>CM062806.1:926699658-926906441 GCA_031772625.1 Pinus tabuliformis
AAGACAATGAGGAGGCTAATACTTCATCTCTTTGGTACTCATCTGAAAAAAAAGAGATATACACATATTGCACCATGGACAAACTTTCAAAATTACCTCACAGTGGCATCTAAAACCCTTTTCTGTGACAACCATCTGAAACTTCAGAAGGATCTGAGTTCTCCACTGCCCTTTTGCGAAGACCCTAGTTGGGTATTTATAGTAGTCTGACCCACATATGAAGTTGACACGCCAGTGTCAAGAGATGTGTTTATTGATGCAAGCCAACATGGTCTTCCTTTAATTCAATTTGTAGGCTGAATTCTTCAAGAGGGATTGTGCTTGTCTTTGGAGGGATTCTAGACATTTCTATAGACTTGTATACATTAAACATAGGCTCAAGAAGATATCTTCATACATGACATTAATTATAAACTCTAAATGACAAATCCTATTATTATAAAATCACTTTCTCATGAAACCCATGAAGCAAGTTTAAAATAATAATTTTTTTCTCTTTATTACATCATTTACATCAGTCATAATTACATGTCACTATGAAGACTGAACCTAGTTACAGTTTCTTCAACAAGATGCTACACATGAATTTTTGTTTTTATAAAGTCACTCTAGGATTGTTAGAAAATAGGTTTTATTAAGGAAATTCATCCCTAAGCTTCCCATGAGTGGTATTTTTCTTCCGAAGAATAGATATTTTTCATCTCTATTGCATGCATCTTCGTGCCTTAGTAGATTGAGGACTCCGTGCCCTGATCTACTCCAAGGATTCCAAGATTCCACACATTGATATTTTAAATATTTAAGACTTCATGTTCCAATACTTTTATTCTATATCCAAGACTCCACGTATTTATCTTTCACAAATTTAGGACTTCGCACCCTAATCCTTTTATTATAGATCCAAGACTCCAAGTCTTTATCTTTCATTGGTTTAGGACTCTATGTCATAATTTCCATGGCTTCTCAACTACTCTGCATTGAAACTCTATGCTTCACCTTAAGGTACTGATTGTGATCTCATACCCATTTGGTGGTTCGTTGGTAAGGTCTTGTTGCAAGACTTGCACACATCACAATATCATAGATTAAATGAATTTCATAATGAATTTATTCACATTTTACGAAGGATTGTGCATGACTTCCACAGTCATTTTGGTTTTGGAGAAATGACTTCCACAATCATTTATATTTGAACATCTTTTTTTGTAAATAACCAAGTGCCCTACCACCACGGGGCTTCACTCAATGAAACTCTAACATATCACATGCGTTCATGGCATACTAAACAATACCCTTAATTTGTCTACATATTAGAAATTACCTCTAAAAATTACATTATTTAACTCCCTACCAATACGAACCCAATACACCTTCCCAATTTAAAAAATCCCTACTTTCACTAGATATTGTGGGTACTTATTTTTTCATTAACATTTTTTATACCCCTTTATATTTTTTCATTAACTTTGAGCTCCATTTTTTATAACTACTAATACCCTTTACCCCCTATTATATGCTCATTATATTATGTCATTTTTTCGTCAATATATATCCCCCAATATGAATGCACGTGGTATGGTATTTCTCCCCCAGTGAAGCCCCTGTGCCTGCCACATCTTGATCAATAGAATATTAAGCATGCATAACATATAAATAATGTATCATGACTTTCACATGGATTCCACAATAATTAATAATTTGAGCATCCATGTTTACAAATAACCAGCCCCCCCTACCACATATTTCTTAGTACAAGATTAAACATATATAATCATACAAATAATGTATAATCCATAAATCGTAATTACGCCGTAAGGCGTTCCCTCTGAGAGGAACTCCCCTCCGTGCCGCGGTGTCTCGTTATGGGCCCTTAGATCGATTGTTAGATGATGGAATAAACTCCAACCATTAGATCATCGGCCTTTTTAGAAACCAAGCGTCAGCGAAGAGAGGCCAAGCGTCTGTGGATGGATGAGAGAAGACAGCAATCTGAGGCGCCTCGATCCTCTTCGATCTGAACATCAGGGAGCTGAAGCACAGTATGATCTTGTTGCAAATGATCTTGTTGCAAATGATGGCACTTTGTTCACTTTTCGAACCAATAAAAATGCTCCTAGGTATAAATTGGTTCGTGTAGACCTTTTGCAGCCGGAAGCTTGCAGTGACGTTATTGGAGAATCTGAGAAGGACGTGCTTGAATCAGCTTGCTGTGTGAATGGAAATCAACTTCTATTAAGCTATTTAAGCGATGTCAAGTATGTTTTGCAAATACGAGACTTGCAATCTGGAAATTTGCTTCATAATATGCCAATAGATATTGGGTCAGTTTCTGGAATATCAGGAAGGCGTAAAGACAAGGAGATATTTATTGGTTTTACAAGCTTTCTTACCCCTGGCATTATCTATCGATGCAACCTATGTGGAAAAACCAGAGTTAGTTGTTTTCAGAGAGACTGTTGTTCCAGGCTTTGATCGGACAGAGTTTGAGGCTAAACAGGTAACGGTTATTTTTACTATTTTTTGCTTCTACAAATTTTTGCTTGGCTATCTTTAGGGAGAAAATCTTCTCTATTGAATGTTTTAAACAAGTAATCTTATTGTAAAAGCAATAGGTTTCAGTGTTTCACATTAGAATTCATTTAATTTCTTGCTACAAGATAGATGTTTCTATTCTCCTCACTTGGAGGTTTCTATTCTCCTCAATTGGAATACTTAATACTAATGGGCAATATCATGCAGTCCATCTGGATTGACTACTGATGTGACTGTTTTCTAATATAATATTGTTACTGATCCGTCTCGGTTGTTGTCAGGTTTTCATAACCAGCAAGGATGGAACTCAGATACCAATGTTCATTGTATCCAAGAAAGACATTGCTCTTGATGGTTCTCATCCAGCTCTATTATATGGTTATGGGGGCTTTAACATTAGCATCACTCCAAACTTCAGTGTTGGTCGTATTGTCATTTCAAGACATCTAGGGGCAGTTTTTGCAATTGCAAATATTCGTGGTGGTGGTGAATATGGAGAAGAATGGCATAAAGCAGGCTCTCTTGCCAAAAAACAAAATTGCTTTGATGATTTCATATCTGCCGCCGAGTTCCTTGTGTCAGAGGGATATACACAACCTAAAAAGTTATGTATTGAAGGAGGCAGTAATGGTGGACTTCTTGTTGCAGCTTGCACAAATCAGGTATTTCCATGTATTTGATGATAAGATGTGTGGTTAAATAAAGGTCCTGTATAAACCAGTTGCTTGCTTCAATCCTTCCTCCTTTCGTTTCAATGTAGAATCCGATCGAAAAAGTTCTTTATCCCAAAGAAAATGTTGTTCTCTGTATCGGTTTTTCTCAAACTTATTCAAAAAGAAATGTAGGGAGCATTTAGCAGATCGTTTTTCGGTGAAATAAGAGGTTTTGATTGTTAATTCTGCGTTTAAACAGAGACCTGACCTATTTGGTTGCACACTGGCTCATGTGGGTGTTATGGACATGTTGTGTTTTCATAAATTTACTGTTGGTAAGTTTTACTGTCATAATAATATTCAACTACTTCTCCCCCTCTGGTTAGGGTAATCTCTAGACGTAGGCATCTGCAGGGCAACTGATGATGGAACTTGTGCTGATATCTGCAGGCCATGCGTGGACTACTGATTATGGCTCTTCAGATAAGGAAGACGAATTTCATTGGCTGATTAAGTAAGAGGACAAATGGAGCCTGTCTCTCTAACTAATAAGTAGCAGTGTCTAAAATTTAAATAATATTCAAACTGTTAGTGATCTGAAATGAAGATAAAATGTTTTTTCTTTTTCTATTCACCCTATCAAAAAGTGCTCTAGTTTTTTTTGTTTTGTTTTGTTTTTATTTTTTATTTACTTGGAATGAAAGCTCCACCGGAAATCCTGGAGTACTTTCCCACATGGATGGTAACTGGGTAAACCGTCGGCCCTGAATATGGGGTCTTGCCCTAAGGGAATCAAGGAGAGTCGAACTTGTGCTCAACAACAATCTAAGAACTTCATGTCTGGCTCTAGACCACTTGAGCTAACCCTTAGGGCTATTTGCTTGAACTTCTTGCTTTTTGAAAAAGGCATCATCAACTGTTCGTATAACACATTCTTCATTGCTGCAGATACTCACCATTGCATAATGTAAAGACACCATGGGACAAACCGGGACAGAATTTACAGTATCCTGCTATAATGTTATTGACAGCAGATCATGACGACCGTGTTGTGCCACTCCACTCTTTGAAGCTGCTAGCAGTGAGTACTTGATATGGCTCTGGCCCTGCATGAAATGTCAACTAATATTTGATATTTGAATGTTGAAGCTTATAGGCAACTATTGACGCACAAACCATTGGTGGCTCTTTTCCGTCCATATTTTCACAAACCGACATAACATATGTGTGATTCGTGTTTTATTGTAATTTATTTTAAATCCATAGCTAATTTGTTTATATCGATTTTGAACTTCTTGTGTATATAGACGATGCAATATGTTCTATGTAAGAGCATGGAGAATAGTCCACAGACCAACCCCATTATTGGCCGAACTGATACCAAATCTGGCCATGGTGCAGGAAGGCCAACCCAAAAGCTGGTGAGTTATTATTTTTTCGTAATATGCTTTTTCTATATGCAATTTTTCAGTGATTTCACTGATTTGCTTGTAAGAAATAAAATCTGTAGACAGCTAGCTGTGTCTAATTGTTTGTAAAGTTCTGATTTTCAAAGCGTATTTACTATTCCACACCTGTGAATGACATTGTGTTCCAGGCAAGGATTAGAACTCGATTTACTCTGTTCATGTGTGTTGTAGGTTGCAGAAATGTCCGTTTCATACTAAATATAACACTTTTCCAACTGCAGATTGACGAAGCAGCAGACAGATATGCATTCATGGCCAAAGTGGTCGGTGCATCATGGATTGACTAGCCTAGGTTGCGGACATTTTGGCAAAGCTTGAAGTTGCAGCTGGTCTGATATTGCAACAGATGGACAAGAAATTACTCTTTGTGACTTCGACAGTGTCACACAATTGTCATCCCAATTATTATGGAATTTATATCCAATATATATTCATGGATTTCCATATTTTTAGGTTGTTCAAAAGATTTTATTTGGCAATGAATGCCACCAAAGAATTAAAGGGCTTGTTAAGGTGCCAGACTCGAAACTGGTGCTTATGAATGATATATGTGTTTTTTCAGGGAATCAAGTAGACACAAATCACCATATTGTGGAGTATACTGGAGATGACTGATACACTGGCAATATGTCAAGAGTGTACAGTTTAAAAAAAAAAGGCGATTCAAAGTTTTTTTAGTATGCCCGGTTGTTGTTATGTGACCACTAAAAGCTAGCTTGCTGGGAATATTCCTTGCAAGACTCCAATGGAAGTATGTATGTGGTGAAATGTATAAGTAGTTAGCATGACTAGATGAGCAATGGATCAATGAAGATAAGTATATGGAGAAATCATGGCTACATGAGCAATGGATGAATGAAGATAACTATACGGAGAAATCAATAGTCATTATTGTAAACAGTTTATGTTTAAGTTGATTATATTAGGATGTATTTCAGTTTTGTGGAAGTTTTTCTCTCAATGGAAGTATGTGGTGAAATTTGTAATCAGTTTGCACGACCTGACTCTTCCCAAATATTCAACGGTATTTCGCATGAAGCCAGAAAAGCTGCAGTCTCCTGACCAACAGTCAACTTGCAACAACAAATGAGTAAATTAGCACCGTAAGGGAAACCGAGTATGGATCCCTCCAAATTTGGAATTCTGTGCTTACAATTTTGCACAATTTTATGAATCAGGAGATAGGGATGCCTTCATTATCTGAGATGAAGATCAAAAAACGTGACAATGAAAAACACTATATAAGATTACATGTACAACCTGGGCTTCTAAACAGGATAACTGAAGTGTCTATCACACTGAAACCACTTAGCTTGCCAATTACCGCAGATCAAGAACCAGATTATTGCATCTGCCATTACTGGACAAGAATAACTCACAATACTAATACCAAAGCTGTCCTCCCCTGCCTACACCTTAGGAAGATTAATACCCATTCTATTCAAGGGGAAAGCCTCCTAAAGCTTAGCGGGGAAATGATGGACCTAGAGCCTGCAATAGATGAATGGGTAATTTTACAATGAAAAAACACTATATAAGATTAAATATACAAACTGAGCTTCTAAACAGGATAACTGAGGTGTCTATCACACTGAAATCACTTAGCTTGCCAAAAACTACAGATCAACAACCAGATTATTGCATTTGCCATGACTGGACAGGATCAAACTCCCATTACGATACCACAGCTGTCTTCCCCTGCCTACACCTCAGGAAGATTAATACCCGTACTGTTCAAGGGGGAAAGCCTCCTAAAGTTGGCTGGTAAATGATGGGCCTAGAGCCTGCAATAGATGGATGGGTAATTTAAAATGAAAAAACACTATATAAGATTACATATACAAACTGGGCTTCTAAACAGGATCACTGAGGTGTCTATCAAACTGAAACCACTTAGCTTGCCAAAAACTGCAGATCAACAACCAGATTATTGCATCTGCCATTACTGGACAAGATCAAACTCCCATTACTAATACCACAAGTGTTCTCCCCTGCCTACACCTCAGGAAGATTAATACCCATACTGTTCAAGGGGGAAAGCCTCTTAATTATAAAATCAGCCTAATAATTTGTAGACGATGTTTTTGATATAGGGCAAGAGAAACACAGAGCTATAACTCTCTGTTTTTTAGGTACCTATGTTTGATTCTAGACTTGGGAAACACAGAGCACTGTCTGTTTATTAGACACTTGTGTTTTTCATTGTCACTAGGGAAGCCTGCACTGCCTACCTATGTGTGTCAGAGAGGTTTTAGCTTTTTCGAACATAGACTTTGTTCAGAGCATTTTTAATGTGGCATTGTTAAATCTATTTTGAGGTGTAATAACGGTATTTCACAGAGATGAGAAACTTTTTCAATTTACTCTCCAAGCCAGCGAAGCTCAGAGCTTTAATGAAAATTGATGCTTATAATATCATCATCCACCTTCTTGTTACCTCTTTGTTACGATGTATGATGTTTCATATTGGCCTGGTGAATATAAAACGATGGTTTTATTAGGAAAATACAATTCATTGAGAAGAAGGTGATTATAAATGTCAGAACAAAATCTCTAACATAGAAATATTCCAAGATCACTTATAACATCAAATGTATGAATAATAATAAGAAGAATAAGAAAAAGATAACTTGTAACATTACATGAACAATAACCATAAAATATTACACTAAATAATGTGATGGAATATAATAAGAAAAGATGATGTTTTTGGTTTTTATTGAGAAGAATCTATTGGTCTCTTACTTCTCACTTTTTGGTGACATGGAGTTAATTTCAACTACCACCACTATAACCTAACAACTACTATTATTATGATTTTTAAATCCTACTTGCAAGCACAGATGAAAACTTCTTACGTCACATAAATATCAATTACAATATGATTTGAACAGAGATTACATTGTAAGGTTTACATAGCAATACACCAAAACAGTGAAAAACAACATTAAAGTGAAAAAATTGATTAATGCTAATAGACAATTTTTCTCCTTTTTCCATCCATGTTGATGTTTGTACCCAATTGAAAAAGAGAAATATTTGTTATTTTTCTCATATTTGTTATCCTCTGGGCAGAGAGTGAGTCTTTTCTTAAAAAACAAACTCCCAAATTAAGTGAAATGTATATGTGGGATTCTGAAGCAGGAAAGGAGATGGGCCAGGATGGATATGGACAAAATATTTGTGAATTGGACAAAGGATGAGACAAAAACTTTAATCATAGATGACACATGCATTTGTTTCTAGTTGGATAGGGGACAGCCTTACCTTTCAGCATCTCAAATGTGTAAAGTCGTGCATTTTTCAAAAGCCATAGACGCCGCATATAACGCTACTACTACGCAGCACCCACCACCACCACAATACCTGGGTGGTGCGTTTGCTTTATCCACGAAAATGACCAACTACTAACTACAGACAACACTACACAGAAGATTCCATTGCCTGTGTTCGAAACGCCTTAACAGTTATATCCACATTAAGTTAACAGTTATATCCATCGAATAAATCATGTAAGGCTGATTAAATTTACATATTTGCGGTTATTTAATTGGATGGAATGATTGTTATCTTTCCATGTGGATTTAATTCTTTACCAAAGACATGTTGAGCTTTGAAGCATCTTTGTTTTATTATAAAGTTGACTTAAATGTGGGCCAGAGCCAATTTATCTATTCATGAGAGTTTTATTTGCTACAGTGATTAACAATATTTTGGATTTTCTTGATAGTGGTTATTTAATTTGGTGGAATGATTGTTATCTTTTCCATCTAGGTTTAAGTCTCCACCAATGACAAGTTGAGTTTTGATGATTTTTGTTATAACGTGTTCAAGTATAATTGTAGGCTGACCGGTGGTTGGGTGAAATGATTGTTATCTTTCTCATCCAGGTTCAAATCTTCAGCTTTGATATCTTGATGAATATTATTGTAATGGCTTACAGCGCCAGAGAAACACTCGAGTATAACTATGAGCTGGCTGGTGGTTCAGATCTATGTAAATACCATGTTGAGCTTTGATATATTAATAAATATTGTTATAATAACTTAAGATGTAAGAAAAACACTGTGAACTACTTAATATCAGCGATCTCACTCTTTCCTTAAACTATAAAAGAGGTTCATTTTTTTTGAAGAGGTTAATATCAAAAATCTCACTTTTTCCTTCAACTATAAAAGATGTTCAATTTGTTTCAAGAGGTTCATTGCTTTTTTGTTTGATAAAAAAAAAATGTTGCACATTGCTGTCATAACAATGTTTCAATGCCCTAATACTGTTTCTGCGTGTCTAAGGCCCAAGAGCCAGAGACATCTGGCAGGTGTGAAATCTGCCCCCTTACTGACCACCAGCAGGTCATTCCAGTTGGGGCGTGGTTTTCCTTGAATAAGAGCGATGCATTAACTGTTAACAGCCAAAGATAGTTGTCCTCACTGCTAGTTTGACAGCTGAATTATGATAGGTTTTTCCACCTTGTTAAAAGAAAACGCGATATTTCATAATTTTATTTGATGAAAGTTGATCGTAAATCATGAGCAAAGTAATGAAGTTCCAAGGTTGGTCATAAATCATGAGCAAAGTAATGAAGTTCCAGGGGATTCGAAGATCGTTCACTGCATTAAAATGCGAGAGTTACATGGTCCAGCTAGCCAGCGAGCGTTACCAAAAGATAATGGAATATTTCATCAAATTGATCAAGAAAAAGCACGGAAAGGATATTAGTAAGGATAACAGAAATGAAATAAGACATTCAATGTGTTCTTTGTAATATAGATATAAACAAAACATCTAAAGAAAAGTAATTGCACAATGATCCACTCCAAGAAAACAAGGTTTTCCACAAACCAATTAACTCTTCTAGAAAAATTCAACAATTCTAGTTTAATAATCCTATCGGCCTCTCTTTGTACCTTTTGGGACAATTGCTAGTAACTAATACGTTAATAAATCGGTTTTGTTAATAAATCGGTTTTAGTTAATAAATCGGTTTCTGTTACGTACCAAACTTTACCCTAACGACCTCACTAAACCCGTCCTGCCCGCGGATATCCGCGTTTGATGCAGAGGAGGGCGGGGGTGTTGAGGATGGCGCAGCGGAGTTGCTGCAGAGGAGGGCGACAGACCTGCAGAGAAGGGAGAAGGGTTTCGACGAGGGCCGCAGAGGACGAGGCGACTTTCTTCGCTGCATGAGGGCCACGTAGGCCGTTTTTCCTGCAGATCGTTTTGCCCTCGCCCTCTGCCTATTATGGTGGTAGTTATGAGGTTTTATATATATTTGGGTCACTGTTATCTTAAATTTTACTTTATCTTTGCTGTTCGTGAAAACCTGCAGGTGTATGGAGGATTGATTCTACTCTGCGTAAGGAGAAAGCCCTACAAGATTTTTCGGGTATGCATTATTATTATCTCATGTGAGAGGTTCCTCTGGATATTTTGCTCATGTGCATAATCGATTTTTTAAACTACTATTATCTGAAATGCCTGTTACTTCACTATCTCATGTGAGAGATACCTCTGGATATCGTGCTCATACACAGAATGGGTGTGTGAAACTGTTGCTATATGTGCAATACCTGTTAAGTTTTGTCTCATGAACTTTGGTTCATTACTGTGCATAGATCAGTGGTTGCATATTACATTTACTATTTGCTTAACGACTGTGTATGTTTCTTTTTTTGCGTCAAAAGCAGCAAATCACCTCCCAAGTCCACCATCTCAGACAATGCCCCTTTTAGAGCTGCGAACCAACCTCAAGAAGCATTCCTGTTCTCAAATGTGGTCTTCTCCTGTGCTGAGACTCGAGAGTCTGTAGGAGTTTTCTTCCTTGTTCATGGGCCTTCTCTGTATCTGTTGTTTCTATAATTTTGGTTCGTTTCCTTTTGGTTGTCTTCTAATCTAACCGGGTCTTATTTTCGTCCTCTCAACTTTTTGGATCCCACAGCAGGCCATCTATGGAAGATCTATTATGGCTCTGAATGTCCTTCCACTTGCTATACCTTTTTTGTGCAGCTTGTCATTAGACAACCTGCATCTTGGCAGAGTTTGCATTTGAAGATTGTACTTCCATAGTCATCTCGCTGGGTTCATTGAGATCCTTTCAAATCTAGGTCAACCCTATGAGGCATACCTTTGTTGACAGTTCTACGCATGTTTAGGTGCAATTGAAGATTTTACTCTCCTCGTTGGTCTATAATACCTGAGATAAACATTGGTAAAAAATTACTTGAATCTTGCAAGGGGTACCAACCAATAGTAAAGTGTACATGCGTGAGGCATTGAACCATTAAGCATAATTTCATTGTAAGTATCTCTCATACGTTCATAGTTGAATTAGGTGCTAACCAACCGAATCCAAAAAATTGAAATCCTCTTGAGCCACTTGTAACATCTATTTCCTGCAAGTTTTATCCGTTTTATACTTCCACTGAGTGTACTTTCATTACAGAAACCCTTTTGTCATTTCCACTGAGTGTGAATTGTTTAAAAACTCAGAATTGTTTAGATACTTTTTGGGTCATGAAATTGGTTTCAGCAATAATCTGAGCCAGACCAAACAGTTCCTTCTTTTATATGCATTATGTATATTAGATCCCTTGCCTTAACACTCTAATCTGTAGGTGTTGTCTCACTACTTGTTGACACAGACCATCCTGTGGTCAAATCATGTTAAAACATGGACAGTGAAGAAAGTCAAGATATGTATTTCCAGTTCAACAAAATGGGGGAGATTTCAAGCTCACACAAGCATTTTGTCTCTGACCCTCAGGAGCATAGCCCCACTTTAATGACGACTGATATGACATTTTCTAAAAGGGCAACAACATAATTGTATTCTGCATTTATTATTATATAGCTCAGGAATCTTGCTTTCATTTATCCAGGGTATTAAAAGTCTTGATTGGCCCTAGATTGTATGCCTGTGGGCCAGAAAGCTGCATGAATTTGTACTATGTTTTCATTCTGAATAGTTTCCAGGTTTCCAAGAGTGCCTTTTTTGGAAACGTTTTCCCAGCGTTAGATGGATATTACACATGCATGCTCAGTACAGTCCCCACCTTGTTAGAGAATGTCCACTCTGCCATGAATTGTACATTAGCCACAGAGCAGATACAGAGTCTTATAATTTTGTTTCAAAATTAATTCCCAATTAAATTGATTCAGTTATATATATGCTTTCTTGATTATTTAAACTTTATTCCTCTTTGATTGGCAATTTATCTTTACTGCTGTTAGAGGATGCTGTCTATTCTGCTAAAACAAAACCACCAACCAGACATTGCTTTTTGCTCCTTGTTTGAATCGATCTTTTTATCCACTTTCCACTGTCGAGGATTTGGCAAAGGGATCTTATGCTTTCTTGATTATTTAAACTTTATTCCTGTTTGATTGGCAATTTAACTTTATTGCTGTTAGAGGATGCTGTCTATTCTGCTAAAACAAAACCACCAACCAGACATTGCTTTTTGCTCCTTGTTTGAATCGATTTTTGTATCCACTTTTCACTGTTGAGGATTTGGCAAAGGGATCTTGATGTTCTATGGTCTTCTTCATTTCATTTTTTCCCAAATTTGGCTGTGGTTGGTTTCCTTCTCCTGGTTCCTGATCTCAATTGTGGTCTTCTCCTGTGCTGAGACTTGTTTTTAGTGATTTGTTCAGATGGTTTCTCTAAATTCAGACTTTTGTCAGTGATTCGTTCCGTTGCCACGATAGTCAGAAATAATGATGAATAATGCAATAATTGGTTTGTATCTTATTGTCAAGTTCAAAGATTAGAAAAGGAAAACTAAAACAAGGGAGCCTATGCTGAAGAGCAAATAAATTGCATATTGTTTATGCTTCTAAGGGTCCTATCTGAAGCAAATGGCACTGGAAAATATTGTCTACTATACATCTGCATGAGTTTCTACAGCAACTTAGATTTGTACATTGATTTATCATGATTCGGTGGCTTGCTTCTATCCCAAACGTTACATTGGAATGTCATGATGTCATCCTTGATTAGTTGGAGAATTGGCATTGCCAAAGCACATTCAGTGGACACCACATCGAGCTGGGATATGTCCAAGGGTAATGTCGGTTGATGGTTGATTGAAATGCATAAATTAGAAGTATATTCGCTTAGCCTGATAAGGATTTTTAGAAGAATAAAGTAGAACTGTGTTCTCATTAATCTTTTTCATAGCTACTTAAGATTTTTTAAAAGCATAATCCTTCATTTAGTATCATGATAAGATCCTCTTCTAAGGTTAGCTGTGAATTGGTGAGAGTTTACCACAACTAGCCTAGGGTTGATTTTCGTGCATTCTTGTCTGGTTTCTACTTGAGAATCCTTCATGCAACACAACCCCACTCCCATGCAAGGGCAAAAATTGGGTAGTTTCTGTCCCCAACAAAAAGAAAATTGGGTAGCTTCTTTCCCCAACAAAAAGAATTGATGCTTTACGTTCTCTGAAAAGGTTGGGAGTTATCAGTACCAGTTGGGAAAATTTGGGGACGTGGCCTTTCACACTTAATGGGGTTAACATTGTATCTTAACACTCTAATATGTAGGTTTTTAAATTGTATTTTAAATCTCTGGTCTATACTTTGTACTGAAGGGGAATCATTCTAACTTAACCAATGTAGTATTTCATCCATGGACCATGATAGAAAATCCTCTGCCATCAATTGTACATTAGCCACAGAGTAGATACAGAGTCTTATAATTTTGATTCAAAATTAATTCCCAATTGAATTGATTCAGTTATATATATGCTTTCTTGATTATTTAAACTTTATTCCTGTTTGATTGGCAATTTAACTTTATTGCTATTAGAGGATGCTATCTATTCTGCTAAAACAAAACCACCAACCAGAAATTGCTTTTTGCTCCTTGTTTGAATCGATTTTTGTATCCACTTTCCACTGTCGAGGATTTGGCAAAGGGATCTTGATGTTCTGTGGTCTTCTTCATTTCATTTTTTCACAAATTCGGTTGTGGTTGGTTTTCTTCTCTTGGTTCTTGATCTCAATTGTGGTCTTCTCCTGTGCTGAGACTCGAGAGTCTGTAGGAGTTTTCTTCCTTCTTCATGGGCCTTCTCTGTAGCTGTTGTTTCTATAATTTTGGTTCCTTTCCTTTTGGTTGTCTTCTAAACTAACCGGGTCTTATTTTCGTCCTCTCAACTTTTTGGATCCCACAGCAGGCCATCTATGGAAGATCTATTATGGCTCTGAATGTCCTTCCACTTGCTGTACCTTTCTTGTGCAGGTAGTGATTAGACGGCCTGCATCTTGGCAGAGTCTGCATTTGAAGATTGTACTTCCATAGTCATCTGGCTGGGTTCATTGAGATCCTTTCAAATTTAGGTCAACCCTATGAGGCATACCTTTGTTGACAGTTCTACGCATGTTCAGGTGCAATTGAAGATTTAGAGATCTATTATGGCTCTGAATGTCATTCCACTTGCTTTTTGCTCCTTGTTTGAATCGATTTTTGTATCCACTTTCCACTGTCGAGGATTTGGCAAAGGGATCTTATGCTTTCTTGATTATTTAGACTTTATTCCTGTTTGATTGGCAATTTAACTTTACTGCTGTTAGAGGATGCTGTCTATTCTGCGAAAACAAATCCACCAACCAGACATTGCTTTTTGCTCCTTGTTTGAATCGATTTTTGTATCCACTTTTCACTGTCGAGGATTTGGCAAAGGGATCTTGATGTTCTGTGGTCTTCTTCATTTCATTTTTTCACAAATTCGGCTGTGGTTGGTTTTCTTCTCCTGGTTCCTGATCTCAATTGTGGTCTTCTCCTGTGCTGAGACTCGAGAGTCTGTAGGAGTTTTCTTCCTTCCTCATGGGCCTTCTCTGTAGCTGTTGTTTCTATAATTTTGGTTCCTTTCCTTTTGGTTGTCTTCTAAACTAACCGGGTCTTATTTTCGTCCTCTCAACTTTTTGGATCCCACAGCAGGCCATCTATGGAAGATCTATTATGGCTCTGAATGTCCTTCCACTTGCTGTACCTTTCTTGTGCAGGCAGTCATTAGATGGCCTGCATCTTGGTAGAGTCTGCATTTGAAGATTGTACTTCCATAGTCATCTGGCTGGGTTCATTGAGATCCTTTAAAATTTAGGTCAACCCTATGAGGCATTCCTTTGTTGACAGGTCTACGCATGTTCAGGTGCAATTGAAGATTTTACTCTCCTCGTTGGTCTTATGAAATTTTATAAATTGACCTAAGAAATATCTGAACTCTTCCATAAGAACTACTCTTTTACATTATCCCATAAAGAAAGGAGAAACATAACGTCAAGGTCTCACATTCACAGCAATTTCAAGAGTACCTTCTCTACAAGATCTCCAGATTAGCCCTGCATTCAGTTTCGATTGTTACAGTAAAATGAAGGACAACAAAAACATTGCTCGCAGAAAACACGCAGAAGAAATTCTCTGTTCAATGCCGCCTCCAGATAATCTGCGCCAACCCATATTTTAACATCACCAAAAGGTTTCCTCCATTTATTTACCTCATTCTATTTCATAACATACTTTTCATATATTTCAACAACAACCAAATTTAATCAACATTAATAATTAAGCAAATATTAGAATGTCTTGATATTATCTATACATCTCATTCTAACATTTTCTTTGTTTTGCAACAGGACATATGGACTCAAAAATAGCATACCTAAGCAACTACAAGTAGAATGGCAAGCAAAAAATATGCGTCTCCAACTACGCATAAATCTCCAATGGTGTTTAGTATGCCATTATTCACCATGCATCTTCCACTAAGCAAATATTAGAATGTCTTTATATTATCTATACATCTCATTCTAACATTTTCTTTGTTTTGCAATAGGACATATAGACTCAGAAATAGCATACCTAAGCAACTACAAGTAGAATGGCAAGCAAAAAATATGTGTCTCCAACTACGCTTAAATCTCCAATGGTATTCAGTATGCCATTATTCACCATGCATCTTCCACTAACAATATATAAATCCCCATGGCAAAGGTAACTTCATTTCCATTCTTTCCAAATTCATTTTAACACAACTCACCTGCAAAGTATTACTAATAAATTTCCACAACTGATTTACATATTACTAATTCTAACAAAATAAATATTTTGCAGGTCCATTACTGCTTCTTCAGGTCTTCGATGCTTCCGACATGTTTTGATACAACTTCAAATATGGAATGACAAGCACAATGCTCTTTAGAATATTATATTGCTTCTCGAACCTCTTTTGTTACAATTCACTATTTGTATTTTCCATTTGAAACTTAAAAAAGGAAGTTTCAAGATCAAATACCATTTTGATAGTTTATGTCTTCACAACCAATTCATTGTCAATGGGTTTTAACATATTTTGTTAACAAAATCAATTGATTTTAATGAATATAATACATATTTTCAATATATCTTCATATTAATTTAATTTCCCGTTTGAATAATGATTTCTTAAATAACCCTATCTAAATCAATATGGATACCCAGTTGTTGTTCACGTGAATTCATTCGTTTACCTTCACATTCAACTACGCAATTTTTACCAAATACAAACAAAGGTCTCTAAACAAGTTCAATGGATATTTATGCCTACTTGCATTCCATTTCGTAGCCACTTTAACCCCCAAAAACGGTTTTCAGCATGGCTTCCTCAAATTAAAACTCAGAATCATCGACCCTTGCTTTCAAAAAAGCCCACAAAAGCCCATTCACATTTCAATATTCTTCCACACACTATGCCTTACGGCGTTTCCTTTGCAACATTAGGTGCAAATGCTAGTTAACCATATGTTCTACATAACCATGATCATCCATGGATCTATGTGTCTCAATCCTGGATCATCACCATCTATGTCATACACCTATTTCTAGGATACCAAAAGAGAAAACATTGATAATATGCACTTAGTCAACATTAGTCTTTTTTCCCCTATGGAAAAATCGTAATTTTATTCATAATGAGAAAAATTACATGTTGTAGATGCTAAGGAGCATATGTAGTATTATCTGATCCTGTTTTCACAGAATACATAAAAATCTAAAAAATTACAAATAGCCTATTCTTTCCTACCTTTCTTCTTTTCGACTTTTCACCAACCTCCAGTGTTGGGAGTGGATGTTACAATGGATTGATTTTCTTTTGAATTTTCTGGATATTCTTTGTCAGAGTCAGATCTCTCTGTTCCATGTGTTCATTTTCTACCACTTATTTCCATTCCTGATGTATGAGGTTCATGCTTTTTTAAAGGGTTGTTGGGCCTCAAGATGCACGTAGAGGTGAGGTCAATCTCTTCCTTTTGTGTGTTGTTTTGGACATTTTGAACTTCCATTTCTGCATTATTTTCTATTGTATCTACTTATTCTGCTTCTTCCTCCAGGGGCTCTGTGAATTGACAACCTTTTGGTTTTTTTTGTTGTTTCTTATTCGCTTTGGGATCTTTTCTAGCTTGTGGGCAAGCACTGTTGAGGTGACCTGTTTGTAGACATTCACGTCATCTAAAAGCATTATTTTCGTAATCTAATGGTTGATTCCACTGTATATTATTTCAAATCAATATAATGCAAACTGGTAGACCTTGGCTAAGGTCTACTTCGATGCATATTCTGGGGAAAGTCAATATGCCTCTTGTAAGTCTATCCCCATCAATCTTGAGGAATTTACCTAGGGAGTGCCCTATACCTTCTAAAACTTTATGATGCCATAAGTGTAGTGGGAGGTTGTGTAACCTGACCCATACAGGAATTTTTGATACCACCATTGTATTGGCATCGAAACCTAGGAACCAAGGGATCATGAAGAGTCCTGCATTGCCCTAGAACCATGGTCCCTCATTGAGGACACATTCCTTATCTTGGACTATGCTGAATTTGACAATGAAAAACCCCTTGGAACATAAATGGATTTGACAATCTAGGGTCCATGCAGAGAATATCCATTGGTGTAGTGCGTCATTAGGCTAGAAACCATTAAATCTACATATAACTACTTTGGTATAGAAATATGAATACAAATCATCTACCTCATGCATTGAGACTGTTAAGGCATGAGTCTAAGATTTTTGTTCCACAATGTAGGGCCCTGGTAGTTCTAGAGGTGATGCTGGTTTGATTTAGGCTTTTTCCTTCCCTTTGCAACATCTTTAAAATAGCCTGTGCCCTTTGAGATGGTTCCGAAACATCCACCTCACAATCTCAGATTGACAATGATGGTCGAATCTGAGACAATACCATAATCCTGTAGTGTGTGTTTATCCTGTAAACTTTGTCTTGAGTAAATCAAGATTTTCATGCATGTTGGTATGCCTAGGTGGGTCTGGATTTCGTACTTTAAGTCTTGGATCTGCCTCCCATTATTGATCCTCCTGCAGATATTCCTTCCTTGTAACGATTTGATGAATATTTGTATAAGTTTCGGATCAGTAGCGGGTGGATCTGTTTGAGAAAGTGATCGGTCTACTACCAATAGATCTGGATCTGATAGGTATGGGCAGAGTTGAAACCTATATGTTCCTTGATTCATCAAATCTGGACCATGAGATCTTTGCAATGACAACTGCATGTGCCCCTCTTCCACGGGCGACAAACATGATATGACTTCTGGATCTAGCATGGACATTATCCAAACATACTTTTAGGTGTCTAGATCTATTGGAACTTTGGCAGATCTAGTAATGCTGCTACTCTTAGTGGGGGAAAGAGTCAACTCTAAGCCAAAATCATACTGTGTAGGAGAATATATGCGAGATTCATGTTGTGGAGTGCTGGGGGAAGTCTGACTAGATCCAAGGCAATATCCCCTCTGTGAAAATTGTTGGAGCAAATGCCTATTCAAGGCCAGATCTGCTTGCAGTAAGAGCGAAACAATGGTATTTGTGGCAGGCTTGAAGACTGTTGTGCCATAGAAAATATCAACAAGAGAGACATTGCTGGCGAGGACTGTTGCTCCAACAACTCAGGTGAGAGCAATCTATGTTGCATCAAGCTGAAGCAAGAGAGACATTATTTCCTCGGTGATCTTCAGGTGCTCCATCTTATTTTGAAGGATCGATTCCATGATTTCAGGATCAACCAGATGCCATTGGGAAGCCTCGGATTTAGCTTTGACATCTCGTATAACCCTAATATTCTTCAGCGGCGAGCCCTTCCGGGTAGAGAAACCTCAGAGAGCCGAAAGTTAACAAGCATAATGGGATGAAATCAGGTGAGGCTCTCTCGTCTAGGAGGGAGGTGTGTATGAATATTTGCTCAGAAGAGCTCTAGAACAACCTTCTCCTCCCCCTCGCTCTGTTCGAAACCATGAGCCATTCTTGCTTCCTCCTCTCTCCACTTAGCCAACATTAGTCTTATACACACAGCCATAGATATTATCATAAGAACACATAAACCAGGCGACCCAAACTAGGTATATTGAATAAAAGAATTATCATAAGTCTAACATGCATAATCTTATATCATTGAATGAAAATGACCCTTTCCAAGTGTCATCAAAGCTATCTCACCAAGAAGGGACACTACATACTCCCCCTCTTAGGCCAAATTTGGCCCGAAGTTTTTTATACAGTCATAAGATGCTTAGTTATTTTCGATTCTCCTATCAATAAGGTGTCAAACTTATGTATATGTATTTTATATATTTTTCTTCATGCTAAACCATATTTTAATGTTTGCTAAATTGGAAGAAACTCCAAGAAAACTGAAACACACCATTCTTAATCAAGTAGAAAACTTATACATTCCATATTAGGCATGTTTTAATATAAAATTCCAAATATTTCTATATCAAAACCAGCCATACAATTTATATTGCCATATCAAAATACTATTTAATGTAATTGATATGACATCTACTTAATAATTTGATATTCTACGTGTTTCTATTTTTCATAGTCTGCATGAATCCTACATGTGTCATATTCTTAGTTATATAGCATGTTGAGCTTTCCAAGCTATAAATAGGTCACACATTGGTTGTATAAACAACAATTATGGTCTATTCCATCTCACAATCAAATTTGCCTACAAGAGGCATAAAATTATTCACATACAATTGCCAGTGAAACTACAAAACAAAACATGATGCCATATATAAAACTCACTCTTACATCCCACTTGATTTATGTATTCTCAATCTAAGTTTCCCACTTTCATTCCATAAGTCATCCTTGCAATCAAAATCTTTAGGATCTACCTATAGTTTTTACTAAATGTTTACTCTTTAGGAAAAATCACAATTCGAGGTTCAAGACACCATTTTTTTTTAAACTAACAAGCTAAGGTTCCATATAGTCCTCATTGACCGACTTATGTATTATAGACCATTCCTTTAGTTCCCATAATTTTCATTATTATTCACTTCTCTTACTTGAGAATCAATTATGAATGACTCTGTTAGAAGATCTTCATTCCGAAAGCAAATTAATGATATCTTTTTGAAAGCAGCTTGTAATCAAGAACAACTCTCATAATTATGCAAATACGATATCTATATTATTGAATCTACCTTGATAATTGTAAGCCAATTTGTTTTCCAACTATAAAATCACTCATTATTTCTATTCAGTAATTATTCAATTCATTTGGTTTTAGGTCTTACTCACTAAAAAAAAACCAAAAGCTATGAAAACCATACATTTCTCAAGCTATGAAGAATCTTGTTGATTTTAAATAAGATTTAGGCTATCATAAAGGCATTTCTAGCATAAAGATAAGTTTTTAGAATTACCACCCTCTCAAAATATTACAACCTTTTGTAGGACCAATAACTACTCATACAACTATACATCGAACCACAACTTACTAATTCCAACAATTTCTTCCATTCCACATACAATAAAATCATATTAGGTTTCTAAATCATGCAACAATTCCAATGCATCAAAATGTGATCTCACTCTCCTTCAATTACTCCCTCCAAAAATGTCACATGCACATATTCTTGTAAAACAAGAACCCAAATAAGCTTTTAATTAATCACATATCTTTTTCATTTAAGTTCAATTAAAACAAAGTTCTCACCACAAAACATGTTTATCTTCTAAACATGTTATTACAATTTAATCAAATTTCAAGAAAGCAATTCAACAAGTTCATAAACAATATGAATTTTGACCCGATCACCTAACTAACAATAGTTTAGAGAAATTAATGAGATCAATTTTCATAATTTCTCTAATTAATTTAGTTTAAATATAATCCAAATAATATGAAATTGATAAAATTATTAAGGAGACTATTATGGCTTTCCTAGACCTAATTTATCTTAAGTCAATAGAAAATACATTTCATAAACTTATCACAATAATATTTTTCTACATTTCAAGAATTTGAAAATCAATTTAATTCTACTTAAATCCAATAAATACAAAAGAATTACAATACTAGAGGATATATACCTAGTTCAAACTTGACTCCATATATCAAAATCAGTTATTCCAAACATTATAAACCACCTAATGGTGTTCACTATAACAATCTTAGTATCTTCATTTGTAATAAAAAGAAAATAACAGATTTAAATCTCAAGCAAATTCATGTTACGAATATCTATCCACGTAATCAATCCTCCTTAATAATGTCTATGAGATTCCATCAAAATAATTTTGTTCATACTAACCAGAAGAATTACTTAGCTCATAGATATATGTTAGTATGGATTCCACACCAATATCTTACCTCATTACTTAGTTCATAGATATATGTTAGTATGGATTCCAAACCCATATATTAGCTCATATATATATGCTAGTATGGATTCCACACCCATATATAACTTAAGGAAAACATAACCTTCGAATTTTCCTTAAAATGGCTTCCACAACCCTCCATGCACCAGTCATTTATGCCTTTTGTTCATTAGGAAGGTCACACCATAGCCTAGTATTTGAGTAATTTAAAGTTATTTGATGCATAATGTCAACCCAAACTACAAAAAATCATGTCAAGGAAATCATAGGAATTCCATTCTTAATAGTTAATAATTTATTCCCAAATCATATTTTAACACATCAAATTAACGCACATACATTACTCGTGAATCTACATTCACAGTTAAAAGTGAAATCCTTCAAAGTAGCTTTTGTTAGGTTTCAATTAGTGTAGATAAGAAATGAGTCAAAATTAACATGATGAACTCCATCATCATGTTAATTGAATCTTAGCCTTACACTTGTTACACATTCCCAAAGAATACACACCAAGGTCATCATATTATACTTTAGATTAGGCCAATATTTTTCTTGGTAGATACAATTTCAGCTAGTAAAGATGGCTAGTAGGCCCATATAACATTGATAATGATGCATTAAACATATATGCAACCATGCATGCACTCCACATATCTCACTCACCCATTGACAATCAAGCCATTCACATGCTTGGGTTTAACCCAAACTTTTCAAGTACACCCTTTCCCAACATGTCTTTAATTCCTTTA
Organism: Pinus tabuliformis; assembly: GCA_031772625.1. Lineage (NCBI taxonomy): Eukaryota > Viridiplantae > Streptophyta > Pinopsida > Pinales > Pinaceae > Pinus > Pinus tabuliformis. The sequence goes on from CM062806.1 coordinate 926,721,739, forward strand.
ACATATTTCCAATATTTTGTCTTAACAAAAATATAAAAGAATATAAGAAAGCATTATTTTTCTTTCATGAGTTTCTAAATGAAATAATAATAATAATATCCCTCATGCAACCAATATGCTTCCAAGTAAACATACACAATAATTCAACATGCATGCAAAATCAACATGCATGCAAAATCAACATTCATACATCATCAACCTACAAACAAGAATGTTGGCCCATTAGGCCCTAGTATTGAACCTGGATCTGATACCATATGTAAGGTCATACCTTACCAACCATCAATAACATAGAGAAGTAAAGGTTATGTTGAATACTAATACTCATTTTTTTTTTTCTTTTTTTAACTTATAATATGACTAAATTGGTTATCATGAAGATCATCTTCCTTCATTTATTTCAAAATAATAATATAACATAAGAAGTGATGGATAACTTTCCCTTAAAACCAATTCCAAAACGCATTTCTCCTCAAGTTTAAAAGAAGATAGCATGTGCTCTTTTCATACTTATACGTGAGTTCTAAGTAAGACTGAAAATAAATTCCATCATAATGCCATGTGTGAGCATTAAGCTTAATCAACCTATTTGACCCCCTAGATTATGCTAAATAGGTTCCACTTATTGACTCTTGACATCATAACCACAAAGTATCATGCTTCTATTACAAAAATCACATATAGGTGTATGAGTATTAACCTACCTATAGCAAGGTAACTGAGGGAAGAATATGCCTCTCTTCATCAGTAAATCTAATAAATATGATATGTTTATGAAATGTAATCACAAAATATATTGACCCAACAACATTTCCAAATTCATCAATTAAAAATTCTCAATCCCAGTTATTAAGGAAATGCTTCAATCATGAGAATTGTATAATGAATGTTGCAGCAAGAACAACTACTATTACCAATTCAGAAGCATATTATTCTTCAAAAAGTGCCAAGTAAAAAAATGGACCTACCAAAATTGGGTAGAAATAGTTGTTTTCTATAGTCACTAAAGCATAAGGTTGCACCCTTGAATACATGCAATTCTAATGAACTTATTATTCTCATTTGCACAAGTAGTTAAATCCTAAATAATTTGTCATTGTAAAATTGTTTCCAACAACGCACTTTTTTTATGATAGACTTATATGATCAAAGTAACATTGTCCTGCTGATTTATTCACACTTCAAAAATTTTACTAAATTTCATTGTCAAAATTATACAAAAAACTTACAGACATAGGAAGCTACATCCATTGCATAATCTATTCATAAATTTTTGGTACATAAAAGCTATAGTAAATTGGACATTTACTCTAAGAATTTATGTGCATAAAAGATACAGCCCATTGAGGCCTTTTGACGTTTTTCGTTCTGTTGGGCCCCAAAAGAGAGTTGTTCGTCTCCTCACACGTTACCTCACCCTACCGGGCCTCGACCTCGTAACCTCGGCCGAGCCCCTAACGGGCCTTACGGTTCCATCTCTCGCTTGATCTCTCCCTTACGGTTCTCGCGCCCCATACCCTTTACGGCTACCACACGGCTTAACGGCTTACCTTCGAATAGCAATAATGCTAGTGATTATGCTTCACCTAGACTTTTGATCAGCTCAGTAAAAGAGAGAGAAAGCTGATCCCATGATAATATGGCCACGTGGAGATGCCAGTAATAGCCGATTAACGAAGTAGCATGGGTATGAGTGCGTGTATGTGTGTGTGCATGCGTTTGTAAGCATACAATATACAACCATTGAGGCATTTTGTCAAACACTTGGCGACCATCATCTCTTAAGAAAATTTGGCAACTATTAGCAACATGAATACAAGATTTTTATTCAACCTATTTAACTCATTAAATTCATAAATTAAAACTTCAAATATTGGCATATTAAAACAGAAAGTAAGTCATCTTAATCCTTCACATAAAACTCAACAATAGGCACACAGAGTTGGCAACAGTAATCTTCAAAATCGCCCAGATTTATGATCTAGGTTATGAGAAGTGTATTTTTGGAATCAAATGGGGGGTTACATGGTCATTTGGCATGAATACCCCTTGATGTTGAGTATAATCACAACAACCATTCCCATATATGTGATTTCTTATTACAACAACAACAAAAAATTTGTACTATCTCATTTATCACTTTTGTCAAACACTTAGTGTGCAAACTTCATCTATAGCTGTACATGGAGGAAAAAAAAACAAGTTTTTGCTAATATGTTATTTTCATCAACTCATGGCAACCTGCTATGGACAAAAAATCATTATAAAAAGAACTTAAAACTTTGGCAACACATTCTTGTTTTAACCCCCCTGCATGTACATTCTCAACTACAATTGCCATTCATTATTGGTTAGCTTAGAATTAAATCTGCAAATATCTCATAAACAATCACAAGTAGAAATTTCCAATGAATTGAAAGTTATACAACACTTTTAAACTAGTAATAAATTAAAATTTTAAGAATGCTTATGAACATACCTGGAATTGTATTTATACAATTCCAAAAATATGGGAATATGATCTAGCTACAATGAGAGTATGCTCCAACTCCAATACCCTTACCAACTCATTGTGAACTATCTGATTTGCCTCCCAACCATATCCAAGAAAAAATTCTCCCCATGGAACCCCCAAGTTGTATAAGCTCAGAAGGAGTACCAAAATATAGTAGTAGAGAGATATACAAGGAAAGCTGGGGATGATAAGTTTGAATTCCTCCCAATACCACTCATGGTCAGCTCCACCAGGTAGAGATACTTAGTAATTTAGTTTAGGAATTTCAAATTCATTTCAAAAGAAATTGGCTACTCTATAAGTCTCTCCCTTTCATAATATTTTTTTTTTTAAATTTTTCCAACTCTTGGTATCACAATGCACCTCCTCTCTCCCAAGTGAGAAGACATGATACATATATATAGGAGGAGCAACCAATTTTTGTAATAAAGGAGTAATATGCATGCCCTGTATTCCATTTAGAGGAGTGTAACTCATGCCATTAAGGAGAGGTATGCATTCCTTAGTTAAGTAGAGTGTAACATATGCATTAAAGAGAGCATAAGAGGAGTCTTTTATGACATGTCTTTGATGAGTGCATAAAAGAGAGTGTAATGTATTATTAAAAGAGAGAGAGAGAGTTACATGGAGCCATGAGAATCATCAAGAAGAGAGGTGTGAAGTGATTGGGGAGATGAAGGTCAATTATAATTCTCTTTTAGTAACAATATCATAGTCTCATAAAATATAATAATAATATTAATAATGTTGAGGATTAAGTCGAGATTGAACTATTACGATTGATTAATGATAAGTTAAGTGATTTTCCTTCAGCTACGCTTGGTTGCCAATTTATGCAAGGTGATTTACTATTTTGGAAAGTCATGCTTGAGATGCTAGACATGAATTTATATTTTTAGAAATTCACTCTAAGATTGTTAGAAAATAGGTTTTATTAAGGAAATTCATCCCTGAGCTTCCCATGAGTGATATTTTTCTTCCAAAGAATAGATATTCTTCTTCCCTATTGCTTGCATCTCCATGCCTTAGTAGATTGAGGACTCTGCGGCCTGATATACTCCAAGGATTCCATGATTCCACACCTTGATCTTTTAAATATTTAGGGCTCTGCATCCCAATCATTTAATCTATATCGAAGACTCCACATATTTATCTTTCATGAATTTAGGACTCCACACCGTGATACTTTTATTATAGATCCAAGACTCCATGTCTTTATCTTTCATGGATTTAGGACTCTGCATCGTAATTTCCATGGCTTCTCATATACTCTGCTTTAAAACTCTGTGCTTCACCTTAAGGTATTGATTGTGAGCTCATACCCATCTAATGGTTCATTGGTAAGCTCTTGTTTCAAGACCTGCACACATCACAATATCATAGATCAAATGAATTTCATAATTAATTTATTCACATTTTAGTAAGGATTGTGCATGACTTCCACAGTCATTTTGGTTTTGGAGAAATGACTTCCACAGCCATTTATAATTTGAACATATTTGTTTTTAAATAACCACATGCCATGCCACATCCTGCTCAATACAAGATTAAGCATATATAATCACATAAATCATGTATCATGAATTTCACATGAATTCCACAATCATTTATAATTTGAGCATCCATGTTTACAAATAACCAAGCCCCTACCACATCTTGCTTTGTACAAGATTAAACATATATATAATCATACAAATCATGTATCATCCATAAATCGTAATTAACCATATGTTCCACATAACCATGATTATCCATGGATCTATGTGTCTCAATCTTGGATCACCATCCATGTCATACACCTATGTCTATGATACCAAAAGAGAAAACATTGATAATATGCACTTAGCAAACATTAGTCTTATACACACAACCATAGATATTGTCATAAGCACACATAAACCAGGAGACCCAAACTAGATATATAGCATACAAACATATACATAAATTTGACATGCATAATCTTATATCATTGCATGAAAATGACCCTCTCCAAGCATCATCAAAGTTATCTCACCAAGAAGGGACACTACACTTATGAGGGGCACTAGGTAGCAGCAAAAAGAGTTATGCAATATTTAAAAGGAACCCAAACTTATGGCATCAACTATTCCAAAGTTTTAGACTTCCATCTTGTTGGTTATTTAGATTCTGATTTTGAAGGAGATAGGGAGAATGGAGTCTCTACTTTGGCTATTTGATGAATCTTGGATCCAAATCCATGAATTGGAGATCACACAAGCATTCTTTTCATGCTGATTCTACCACCGAAGCCAAATATGTTGCAACAACTCAAGCTACAAACTAAATCATTTGGATTCGAAAAGTACTTGAAGATTTGCAGGAGAAACAAAAAGCTTCAACTCCTCTATTTGTCAACAACTCTTCTGCAATTCAATTGACCAAGAATCCAAAGTTTCATGATCGAACTAGCCATATCAACACCAAGTATCATTTGATTCGACATCAAGTAGAGACAAAAACACTTCATCTAACACATTTTCCAACTTGAGAACAAATTACAGATATCTTTACCAAAGCGTTGGGGCATGAAAAGTTTGAAAAGTTTAAATCTTTACTTGGTATGTGAGATTTCCCTTCGGATTAAGGGGGAAATGTTGAATAATCCTTCGGGATTTTGTATATAATTATGATTAGGATATAGATTAGGTATTTCAAGTATTTTTAGTTATGGAGACATAACTGTCTCTCTCCAAATCTGTTCGTATAAGTGCCTTTATGTGTTCAATAAATATATTGCATAATACTATAATTTCATTATGAAATTCTCTAAGAACTTGTAACAGCGATCACTTTCTCTTGCTCATCACCATCATCATCATTCCATTGGAGAGGCAAAAGACATGATCAATGCTTCCCAACCAAGATATGCTTCTTTTTGCATGGGAAAATGTAATCCCAACCTGTACATGATAAGAATAATATTTTTTTATGACCCAGATTAAATTACTTGAGAGTTTACTTCACCCTTAGAAAGTTTTATTTCCAAACTAATTTATTCTTATATGGGATGAAATGTTGAATCCACCAGAGAATAGATGAAATTTTGACTCTGTAGGAGTGCACATGTTGAGTGGAGATTTTTTTAGCGAGTTTTGAAGGCAAGTTATGTGGCAAGAAGAATTCAGAGGATATTTCCAATTGCCAATGTTTGAGCAACGCAATATCCTCCATCTATATTTTCCTTGGTTTTTCACAGGGATTCACTACCTTTATCATTGTCAAATTGTAAGTTCAATCTTTATATGCATTCATGGTTGAGTTGATATACTTGTCATTAAGAAGATAGAATTGGAGTTCACCAAGTGTGCATTGAACGTCTAAGACACCTAGAGAGAGGCTAGATTAGAACTCACAATCTCATGGAGATGATTGTAACACTAGCTTATTGGTTTTCGACAGGGATTTACTATCTTTATTATTGTCAAATTGTAAGTACGATCTTTATATGCAACCGTGGTTGAGTTGATATTCCAATCATTCAAAGATGGACTTTGGAGTTCACCAAGTGTGCATTGAGTGTATCAGATGCACACAGAGAAGCTAGATTTAGTTTGAATAACTCAAAATCTCATGGACATGGTCATGTCATTAACTTATAGAATTAAGATTGGTTCAATGGGACTTACTTAGAGACACTATATTTTCACTTAAACTTACAAAATTGTGGAACATAAAAATGCATTTGAGAATTACGGAAAATAAAAAATGACTTTCAAAGTAGTTTACTAGCATTAAGGTGGGCCAATAGGACCCTAGTTAGAGACACAATGCCCACACTTAAATGTATCACTTTGTGGAATGTAAGGGATAAATTTCAGATTTCCTATTGAACTCACTTTTTTGCATTTTAACATTTAATATCTCAAAGCAAATTGCTGAAATAGTTCACATGGAATGTAAGAGATAAGACAGAGTTTCTCGAATGTTTTCACCTGTCTTATTTAGAACTTCAAAATACTAGTAAACTGACTTTTAATATTTCAAAATATTCACAAGATATTCAAATATTATAAATGGTTAAATGATTGATATTATTATCTTTAAAATATATTAGAATGTGTTTTCAAATTTATAAATTTTCTAATTTAATATTTCAAAATAATAACAATATGTTGAAACATATAGATGATTAAATGGTTGATAATATTGTTCTTAGAATATATTGGAATCTTTTTAAATTTACAATTTTAAATGGAGTCTCAAAAAGGAATAAATTATAAAATAAATTTTAGTAACAAACTATTGAAATGGTATAAATGTTTAATAGTTTAATATTATTGTTTTTAAGGTATATTGGAAAGTCTTTTCAAATTTCTAAATTTACTAATTTAAAATGAATGTTTCAAAAATTACCATTTATATATAGATAAACTATAATTTATTTATTTTTTGTTTTTTTTGAAATTGATGTTGAAGATAATGAAGAATACGTAAATTTAGAGAGATTTAGAAACATTGTTGAAAGAAGAAGTTTGATGAAGGTCAATAGAGACACAAGAAGCATGCAGGTCATCTGGTTGATGTAGATCAGAATTCGAATATCAGATTGTTCGTATCTGATTCTGCGTTGTCAATTAAGGAGGATGAAGTAGAAATCTGGTTCGTGGACTTAGGAGCCTCCTCCCATATGATAGGTAAGAGGCAATGGTTTAAAAATTTCAAAGAATCCAGCACTGGTACGAAGGTCTACCTTGGAGACGATACAGGGTATGAAATCAAGGGATATGGTGATGTCCCTGTCATACTACCTGATGGAAACATTAGGCATATTCATGATGTTATGTATATACCTAGGATAAAAAAGAACCTGATTTCTGTATCTAGAATAACAGATCAAGATCTTAAGGTAGAGTTCTTTAAATCTTATTGTGTAATTAAAGACATGCTGGATCGGATGAAGTCCATTGCAACAGTTGTATGTGTATGAGGATTGTATAAACTAGATGTCAGAAGTGCGTCACATCAAGTGTTGGCATCATCAGCCATGTCTGCAGAGAATCTATGGAATCAGAGATTTGGGCATATAAACTTCAGTGACCTACTACTTCTTCAGAAAAAAGGTATCTTGAATGGTCTTCTTGTTTTAAAGAGTATGCATGTTGATTGTGAAGCATGTGCCCTTGGTAAATTACATAGAGATGAATTTCTGCTATTATTGATAGGGAGCAAAGGGATATACTTGAACTTGTACACACTGATCTATGTGGGCCAATGTAGACAAGGTCATTAGGATGGGCCTACTATTTTCTTATTTTTGTTAATGAATGTACAAGGTTCACCTGGGTGTATTTCCTTAGGCAGAAAAGTCATGCTTTTGAATACTTCAAGCAATTCAGAAGTATGATTGAGAAGCAAATAGGAAAGTTCATCAAAAATTTTCACTCAAACCAAGGTGGAGAATTCAAGAAGGGTGACTTCATCAAATACTACAAAGAACATGGAATACAGTAGCAGTTCACAACACCTTACACTCCTCAGCAAAACAGGGTTGCAGAAAGGAAAAACATAACCCTCGTGGAGTGTGCCCGCAGTATGTTGAAAGGTAAGAATCTAACCAATGGATTTTGGGCAAAAGTTGTAAACACTGCAGTGTATCTTAAGAATAGGAGTCCTACTAAGTGTTTGGATTATAAAACTCCTTTCAAAGCATTGTTTGGCTTCAGGCCTGTAGTAAGTCATCTTAGAGTCTTTGGATGTAAGGCTTTCGCTCATGTCCTGAAGAAGATAGGAATAAGTTAGATTCAAAAGCCATTAAGTGTACTTTTGTCGGATACAACAGTGAGTTTAAAGCTTATAAGTTGTTTAATCCTTCTACTCACAAGGTGTTTGCAAGAAGAGATGTGGTATTCCATGAACATGTAGATGATGGGAACCCTATTCGTAGTGATGAAGAATGGCATGTGCCTTTACTGTTAGAAGAAGGTGATGAAACGGGGGCCGGTGAGAAACAACAACAACAACACCATCATGAGAAAGAAGAAGTGGCTAATCAAATCAAGTTTGAAACCAGTCTGCAGAGGGGAGATTAGAACAGGTTTGAAGCCACTCCACCACTCAGGAGATCAGGTAGGCAAACTCAATTTCCATCAAGATATAGGGAGAATTCTTTTATAACTAGTATGTTAAGTGTTGTTGAACCCTCTAGTTATAAAGAATCTAGTCAATATAGTGAATGGAGGGCAACCATGGAAGAGGAATATGAATCAATACTTAAAAACAAAACCTGGGATCTAGTTGAATTACTTGGATCAAAACAACCCATAGGTTGTAAATGGTTATACAAGCCTAAATTTAAAGCATATGGGAGTATAGAAAAATAGAAAGTTAGGCTAGTTGCAAAGGGGTATTCGCAGAAACAAGGTATTGAATATGAGGAAACCTTCACCCCTGTAGCTAAATTAAACACAATCAGAATGTTAATTGCTTTAGCTACCAAACATCATTGGGCGATACACTAGGTAGATGTGAAATCTTCATTCTTAAATGGCGAATTAAAAGAAGAAGTGTATTTAGTGCAACATGGGGGGTTTTTTAAATAGGGGGAAGAACATTTAGTTTGTATATTGAAGAAATAATTGTATGGACTGAAACAAGAACCCAGGCCATGGTATGAAAAATTGATTCATTTTTCCTATAACATAGTTATAAAAGAAGTAAGAATGACCCTAATCTATACATCGTGTTTGATAAATAGGGGGGAATTGTTTTGATTTCTTCATATGTAGATGATCTTGTCATTACAGGAAATGAAAATGAACTCATTAAAGAAATCAAAGAGTAGATGTCACAGGTTTTCGAGATGAAAGACCTTGGAGAGCTACACTACTGTTTGGGTCTGGAAGTCTATAGGGATTCTGGCCAGACTTTTCTGTCACTGGGTAAGTATGTCAAGAGCTTACTGGAAAAGTTTAGAATGGATCAGTGTAAAGCTACATCAGTGCCTTTACAACAGAATACCAAACTTCAGAATGATGATGGTTCTAAGGAGGTAGATGCAACATTATATAGACAACTAGTTGGGAGTCTAATCTACTTGACTACAACTAGGCCGGATTTGGCTTATGCAGTCAGTGTATTGAGCGAATTCATGTCAAAGCCTCTTGAGAGTCAATGGGTTGTAGCAAAAGGAATCTTAAGGTATTTGCAAGGAACCTTAGACTTTGGTATTATTTATACTGATTCGTTTGATGTTAGATTAATAGGTTTTTCAGAATCCAATTGAGTTGGAAATGTAGATGATAGACGATCCATAATAGGCTATGCATTTAGCATTGGGTTTAGGGTCATTGCATGGAGCAGGAAAAACCAGAAAACAATGTCCTTGTCTTCATCAGAAGTTGAGTATCAAGCGATGTGTGCAACAACTTGTGAAGTAGTTTGGTTGAGGAGACTTCTCCATGATGCTAGAGAAGAACAAAAGGTTGCAACAGTTATCAAATGTGACAACCAGAGCTCTATCAAACTTGCAAATAATCCAATATTTCATAAAAACACAAAGCACATTGATACACAGTTTCATTTTGTCAGGGAGAAAGTTCAGTCAAAAGAAATTCATAGTGACTATTGTAATACATGTGACAATGCTACTGATATTTTCACTAAGCCTATCGGTAGAATCATGTTTGAATTATTTCGGAAAATGTGAGGAATACTTGTGAACCCCTTTCTCCATTTAGGGGGAGTGTTGAAGATAATGGAGAATATGTAAATTTGGAGAGATTCGGTTCACTAGAGCCTTAGATTAGGAATTAGTTCCTATTTGTTAGGCAGTTGTTCTAACTTCCCTGCGTGTGTGAAAACTATATATTTTTTTATTGTAAGATGAAGATTGTAGAGCATTCTGCCAGAGACAGTCTCCAGGTGAAGCTCCTCACCTGTGAGATATCCAATTAATCAATAAAGTTGATTCTTTAGTTTTTTTAACAATTGATACAATTTTTATTAAAGTAATCAAACATGGTTGGCGTACTATTTTAAATAACTATGTTTTGGTAGCATGATATTTCAATGCCATGGAAGATTTTTTTTAATTATAATTATTAGATATAAATATTTAAAATTAACACATTTTAGGAGATTAAAGGATTATGATAAGGATGTGGGGAAATATTATATGAGAAACAAATGAATATTAAAGATTATTGTTAGAATATTTGGACATGAAGAGAAAACGATGAAAGTTAAATATTAGAGATAAGGACGACAATTAATTATTAGAAATGCAAGGTTGTGTTTATTGTTGAAAATATTGTGAATGTGAAGAGATACCCTATTTAAAACAAAACCTATTTTAATTAGATTATAAAATTGAAGTGATTTTATAGTGCGGGATGAGAGAGATTTATATGTATTTTTCATGTGGTGTTATCTAATTTGTGTGTGAGATACATAAAATAAAATGAAGGAGAAAAAAAAAATCAACATATAATCTTTAATTTTTTAATAATAATTTCTAAAAAATAAAAAAACATGAATAATAATCATAATATCTAAATATTTTAGTTATTATAATTTTTATAAACTAAACTAAAATAATTAATAATCCTAATATTTAAAAATGAAAGAAAATACATCTTTTACTCACTTTCATCAATTTCTATAATATAATAAAAAAATTAACATAAATCTATCAAAATATTAGATCTTAAAGAAAAAAATTGATGTAAATGATAACATGTTGTTTAAAGAATCTCTAATATTTTAGGATAGATAAATGAAAATAGTAAGTAAAATATATGGGCATCTCCTATTAATTATATTTAATCTTAATCTATATTTTTTTAAAATAAAAGAAGTAAATTAAAATTAAAATTAATTGTAATTTTAATTTTAATTTTTATAGTTTTAAAATTTTTTAAATTTCAATAAAACATTGTTTTCATTAATACTTTTGATCAATTGAAGATGGTAATTAAATAAATGTAACAACTAAAATTTAACTTACCAATTATATATATAAAAAAAAAATTATTTACTTTGTAATTATGTCCATCTCGGACTTTGGCTTTGGCTCATTATATATAAACGGAGTATTGATTATGTTAATTATTAAGTTCGTAGACTTGACATTACCGGAGGTATAATAATTGATACAGATTATATTAAAGGTGAAAGGATTGGTTTTTAATGCATATGATACGCAAGGTGATTTCCCCGTCCTTTCTCATGTGTTGACTTGCTGTCTTCTGTACCTGGAGCCACGCGACAAGGAGATATGGTGGGAGGTTGTATGCACTAGCCAGATGGTTTAGGTTGCTCACGCCATCTGTTTAGTATTGCAATTGTTGATCTGGTTCTCACGATCTGATGGAAGAGAAACCTTAGGGTTTCAATCCCTAACTAACTGCTCGTTCTCGGCATCTGTGTGGCTCATTGTTACCGCTGCTCTTGAGGTTTCTTGTTGCTCCGCGAGGGTTTTCTGCTCTGTGAGGGTTTGTTGCTCCGCGAGGGTCTACTACTCTATTTAGGATTTCATTTTGTCTGTGTATCCTCTGAGAGCGATGAAGGCGATGGCAGCTGTTAAAACGGAACCAGGTAAACCCACCAAGCTGTTGCTCTATTATCTTGTTGACCTGTATAGAAATATTTTTATAGGGCCGGGTTGTGGTCTGGCACAACATTTAACGCTTTGCCTTTGCTGCACAGGAAAGTCCCATGGCACCTTCAATGCTGTAGGCGATAACCGGTTTCAGGACTTAGCTGCGGAAGGTAAATTATTAAATGTTTCTTCTTCTTAGCTTGAATGGTTTTTAACCCTTGATTTGATTTATATCACTTATGCTATTTTCTTACTGACGAACATGGGAGCTGCCTCATGCGGAAACCTCCCACTCTCAGGTAAGAATTCTCCCCAATTGTTCATTTTTTCGGTGGCTTTACAATATTTCCCTTAAGGGTTTACTGACTTAAGGTCTCAGATGTCCATGACAGGTAAATACACAGTGCTTTTCGTTATTTATATTGGTAATGGCCACCCCTCTCTAGAGCTTAAGTGCTCACAGTGATGCTATTGACTCTTCCAGGTTGGATTCTTACCTCTGGCATGAATTAAGTTATGGGAACCACCACTCGTATGATCGAGAATAGAGACTTAGTCTCTTGTTGAGCATCTAGCTGACCAAAACGACTCAAGTTTATGGCTCTATTTGAATTTGTAATTATTTAGTTACGCATAGTTGTTTAAAGGAACTTTGTGTAAGGCCTTTTTTTAGTTTTGGGGAAAATTACTCCTATTCTGAAGTCGATGAAGGGTTTTATGTTCTTTATGCTGAAAGGTTATTGTTTTGTTATGCGGCCACTTAAGTGAACCGGCTTATGTCAACTTATGTAGAATGCTTAATTTATTACATTAGCTTCTACAAGACTTATTCTATCTATTTATATGTTTGGGAAGGCAATGAATTACCTTATTCTACAACATGGTTGCATTCTAGGCCGAGAGGACCCTTCTTTTATTTATGCAAGTATTTACTATGTTTGATTGACCATTTCCGACGGAATTCAATCAAGTTTTAATTTAAGATAATACTAGGGTTTGAACAGTTACTCTGTTGTAATTTCATGATTGCTGTGGTCGAGTGATGGTGTACTGAACCTGTGTTCAAACAATTACATAATTACTGTCTTTATATTCTGAACCTGCGTCCAACAATTATATAATTACTGTCTTTATATTCTGAACCTATGTCCAACAGTTATATAATTACTATCTTTATATCCTGAACCTGCGTCCAATCATTTATATAAATGTTGTCTTTATATTTTTGTCATTCGTAACAGAGTTTGTAAAGTTACACAGGTCATTCTATAGATTCTCGGATAAAGTGCATTTTACTATATTTGCTTCTATATCTTATCAGTTTTCCCTTGATAATCATGAACAGTGAACCATAATTATTGAATGAGCATTCTCTTTCATTTTTTCTATGTCATGTAGTAACTCCATAGTTATTAGCATAAACTGTCTAAAATTTGATAAAAGAGAAAAGGTGCTTCTATATCCTGTAATCATACTTTTCCTCAAGATAATTGACCTTCTAAATATAGTTTGCTAATTAAGAACTTATTCTAATGACAGTTCAAGCATAACAAATTTTACTCTGTCATTAAGTGTTAATCTCCATAGTCTAGTATTAATTCTAGGAAGAAATTGACTATAATACTTATCTGTTCCACCTGCAGTTTCCAATAATTCTAGAAAGTCTCTCCTCCCAACCACAAACCTAACAATTACATCCAGGATCTCCCCTGAGCACTTTCTATGCTGAAATATTTTCCAATTACAGTCAATGCCTTGGGCCTCTGGACTTTACTGTCTAGCCTCAAGTCATGCACTTAATTTGACTTTTCATGAGCAACTTCCCACTGGTCACACTTTCCAGCTTGTTGACGGGCCAAAATGTACCGCTAACGACTAAGGGGTCTCCTCAGTGTGAAGTCCAAATTAGACCTCACACCATTTGGGATAGGAGCCACATCTATTATGTGGGCCCGACTACCACCATGAATGTTTTCTGCTCTTGGTTATCAAATGAGAAGGTGCCAGAGTGGGGCGAGAATGAAGTGCTCGGGCAGCGAAACAAAATCAAACCAAGATTGATAAATTCCAGAAAGAGGTTTAAACAAGTCACAACAACGATAAGAAGAGATGAACTATGAGGACGATTAGTTAGCTAAAACCTCGTCGGACATAATGAACAAGAACATGCAGGAGCTCAATTGTGAAGTAGTTCACAATAGGTCACCAACATGGCAAGGAACAAGTAAACACAGATTCTAAAGTGAAACATACATGCAACCACTATGTATTAATACATAACATCTCACATATATGAAAGCACTCATACAGATATGGTGAGGTACCAGACAGCTAATACAACCACCATGAGTCAACATGGGAATTAGTGCAAAGGGAAAAAGAAAATATCTTATTAATATTGCTGCAACTTCAAATACATATCATGCAACTGGTCAATACCCAGTAGTGGAATATGGACTATTCATACCATTGCCTGGTGTCAAAACCCTAGCCGTGTTGCAAACCCACTCTCCTAGCTACCAAGAGTTGAGTGGCCTTATCTCTCAAGCATCTTTCAACTATCTCTATTGGCCTCAACTCAAGTGCTAAAGTCCATTGTAAGTGAGGGATGAGGGCACATTTATAGAGGTGAGGTGACCATTCACCTTCCGTGACCTTTGGCCTTCCCTTGTGCGCTTTCTGCTACCTTCATGCCTCTTGAGCTTCCTCACTACTCTCTCATGCCTACTGCCTACTACAGGCTTAATATCTCTCAGCTTAACTGTTGGCATCATAGGAGAATATTTACATATTGATAGAAGAGAAAATGCAAGGAGAATAAAAGAGGGTTGCTAGAAACCCTAATTTTGTTGTGCAGCCAAGATGCGCTACTAAACAGAGTTGTGATGCATTTTTTTTGTTGAATATCGATTTGCCTACTATTGTTCCTGCCATCATGGGTGACACAATGCTTCGAGCATCTACATGGATCCATCTAGCTTGTTTGTCGACACCCTTAATCGAACAGTTTCTTACAAAAACCCTAGCTTTCTCCATGAAAACCTTCCACGAGCAAACAAATGACATTGGTCATACATACTTTTCAACAAAGAATGATTTAAAGCATAAGTACTTGCTTGAAAAAAAACACTAATTGGGACCCATGTATAGTCCCCTTCCATGTAATGGTGTTGTCGAAACAAGTGGCCTTTTGCAGGGTTTTTTTCTAAGCTTCCTCAATCATGTCATCATCCATAGATCTATGATTATCCTTAGAACAAGTGTTGAATGCAACCTCGTAGTCTTGCAATGTCAAAAGGCATAGTGCTTTTTAAAACTGGATGATGTTTTTCCATGTCTCTGGAAACCACAATAACAAACTCTTTCATAGCATCAACCTGCAACACATACAACCATTGATAAATCATCAATATAAGTTTACTTTAGTAAAACAAGCAGCAAATATTATAAGTAATAATAGGAAAAAATGTATGGCCTTGAGATGCTATCATCAAGATGGCTCGGCTTTCCATATCCCTTTATAAGGGCTCTTAACATTCTTTGTATAACCCCTTTAATATGCTTTCTGGGATGCATCGCAATGCATTGTTTGATACTGTATATTCGTTGATGTATAATCCAACCCTTTGGATCAGTCAATTAGTCATTGAAAGTAGTGCAGTCCTCCTACTTTCATTATCTTATATTATGAAGAAAACGTATTTGATAGGCAAGGAACTAGATATGTTTTCCTTGGGTTGCAAATCTAGTGAGGTCACACAATTGCCATTTAATGGAGGTATCATTTTCTAGAAGCAATGTTGGAGACCTAAAACATGACTTTGCAACCTGCATTCTTGCTTCCGTTGCATTTCATAAAGGCAAGGTAGGTGTGTGAGCTAGGGACTGGCAGCAAAAGAATGCGACTAGCAGGAAGGTTGCATAATCACAGACATACTTAGGTCGCATATCGTGGTCATTTGTCACGAGTTAATGACGTGAATCTGCGACCTGGAGAGGGATGGCATAGAAATGAAGTGAATTTGGTGAAGGTCGCATAATCACAACGCTATGTGGGTCGCATTCCTGAGCTGGAGTCTAAATTGCAATCTTGCGACCTGAGAAGGAATTACGACTTGATGAGTGTTGCATCATATGTATTGAAAATACTTCATTGATTGAAGAACACTTTGCAAATTTAGAAGGATGAGACTATACACTAGCGTTGTGGAAAGGATCAACCAACTAAGCATTCCACCATTTTAGTCATCGCAACTGTGCAGGTCGCATCCCATGTCACAAAGCTAGTTGCATTTTCTGGTCGTTTATTGCGGCTCCGAGATGTGACCCCGCGACTTATAAGGAGGTCCTGTGGTCGCACTACGGAGCTACACCCCTCCGCTTCTGTCTTGCGACTTCCAAAATCACATGTATCATGCCTATTACGAATTCATGGGCATGGCCAGTTTGATGAAGGCGAAGCCTACTCTTTCATGTCTCTTGAAATAAATCAGTGTCAAAAAACCCGTTGGCTCAACGACTTTAAACCTTTTTTTACAAATAGAATGTGTAACCTCTGAATGCTCCTCTTCCAACGTAAATGGGGAGATTTCATTGCCGCATCTAATGCATGGGCCATCATCTTCTTTCCCTTTGCGTATTTCTGACCACTTATTAGATAGCGCATTCAAGTTCAATCTCTGTGTGTGCTATTCGCAACTAGGAACTATGTGGAGACATTGCACATTTTGGCGTATGGGCCTCTGCTATGGTGCCTTGCTACGTGTTTTGGCAATAGCTCCCCTTCCAAAGCCCTTTAATGTGTTAACTGTGCTTTCTGGCAGCACATTTAGTTCCTTTTATTATGGCTTGGAACCTGTCTTCGTGGATGACTGAAGACAACACTAGGTCAAGTAGATGAGTAGGTCGCAACCAAGATGCTTTGGCTAGCGAAGCAGTTGTCGGGACAAAGAATCAAAAATGAGATTTGCATTGAGACTTGTATCATGAAAAATGCGACTATCAGGGATTCGCTGGCACTTTAGGCGTAATGCTAATGGCATGTGTTCCGTGGGCACAACCATCACATTGGCTTTCCATAATTGTATGCCATATATGCCAACCTCACGGGCTTCATTCTTTGCCTCCCTAGAAACCTTCTCTTCCACAACATGTGCATCGATGCATGTGTGTAGGGTTAAGTATGATATCACAAATAATTCGCTTACACTAAATAAGGCAATGATTTTGCCAGTCAAATATTTAACCTTAGATGTCCAATAATGCACATGTGTAAAATAGAAAATGTAAGAGTTGTTGGTGGCCCTAAGACCTTCGGAGCCATCATAATCAAACATTTGTTGGGGTCATGATTTTGTAGCCCTGAATGACATGGAACCACAACCTACATGTGCCTAGTGAAAAACATCTTTGAGGATGAGGCATTACCAGGTCATTTGAGGTTTACCAAGTGTGTGGGAAAATCACACCTACCGAAACTTTAACGTAATTTAGAGGAAACCCTAATTGTCAATCTCATGATATCTCTCCCTATGAAATGTCAGTAGGGAAATATGGGGCTTGTGGGGCATGTGAGGACTCTAACACCTAATCAAATAATTTGTCCACAACAAAAAGGAAAAACAAATTCATCAATGCGGTATGTATTACGTGAGTGGGGCATCAAAAGGGTTCCATAGGAAGGGTTGCGGGGAGCGTAATCGGTTGAAAGTATTATCGAAAACCCTAACAACTTGGGGTAAGGAGTGGGGTACCCAAAATTTTGGTTACCACCAAAATTTTGGGTGGTGTTGTAGCAGCTACAACAATTGGCGAACCACTGGTAGAATCTAGTACCTCTATCAACACCCTTGTAGCAATCCGAGCATGCACAATGATGCAAGGAAATACCTAACAGATGCTATGGGAACCTCTTGCATTGCTTTGACCTTTGCAATTATTCCTTCCCTTCATGTCTCAGCTAGGTCTTGTCAGTCAGTAAATGCCCAATTGATAGTTCACACATGCCGGTAGTTGATGATGATGCAAAGAATAGGGTAGAGGGCTTATTGTATTCAGAATTTTAAAAGTAAGTTTCTGGTGTTGCTCCACTGCAAGTGGGCCTGGACAGTACCCTGGTGGAGTCACTTCAAGAAATCACAAATTTTGCTCTGCTGCCAGCGAGCCTAGTCAGTACCCTAGCAGAGTCGTTGCATTACCTCTCTGCATACGAAGCCTTTCTTGATCCTTTACCCTTTATTTGGTTTTGTTTTCTTTTACATGTGCATTTGCACTTATTTATGGGCATTCATTGCGCTAGGGTGGATGAGGGATCCCGACTTATTTTACTAGCAAGAGAGGTTGTTTCTTGTTTGACGGAAGCTAAGAGATATCCTGACTTAGGTTTGGCCTCATGCCAAGCTTCCATATCTCATTTCTAGTCAGCAAGTGAACATTAACACAAGTCATTGAAACAATCAAGACCATGCTGAGCACTAGGTTCAGGTTATGGATATAGGTCATTTAAATAGCTTAGGGTTCCCCATGAGAAATTTGTTCTTATCTTCCCTGTTAATAAATTAGACACGTAGGAGAGAAATTCAGGATGAAAATTTGATGACTAGCTCTAAGAGATGTTACCGATGGGTGTAACCATCACAAATTCACACCATCATTAGGGCTAGGCTTTCAATCCTAGGGTTAAGGTGATAAGGAAACTCTCCTAGGGTTTACAAACCGGTGTGGAGAGATCGAAGCAATGCACTTGGAGTAAGAGTCAAAGGTGTGAGAAAGCTATTCACAGACCCACGACTTTGGAATCTTCAGGTTCATGAAGGCTCATGCAGTGGCATGCAACATAGGTGAAAATTCCAGGTTAGGTCAAAGGTGAGTGTGTTCCAAGCGAGAAGACAAGTGTATGATGCAATGCAGCGAACACGGTTAATGACCATATGTAATGCTATGTGAAGAAGAGATCGACCAATTTCTATTATAGGACCAATGCAATGCGTATGCAGAGATTTCATGAATGCAATTCAATGACAAAAAAGTGCAAGGACATGAGTGCAGAAGAAACAAGCATGGAACTAACTACCTACAGTAAAGAAAATGAAACATGGAAAATTTAAATCATAAGCAAATTCTAGTCAGCCAACTGATAAGAAAAGCTAAAACCTAATTAGTTTAAACCCTAAATCCTAAATTAACCAAAGCATAGGCCGGATTATGTTAAATCAAACTTCCAATGCAGCCACTGCAACAGTTCTCAGCCTGCAAAAACAAATACAACAACAATTAGAATTTGAGGAAAGAGTTGTGAAAAGCATAACATGTTTACCTGTAAAGCATGCACAACAACAAGAACATCTCGTCCACCTATAGGGAAATGTGTCAAAGAAGACCTTTCAAGGTGAACTACAACCCAATCCTGATAAACCGAACCACAAGCATGAAATTTATAGTCATCCAGCCATAACATACATCTGTTTATGCTTAACCCTAAATCCAATGCAAGTAAGGAAAGATGTTGTCGGCTAGTAAAGGAATCTGCCAGATTGATCCGATCAATGACCCTATCATGATGTAGAGGATGATCAACTTGATAACCTTGAAAAGAGGGGCCCCTATCGAGTGTAACTGAGATCCCTGAGGATTCAAACACAGAAACCCTAATTTCAGAAACCCCAGTTTGAAATTGTTCATGGATTTCATCAAGGATGTGAGGACCTGACATAACCATCAGCGGAAATTGAAGTGCCTCATCGTCCTCGCCAACATTTGAACCTTCAAACGACACACCATCCAATATTGGTAGCTTCACAAGATTAATATGTGAGTGCATATGGTTATCGTTGGTTGTGACCAGACAACTATTAATGAAAAATATTTTGGATTGGATCCATTGATTGAATATTGATAGAATGGTAGCTCGACAAATGAGATTTTTTAGATTCCAGAGAATGAATTGAATCAACCACAAGAGTATGAAGCAAAGGGGATGTCAGGAAATTGACATCCTCCCATCTAGGAGATTGTAAGGTATCATTTGATTGTGTATGTTGACAAACGGTATTGGCTGGGAGACAATGAAAAATATTCGAGGCAATGGCCAGAGCACTCCCCTCAGTAAAAAAATTAGGATATAGAGGTTGATGCGCATCATTTGAAAGGCGATGGAAAGATTTGCTCATAGAGACATTGCTCAAATCAGAGGGTTTCCAAGATGAGTTTGCATCTGGCAGGATGATCCTGAGAAGAGTGTGATGTGGAGAAACCCTAGTTTTAGAAACCCTAATTTAACTTGGTTCAGGGGTCTCATCAGGGACATGAGAACCTGACATAACCATCAGTGGAAGCTGAAGTGCCTCAACTTCTTGATGAGTCCCTAAACATTCGAAAGGTGGGTCAGCAAATTCTAGTGGCTTCATAGGATCAATAGACGGACATGTAGGATAATCACCAGAGGCAAGAGCAAATATATTTTTGATAAAATGAGAATCGCTGAAACCGCCAGTTTGATCAATTTGGGTATCTAATACATAAGGCTCTTCTTGGCTTGGGGGTGAAAAGGGATTAATGAGGGAACCAACTTGAGCTGGGTGAGATGCAGGGCCCTCTTCTTCACTTGTTAAAGACTACGAGTGGCAAAGAGCAAGCATAAGGGATCCAGACTCTGCATCCTTTGACTGTGAAACCTCACCCCCATGCACATGATTGCAATCAGTGCGCACGAGATAAAGATATGAATGATCTGAAGGAACCACTGATGCAATAGACCCATGGACTAAATCAAGGTAGAATGGATGCATAGGGTTAGATGAAGGAGCACCGATCGGACCCAGACTCACATCCTGCCCATTTATGTTTTCCAAAGAGAAAGACGAATTTACGGGCCTGATGTGTTCTGTGGATTTGATAAGACAATCAATGTTACTTGATACAAGACCAAAGTCATCATGCAAAGGTGAATGAGATCCCAGAATATAGTGTGACATATGTTGAATGGACTCGATCGAAAGAGATGTTATGTGATTTTTAGATTCAAAACCAAAAGAACATATGAGGGATTTAGAGACGAGACCATCAGATCTGTTTCCCAGAAAGTATTGTTCATCGTTTGAACCATTTATGGCCACAATCTTATTATGTAAGAAGTCAAGAGGAGGATGAGCAATCCCACCAACAGTAATCTATTCCTTGAGGGGTTGTGGTTGTTCTAGATTCAGAGAGATAGGAAAAACAAAATTACAGGTAGAATCTAGACACTGCAAATTATGATGATACTTATGTGAAACAGGACTTGTTTCTAAATGAAAATGTTGTATAGAAACGAGAACCAATCATTGAAAATTTATATTCAAATACACCTAGTCAATATCACTTTTAGGAAATTCAAAACAAAGATGCACAAATCTGAAAGCAAAGCCCTCTAAATATTCATCACGTTTCATCCTAAGCTCATTTATCCTCTTTAACACATCTTGAAAATCGTACCTGTCAATTGCTTGTTGGATCTTACCAACGAGTTGCTCGAACGAATGAATGGACGCTGCTGGCAACGTGTGGCACCATTTCTTGGCGCGACCTTCTAGGGTGAGGGAGAAAAACACACAATAAAACTTTTCATCGTAGATCTCAAAATATTCACACAACTCTAGGAAGTCAAAAATGTGCTCGATTAAAGGTATTCCATCCTCACCATCAAACTTTAACTGAGACAAGTGTCAAAGCTACTCCTGGGGGATGGAAAATTGGAAAATAGACAAACTAGATAAACACCCTAGGAGCAAGATTTTGGTCGAAGCCATTAACAAACATGAGACTAAACTGCAGGCTCCAAGGGTTCATCTTCTCATCTTGCCCTCCTTCTAGCACCAATTTGTTGACAGGCCAAAATGTACTGCCAACGACTAAGGGGTCTCTTAGGTGTGAAGTCCCAATTACACCTCACATCATTTGGGATAGGAACCCCATCCAATATGTGGGCCCGGTTGCCACCATGAATGTTTTATGCTCTTGTTTATCAAATGAGAAGGTGCCAGAGTGGGGAGGGAATGAAGTGCTTGGGTAGTGAAACAAAATCAGACCAAGAGTGACAAATTGCAGAAAGATGTTTAAACAAGTCACAATAACGATAAGAAGAGATGAACGATGAGGACGATTAGTTAGCTAAAACCCCATCAGAGATAATAAACAAGAACATGCCGGAGGTCAATTGCGAAGTAGTTCACAATAGGTCACCGACATGGCAAGGAACAAGTATACGCAGATTCTAAAGCGATACATTCATGAAACCACTATGTATCATTGCATAACATCTCGCGTATATGAAAGCACTCATACAAATATGGTGAGGTACCAAACAGCTAATACAACCACCATGAGTCAGCATCGGAATCAGTGCAAAGGGAAAAATAAAACATCTTATTAATATTGCTGCAACTTCAAATACATATCATGCAACCGGTCAATACCCAGTAGTGGAACATGGACTATTCATACCATCGCCTGGTTTCAAAACCGTAACCTTGTTGCAAACCCACTCTCCTAGCTACTAAGAGCTGAGTGGCCTTAGCTCTCAAGGACCCTTCAACTATCTCTATTGGCCTCAACTCAAGTGCTAAAGTCCATTGTAAGTGAGGGATGAGGGCACATTTATAGAGGTCAGGTTACCATTCACCTAACGTGACCTTTGGCCTTCCCTCGTGCCCTTTCAACTACCTTTATGCCTCTCGAGCTTCCTCACTACTCTCTGATGCCTATTGCGTACTACAAGCTTAATTTCTCTCAGCTTAACTGTTGGCATCATAGGAGAATATTTACATATTGATAGAAGAGAAAATGTGAGGAGAATAAAAGAGGGTTGTTAGAAGCCCTAATGTTGTTGCGCAGCCAAGATGAGCTAATAAACAGAGTTGTGATGCATTTGTTGTGTTGAATGTTGATTTTCATACTATTGTTCCTACCATCATGGGTAACACAATTCTTTGAGCATCTACATGGATCCATCTAGCTTGTTTGTCGACACCCTTAATCACATGGTTTCTTACAAAAACCCTAGCTTTCTCCATGAAAATCTTCCACCTGCAAACAAATGACATTGGTCATACATACTTTTCAACAAAGAATGATTTAAAGCATAAGTACTTGCTTGAAAGAAAACACTAATCGAGACCCATGTATAGTCCCCTTCCATGTAATGGCGTTTTCGAAACAAGTGGCCTTTGCAGGGTTTTCTCCTAAGCTTCCTCGATCATGTCATCATCCATAGATCTATTATTATCCTTAGAACAAGTGTTGAATGCAACCTCGTAGTCTTGCAATGTCAAAAGGCATAATGCTTTTTAAAACTGGATGATGTTTTGCCATGTCTCTGGAAACCACAATAACAAACTCTTTCACAACATCAACCCTGTAACACATACAACCATTGATTAATCATCAATATAAGTTTACTTTAATAAAACAAGTAGCAAATATTATAAATGATAATAGGTAAAAATGTATGGCCCTGAGATACTATCATCAAGGTGGCTTGACTTTCCATAGCCCTTTATATGGGCTCTCAACATTCTTTGTATCACCCATTTAATATGATTTTTGGGATGCATCCCAATGCATTTTTTGATACCGTATGTTCGTCGATGTATAATCCAACCCTTTGGATCAATCAATTAGGTGTTGAAAGTAGTGCGTTTCTCCTGCTTTCATCATCTTATATTACGAAGAAAACATATTTGATGGGCAAGGAGCTAGATATGTTTTCCTTGGGTCACAAATCTGGTGAGGTCGCACAGTCACCATTTAATGGAGGTCACATTTTCTGGAAGCAATGTTGGAGCCCTAAAATGCGACTTTATGACCTGCAATGTTGCTTTCATCACATTTCGTAAAGGCGAGGTAGGTGTGTGAGCTAGAGACCTGCAACAAAAGAATGCGACTAGTAGGAAGGTTGCATAATCATAAACATCCTGTAGGTCGCATATCTTGGTCATTTGTCACAGGTTAATGATGCGAATCTTCAACTTGGAGAGGGATGGAACAGAAATGAAGTGACTTTGGTGAAGGTCACATAATTGTAGTGCTCTGTGGGTCGCATTCCTGAGCTGGAGTCTAAATTGTGATCTTGCGACCTGAGAAGGAATTGCGACTTGATGAGAGTTGCATCATATGTATTGAAAAGACTTCATTGACTGAAGAATACTTTGCAGATTTAGAAGGCCGAGACTATACACTAGCCTTATAGAAAGGATCAACCAATTAAGTATTCCACCATTTTAGTCATCGCAATCGTGCAGGTCGCATCCCATGTCACAAAGCTAGTCACATTTTCTAGTCGTTTATTGCGGCTCCGAAATGCGACCTTGCGAATTATAAGGAGTTCCCGTGGTCACACTCCATGCAGGTCGCACTACGGAGCTACACTCCTCCGCTTCTTTCCTACGACTTCCCGACTCACATGTATCATGCCTATTGCGAATTCATGGGCATGACCAGTTTAATGAAAGCGAATTTTACTGTTTCATGTCTCTTGAAATAAACCAGTGTCACAAAACCCGTTGGCTGAGTGACTATAAACTTGTGTTTACAAATAGAATGTGTAACCTCTGAATGCTCCTCTGTAGCGTAAATGGGGAGATTTCATCGTCGCATCAAATACATGGGCCATCATCATCTTTCCCTTTGCAGATTTCCAACCACTTATTGGATAGCACATTCAAATTCAAGGCCTAGTGCGTGTAGACAGTGTCGATAGGCTCCATTACCTACTTGGACTACGATCTCATCACTGCCCTCTGTGTGTGCTCTTTGCAACTAGGAACTATGTGGAGACATTTCACATCTATGCTTATAGGCCTCTGCTATGGCACTTTGCTGCATGTTTTGGCAATAGCTTCCCTTCCAAAGCCCTTTAATGTGTTAACTGTGCTTTTTGACAGTTCATTTAGTTCCTTTTATTATTGCTTGGAACCTGTCTTCATGGATCACTAAAGACAACGCTATGTCAAGCAGATGAGAAGGTTGCAACCAGGACCTTTTGGCTAGCGAAGTAGTTGTCGGGACAAAGAATCAAAACTAAGATTTAAATTGAGACTTGTATTATGAAAAATGCGACTATCAAGGATTCACTGGCACTTTAGGCGTAATGCTAATGGCATGTGTTCCATGGGCACAACCATCACATTGGCTTTCCATAATTGTATGCCATATATGCCAACCTCATGGGCTTCATTCTTTGCCTCCTTGGAAACCTTCTCTTCCACAACATGTGCATCGATGTATGTGTGTAGGGTTATGTATGATATCAAAATAAAAATTGCGCATTACGGAATGTCAAAAATAAGCCGCTTACACTAAATAAGGTAATGATTTTTCCAATCAAATATTTAACCTTAGATGTCCAATAATTCACATGTGTATTCTAAATAGAAAATGTAAGAACTGTTGGTGGCCCTAAGACCTTCAGAGTCATCATAATCAAACATTTGTTGGGGTCATGATTTTGCAGCCCTGAATGACTTGGAACCACAACCTACATGTGCCTAGTGAAAAGCATCTTCGAGGATGAGGCATTACAAGGTCATTTGGGGTTTACCAAGTGTGTGGGAAAATCACACCTACCAAAACTTTAACGTAATTTAGAGGAAACCCTGATCGTCAATCTCATGATATCTCTCCCTATGCAATGTCAGTAGGGAAATATGGGGCTTGGGGGGCACGTGAGGACTCTAACACCTAATCAAAATCATCAATGAGGTGTGTATTACATGAGTGGGGCATCAAAAGGATTTCATAGGAAGGGTTGCGGGGAGCGTAACCGGTTGAAAGTCTTATCGAAAACTGTAACAACTTGGGGTAAGAAGTGGGGTACCCAAAATTTTGGTTACCACCCAAACTTTTGGGTGGTGTTGTATGTAGGTTTTAACCCCGTACAGGAATTACCTGCATATGAATTCTAAAACATAGAAAATAAATAATGTGAGAGCAGAACACATAAAACACATATACACAGATATTTTCCCCTGGATCCCAAAATCGGGACTACCAGCTTGATTTTTCATTATTATTCCTTTCAATGTTACAATACATATTTATTTATGTTGAAGCATCCAATACCATGGACCGAAAACCATCGCGTCCAATACCATGGACCGAAAACCATCACGTCCAATACCATGGATCGAAAACCCATCGCGTCCAAAAAAACATGTGCGAAAATCATGCACAAAACCATAGGTGGGTCCGCACAACCTAACATAGGGTCCAAAACCAAAATTTGACCCCATAAAGTGGGGTTACGGGTGCCCTTCAAACCCCCTATTAACTACGTGGAAAGAATATAACACAACCCAACATTCCCACTTGTTGTTTTCTTTCCACAAGGGGCCACAAGAGAGCTTAGTCATTGTCCCAGCCCTGAAATTCCCATTGTCTCTCTACACCAAGAGAACTTCTCAGAGCTCACAAATTTTGTCAATGCATCTGTAGTATTCTTCAAAGTGTCCACCTTTACCAGCAACACCTTTTTGTCTCCTATCATATCCCTCACAAAGTGATATTGATTCAACATCAATGTGCTTTGTCTTTGAATGATATGCAGGGTTCTTTGCCAAGAAAATTGCACTTTGGCTGTCACAGTCTATCCTTATAGCTTCTTGTACTAACTCCATACTTGAACACAATCTCTGCAACCAAACTACTTCCTTGCTTGCATGAGTGGCTGCCATGTATTCTGCCTCTGTATTTGATAGTGCCACTACAGATTGTTTCTTACTCATCCAACTAACTGCACCTCCAAATAGGTTAAACACATACCCACTTTTAGATCTTCTCTGATCTAGATCTCCAGCCCAGTCTGCATCAAAAAAGCCAAAAATATCCAACACTCTGTCCAATCTTGGTCTTCCTTGGTAGCACAGACCATAATCACTAGTGCCACGCAAATACTTGAAAACCCGCTTCACTGTTGTCCAATGCTCCTTTCCTAGTTTTGACATAAACCTGCTCAATACTCCCACTGCATGTGCAATGTCTGGTCTAGTATAGACCATTGCATACATCAGGCTACCGACTGCAATTGCATATGGAACATGGGACACGTTCTCTTCCTCTTCTTGTGTCTTGGGACATTGTTCAGCAGATAACCTCACACCTACAGGAATAGGAACCTTCACTGGTTTACTATCCTGCATATTAAACCTCTGCATTATTGTCTCGACATACTTCCTCTGGTTTAACCAGAGCTTCCTCTTTGCCCGATCTCTTTTAATTTCCATGCCCAAAATATAGTTTGTAGCACCAATATCTTTCATGTCGAATTTGGAGGACAATTGGGTCTTCAAATCCTGGATAATTTCTTTGTCATTTCCAGCCAGCAACATATCATCCACATACAAGACTAGATAAATAACATGGTCACCAATTAATTTAAAATACACATAGTGATTTGCTTTGCTTTGGTGAAGCCAAGTCCCCATATAAATGTATCAAATTTCTCATACCACATCCTTGGTGACTGTTTTAACCCATACAAATACTTCTTTAACTTGCATACCAGTTTTTTCTTACCCTTCACCGCAAAGCCTTCAGGTTGCTTCATGTAGCTTTCCTCTTCCAGATCCCCGTGAAGAAATGTTGTCTTTACATGCATCTGTTCTACCTCAAAATCAAAAGCAGCAGCAACAGATAAAAGTAATTTAATAGAAGTTACCTTGGCAACAGGAGAAAAAATATCGCCAAAATCAATTCCTGGCACCTGGGAATAACCTTTTGCTACCAACTGAGCTTTGTATTTCTCCACTTTTCCTTCTACATTTCTCTTCTTTTTGAACACCCATTTGCTGCCAATGGGTTTCCTTCCAGCCAACAACTCCAGCAGATCCCAAGCCTCATTTTTGCGCAAAGATTCCATTTCATCAACCACGACCTCTTTCCATAGTTTTCCATCCTCTGAATCCACTGCTTCCTTCACAGTTATGGGATCATCATCAGTAACGGACAAAGCAAAATTTGAACAGAAAGTAGATGGACTATACCTTTTTGGCTGCCTTCTTTCTCGAACTAATCTTCTCACACCTAGAGTTTGTGGCTCTTCATCTTCTGATTCCTCCTCTACTGTAGAGTCTGATTCTTCCTCCTTTAGCTCAAACTCTATCTTCTCAGGTTCCTTTGGTTGGAGTTCATGTTTAATAACATCTTTCACCTCTCTGAACACCACATCTCAGCTGTACACAACCTTCCTTGTTAATGGGTTCCAAAGCTTATAACCCTTCAAACCATCCTTATACCCAATAAAGATGCACTTTTCAGATTTACTATCCAACTTGGTTCTTTTCTCCTTTGGAACATGTACATATGCATCACATCTAAATACCCTTAGATGTGAAAGAGAGGTTTTTTACCAATCCATACCTCTTGTGGAGTCTTATCCTCCAACGCTGATGAAGGTGACTTGTTGACCAGGTAACATGCAGTATCCACTGCCTCTGCCCAGAATTCCTGTCCTAACCCGGCACCACTGAGCATGCTTCTTGCCCTTTCCATCAACGTCTTGTTCATTCTTTCTACAACTCCATTTTGCTGAGGTGTATATGGAGTAGTCTTCTGCCGTGATATACCACACTTCTTATAGAATTCTTCAAATTCCTTGCTGCAAAACTCCACCATTATCTGTCCTCAGCACCTTTATCTTCTCCTCTGTCTAGTTTTCCACCGGAGCCTTAAATTCTTTAAGCCTGTCAAAGACTTCAGATTTCTTCTTAAGGAAATATATCCATGTATTCCTTGAGAAGTCATCTATAAATGATACATAGTATACAGACTTACCCAGTGATGGAACCTTCATAGGTCCAAACACATCACTATGCACAAGTTCTAATATTTGTTTCTCCCTCTTACCACCAGAGGGGAAACTCACCCGATTCTCCTTCCCATATACACAATTTTCACTGAAGTCAAAATCCAGAGAGTTATTACTCATACCTTCTACCATACCTTTACCATGAAGTATTCAAAAGCCATTCTCTCTAATATGTCCAAGCCTTTGATGCCACAGCATGGTCTTCTCACCAAAGCCCACTAGATTTTCTGCTCCATTTTCAGGAACCACAGAACTATTTCACCCATCAATAATAGTGCTACCTTGTAGCTTGTACAGAGTTCCATTCTGTACTCCCCACATCAATACCAGTGCTCCCCAAACCATCTTGCAGGTATCCTTCTCGAACACTATTTTTACACCTGCATCATCCAGCTTGCTTACAGAAATCAGATTTCTGGCCAATGCAGGAATATGTAGAACACCCGAAAGTGTTCTAACCCGTCCACCTTGCAACTTCAACTTTACTTTTTCGCGACCAATGATTCTAGCCTTCCTGTCATCCCCCAAGAAGACATCACCACCATCATATTTCTCATACTTGCAGAACCACTCTCTATGGAGAGTGAAGTGAAAGGATGCACCTGAGTCAATCAACCATGCCTCATGATCTACATGTGTACTTGAAGAAGCCAAGTACACATCCCCACCTTCATCTGAGGTGGTTTTTGCCTCTGCAGAAGGAGCCTCATCAGATCCCTTTCCTTTGTCAGGAAATTTAGATTTACAGTTCCTTTTAAAGTGGCCTTCCTTTCCCCATTTCCAGCACACCACCTTTACAGGTTTTCCTGGAGATTTAGATCTCCCTCTAGATTTAGATCTCCCACTCGATGACTTATTTTTGTTTCTGTTCTGGTACCGTCCTCGTGCAGACAAGGAATCACCATTCTAGCTCTCCATATTTTTCCATCTCATCTCCTCCGTCAGCAAAGATGAGACTATTTCATCAAACTGCAAGGCAGTTGCATTGCTACCTATTGCAATAACCAGACTATCCCATGAATCTGGTAGAGAACACAACAAACTGATGCAGTTATCTTCATTTGAAATTTTAATATCAACATATGCTAACTGACTTACCACAGTATTAAATGCATTCAGATGCCCTATCACTGAGTCTCCATCCTTCATCCTCAGGTTATATAGCTTTTTCCACAGGAACATTTTATTCACTAGAGACTTAGATTGGTACAAAGTCCCTAACTTGTCCCACAAAGCCTTCGCTATAGCTTCCCCTGATACATTTAGCCATACTGAATCTAAGACACACAATCGTATTGTGCTCTTTGCATTTCGATCCAACTTCTTCCATTCTTCATCGGACACTCCCATTGGTTTAGTACCTGGATCTACCGTGATCCACTAATCTTTATCCACCAATAGATCCTCCATCTTGAGTTTCCACAACTCAAAACTCTGACCATTAAATTTCTTGATCACTATCTTTCCACTGCTCGCCATCTTCTTTCACCACCATAATCAATCTTGCAGATCTCCCACTAAACAGGGTCTACCACAGGCCCGAGTGAAACCCCTCAGCAACAAAGGCATCCCCTTGAAGCCAAAACTACTCTAATACCAAATGTAGGTTTTAACCTCGTACAAAAATTACTTGCATATGAATTCTAAAACACAGAAAATAAATAATGTGAGAGCAGAACACATAAAACACATATACACAGATATTTTCCCATGGATCCCAAAATCAGGACTACCAGCTTGATTTTTCATTATTATTCCTTTCAATGTTACAATACATATTTATACATGCTGAAGCATCCAATACCATGGACCGAAAACCATCGCATCCAATACCATGGACCAAAAAACCATCGCGTCCAAAAAAACATGTACGAAAATCATGCACAAAACCATAGGTGGATCCACCCAACCTAACATAGGGTCCAAAACCAAAATTTTCTGGGGCACTGCCCCGGACCCCATAAAGTGGGGTTACGGGTGCCCTTCAATCCCCCTGTTAACTACGTGGAAAGAATATAACACAACCCAACATTGTAGCGGCTACAACACAGCTCTAGGGTAGTTCTCCCTTCCTCATCTTTTCCCCCTATATTTTCCTTTCCCAGGGTAGGGGCATAATTGTTTCTTGTAATTGTAGTAAACAATTTCTTTTAATTAATCATGTCTCCACTCCTAATCACTCACAATTAGGTAACAATTTATTATCTGGCTTTCCAGCCTTAGTAATAACATAACAGAAAATAAATGCAGTAAAACATAAACCAAATTAAATAACCACAGTAAATCCTTTCAAGGATCCAGGGTGTTACATCTCCCCCCCATGTGCAGAACACCATCCTTGGTGTTCTTTCTAGTTTAAGAAAATAACATCAGATAAGCTTCTCACATAAATTCTTCCTCTTCTCAGGTTGCCTCATCCAGGCCAAAGTGCTTCCATTGCACTTTAACCTGGGTGATGACTTGCCTCCACAAGGTGGTTTCTCTCCGATCGAGAATACGAAGAGGTTCTGCCAGGAATTCTCCTTCCGGTTCGACCTGCACATACAATAATCATAGTCATATTCCTTCAAAACAATTGACAAAATATATATAATCCTTTAACTTGTTACCTAAATATTTTCCTAGTTTATTATATGTTGTGGGTTGTACACATATTTCTTTAACAACGAAACATGAAAAATGTTGTGGACCCGAATGTGGCTTGGCAACACAAGTTTATAGGCTACTAGTCCAATTCGTTCCAAGACCTGAAAGGGTCCACAGTATCAGGGTGCTAATTTAGCACAACCCCTCCACTGTAAGGAACTTTTTCAGGGCTTTAATCTTAGATAAACATGATCTCCTCGCTGAAATTATCTGTACGTCCTTTTTTTATCTGCATACATTTTCTGCCTATCTTGGGCAACCCTTAGATTCTGTCGAACTTTCTTAACGACTTCCTCCATTTCTACTAGCATGTCTGGACCCAATGCTAGCTTATTAACAGGGTTATTCTAGTCCATAGGTACCCTGCACTTTCTTCCATACAATACCTCAAAGGGGATCATGCCCAGTGATTCATGATGTCCATTGTCATATGAAAATTCCACGAGGTGGAGGTAATCCTCCCACTTATGTGGTCGTTGTATTACAAACATGTGTAGCATGTCTTCCAGTGCTTGATTCACCCGTTCAGTTTGTCCATCTATTTGGGGATGATAAGCCGTGCTAAATTGGATCTAGGTACCCAATCCTGAAAAGAGGGCTTTCCAGAATGTGGATGTGAATTTCACATCCCTATCTGAAATTACCACCTTGGGTATACCGTGCAGTCGAAATATTTCCTTCATAAATATGTCCACAATTTCCATAGTTTTGTATGTGGATTTCATAGGTATAAAATGTGCGGTTTTGCTCAATTTATCTACTACAACCATAATTGAGTCATGTTGTTTCCTAGTGTGGGGTAAACCTATGATGAAGTCCAATGATATGGTCTCCCATTTCCATTCTGGAATGGGCAGTGGTTGTAACAAACCGACGGGATGTTGATGCTCTGCCTTAACCAACTGACACTCCAAACATTTGGATAAATATTCCGTGACATCCTTCCTTAATCCAGGCCAAAAATACCCTTTCTTAATAGCTGCTAATAATTTCTGGTAACCTGGGTGGCCTGCACAAGGTTTCCGATGAAATTCATCCATTATTAATTGTTTAACAACACTTTGGTTAGGAACATAAATTCTATTTTTGAATGTAAGGATGTCATCCAGACTTATGTCGAAATCTGATTTTTCTCCTCTTAACAAAGCTTCTTTTGTTTGCTGCCAAAGAAAAGTATATTCTGGATCCTTGACCAATGCTTCCTTTATAATTTCTGGAATGTTTGAGCATGCTTGACTGATCTGAACCTCATAGATGCAATGTACCTTCCTACTTAGTGCATCAACCACCCGATTTTCCTTCCCTTTTAGATGCTTCATGTCAAAGTCGAACTCACTTAAAAATGTCATCCATCTGGCCTTTCAGGCATTAAGGCCGGACTGATTGAAGAAATTGGTAAGGCTTCTATGATCTATTAGCAGTAGAAGAAACCAGTTTAAATAACACAAATCAAAATTTCAAGTCAAATTTTTCTACTAAATTCCAATTCTAAAAAATCCAAAAAATTATAATAAAAACCATTACAAAAAGTTATTTGGTCCAACGCTTAGAGCATAGTCCACAGGAGGAAAGGAGATCTAGAAATTAGGCATACCTTCCATGTACGCGCTTTGAGCCTCTGCCGCGAACCACAGTCCACAGAAGGAAAGGAGATCTGGAAATCAGGCATACCTTCCATGCACGCGCTTCGAGCCTCTTCCGCGAATCATAAAGGCACCTTCAACATTGTAAATCCCACCGTCACTGACCATGACTCAGATCCAAGTTCATTGTTTCCAATTGGCTAATGATATCTATGCGCTACAAAGTAGCGTTAACGTTCATTGTCAGTTACTGTCGTCAACATATTTCTCCACGATAGAGGCGAACAGTTGATCTGATCACAATCGATCGCTGGCAACCAAGCCTGGAATTTCAAACATCTTTTGACTGTCAAATGAAAAGTTGGAGGGGCGTTTGTTTTCCATGCTCGTCAATTTAGGGTTTTATTAAATTTATGATTCAATTTTTTTGATGTAACATATTAAAAAATTAGCAAGATTTCTTGCAGTTTGACATTCTTGTAGTGAAGAAATCTTCAATCATGACCACCAAAACACCAAATTTCTTCCTATTTGGCAGTTTGTGTCTCATTCTCATCATTACAGTCCCGAGCCCAGTGTTAAGTTGCAACAGCTACATCGATCAATTTAAATTAGCCTATCACGCTTATTTAGACCTGCTCTGACAATGGTATTGCAGAATCGCTCGGACTAAATTGGAATATTATTTTAACAGTGTTAATAAAATTATCCTCTCCGTGGCATAATTACTTTGTTTGGTATTATTATTGTAGTTGGGGCGTACCGGAATGGCGTTGGGTGTAGCATATTGGGTGCTTTAGCGTACTTGCAGTCTGGGTGGTTTGAGATGTACACAAAAACCATCGTATATTAAAAATAAAATTGTTTAAAACTTGAGTCACTATGATCTTATTTGTAGTAATAATATTTTATAATCAATTAATTTTCAATTCAATAAAAATCCCATAATTGCATTTAAATGGTCTTTGTTGAAATCTCTTATTTATGAAAATATGAAAGTCTCAACAATAAATCATATACTTCTTTAGATTGAGTAGTTTAATAGTATAGTAGATCAGAGTCTAGGAAACTTATTTCTTCCAGTCACATTATCTTCTTATACAGAACGGTAGGTTGAGAGTTAGGCTTGCAAATGGGCAGAGTTAAAAAAGAGTCTACGTGGAATAAGCATTAATTAGCATTAATGAAAGACAATTGTTTTGTTTCTAAAACTATTACTTAATACTATTCTAAGCATACAGAACAAGCCAGCATGGACCGCATTCACAGTTCCACGGATTCATTCAAACCCTTTACTTATTTGAATTCCAATAATACCAGGGAAAATAGCAAGAAAAAGCCATTACCCTTTCACCAATTCATGAGCAATTAGAATTTTAATTCCCTCATTAGATTCTCTCCCTTCCATTTAAAGTTTTCCCCCTCATTATTTGACAAAAATGGCAATGTTTGTATTAATAAAATAAAACCCACTGGTTAGCTCTACGAAAGAGAGTATGAACCAGGAGAGTCTGGCACTGAGAACTCTCAACATTGTTCATGCACATTACACATTAAATAGAAAACATGGTTTTAGGGAAGTTAGAACTATTTTTTAAGAAATATAAAGTAATTCCTATTCTCAGGTTACGTGAACCAACTCTACCTATTCTAAGATATTCTCAATTATCTTCAACACTCCCCCTTAATGGAGAAAGGGTTCACAAATATACCTAACATCTCCCTAAATATTTGAAACTTAACTTTTCCAAGGGGCTTAGTGAAAATGTTTGCAACGTTATCACATGTATTACAATATTTCAAATGGATTTCTTTAGATTGCACTTTCTCCTTGACAAAGTGGAATTGTGTATCAATATATTTAGTTTTTTTGTGAAACACTAGATTATTGGCAAGTTTGATTGAACTCTGATTGTCGCATCTGATTATTTTTGCGTCTGTCTGTTCTTCCCCAACATCTTGGAGAAGTCTCTGCAACCAAACTGCGTCACACATTGCTGCACACATGGCTTGATACTCTGCATCCGCTGAGGACAAGGAGATTGTGTTCTGCTTCTTGCTGCTCCATGTGATCACCCTGGATCCAAGACTAAATGCATAACCTGTTATAGATCTGTGATCATCTACATTTCCAGCCCAATCTGAATCTACAAATCCTATCAATCTAACATTAGAGGAGTTAGTGTAAATAATACTGTAATCTACAGTACCTTGTATATACCTTAAAACACTCTTTGTTGCATTCTAGTGACTTTCGAGTGGCTTAGACATAAATTGGCTTAGCACACTAACTGCATAAGCCAAATTAGGTCTAGTGGTGGTTAGGTAGATTAGACTCCCAACCAACTATTTGTAAAGTGTTACATCCATCGCTTTTGAGCCATCCTCACACTGCAATTTGATGTTCTGCTGCAATGGTACCGCTGCAGGCTTACACTGATCCATTCTAAACTTTTCTAATAGACTTTTAACATACTTTACTTGGGACAGAAATGTTTGACCTGAATCTCTCCAGATCTCAAGACCTAAACAGTATCTGAGTTCACCGAGGTGCTTCATTTCAAACACCTATGACATCTGTTGCTTGATTTCATCGATTAGATATGTAGCATCACCTGTAATTATCAAATCATCTACATATAATGAAATCAACATTACGCATCCTTGTTAATCTTTCATAGTGTAAAGATTAGGGTCAATTTTACTTCTATTATAGCTAGCTTGCAGAGAAAATGAATCAATCTTTTCATACCACGACCTGGGAGCTTGTTTTAGTCCATAAAGTGCTTTCTTCAATCACAGACTAAATGTTCTTTTCCTTTCTAGACAAACCCTTCTGGTTGCTCTAGATAAACCTCTTGTTTTAGTTCTCGATTCAAAAATGCAGATGTTACATCTAGTTGGTGCATCATCCAATGTTTTGTAGTAGCTAAAGCGATTAACATTCTGATAGTGTTCAATTTAGCTACAGGGGTGAAGGTTTCTTCATGGTCTATCCCTTCTTTTTGTGAGTACCCCTTTGCTACCAACCTAGCTTTTAGTTTTTTTATGGTTCCATTTGCATTAATCTTCGGTTTATATAACCATTTACAACCTATGGTTTGTTTTCCTCTAGGAATTTCAACCAATTCCCAAGTTTTATTTCTGATTATTGAATCATATTCCTGTTCCATGGTTGTTTTCCATTCACTACATTCATTTGCTTCTTTATAACTAGATGGTTCAACCACATTCATCATACTAGTTATAAAAGCATTTTCCCTATATCTTGCAGGCATTTGAGCTTTCCTACCTGATCTCCTGAGTGGTGGGGTGGTGGTTTCAAACTTTATCTAATCATCATTTATTTCTCCCTGTCGCTGCTGCTGTTGCTGTCGTTGTTGATGTTCATTCTCTTCCTTTGTCTACTGCTGACCTTGATTGTTCTCTACTTATTCTTCCACAAAGTACGAAATGTCCCATTCCTCATAGTGCTCATCAATTTCTTCATGATCCTGCTCATGGAATTTAACATCTCTACTAACAAAGATCTTGTGAGTAGAGGGATTAAATAATCTGTATGCTTTATATGATGAACAATACCCTATAAAAGTACATCTGATGGCTTTTGAATCTAGTTTTCTTCTATCTTCCTTTGGATTGCGGGCAAATGCTTTAGATCTAAATATTCTTAAGTATTTTACTGCAGGCTTATATCCATATAATGCTTCAAAAGGAGTTTTAGACTCAAGACTTTTTGTAGGACTCCTATTTTTCAAATAAACTGCAGTATTCACTGCTTCAGCCCAAAAACCATTCGAAAGATTCTTACCTTTTAACATACTTCTAGCACATTCCACCAGTGTTTTGTTCTTTCTTTCTGTTACTCCATTCTGCTGTGGAGTATGGGGTACTGTGAACTGTTGCAAAATTCCATGATCTTTACAATACCTGATAAGCTCATCCTTCCTGTATTCTCCCCCTTGATCAGAGCGGAGAATTTTTATCTGTTTCCCTGTTTGTCTTTCAATCATATTTTTAAACTGCTTAAAGTATTCGAATGTATGGCTCTTCTTACTTAAGAAATACACCCAAGAAAACTTCGTACAATGATCAATAAATAGTAGGAAATATAGTGCACCTCCTAATGATTTTGTCTGCATGGGTCCACAAAGGTCTGTGTGCACTAATTCAAGTATATCCCTCTGTTTCTTTTCTACTCGAACAGGGAATTCTTCTCTATGCATTTTTCCTAATGTACAGGCATCACAATCATTATGTACTTGCTTTAGCATAGGAAGATCTCTTACCATTTCCTTCTTTTGTAATAACAACAAATCATTGTAGTTGATGTGGCCAAATCTCTGATGCCATAGCTCTTCTGTAATCAGGCTCACTACTGTCAATGCTTGAACTGGTGCAGGTCTCACATCCAACTTGTACAGTCTTCCTATTCAGATTCCTATAGCAATTGTCTTCATGCCATCTAGCAGATCTTTAATGTAACAATTAAATTTTAAGAATTCAACTTTCAAATCTTGATCTGTAATCATAGATACAGAAATCAAGTTCTTTGTTATACCAGGCACATACATAACATTATAAATTTGTTTGATATTACCATTAGGTAGAATAACAGAAACTTTGCCACATCCTTTGATTTGATAACTTCTGTCATCACCTAGGTAAATCTGTGCATCTTTGTTGATTTCTTTAAAATCTTCAAGCCAGTGCTTATTCCTTGTCATGTGTGTTGACGCTCCTGAATCTACATAACAGATGTCTGCATCAATATTTTCATCACGATCTGCCATGAACAATATGAAATTATGCACCTGATTACCATTCGCGAGATGACCTGCATGTCTTTTCTGCTTCTACTGTTCTTCATGATATTTCTTCTTCCTACACTCCCTGGCAATATGACTCAATTTTCCGCAATAAAAACATTTAGTTTTAGAGTAGTTTTTATTGGGATGCATACCTTGGGTTTGATTTGGTTGTTTCTGTGAACTTGCCCCATTTTGCTGTTGTGAACTTCCTTTCCTTTTGAATAAGTTTTTCTTCGCCATCAATGCAAGATCGGCACTCTGGGGCTTCATAGTCGATCTTCTTTCTTCTTCCTGCATCAATATTCTTGTCAACTCTTCAAATTTCGGGATCTTCTCTCTGGCATTTATCCTAGTGATGAACATTTGGTAATCATTAGTGACACCATTCATTATAATGGTTACAAGATCTGTATCGTCAACTATATGACCAATGTCTGCTAATTTGTTCTTCAGATCTTTGATCCTTGCTAAGAATGAATCAATTGTTTCATTCTCCTTCATCTTCAGGGATAGGATATACTCTTAAGGAATAGAAGACGATTTGTATTCTTGATCTCATACAGATCCTTCATAATTCCCCAGATCTCGTTAGCTGTCTTACATTCTCTAATGTGAGGTATGATGCAGTCTTTCACTGACATCTTCAACAGTGTCCTTGCTCTACCTTCTCGCTTCTCCCAATCTGGGATCGATGTTGATCCAGATACGGGCCTCGGCCCATCCCCATTCACGATCGTCCAAGCACTCTGCACTTCCAGCGGAGTCTGCATCTTGAATTTCCAATTTGCATAATTGGAACCATCGAGCTTGTTATGCCCATTCAAGCATGCTTCAAACATGTTGTTATTCATCTT
Organism: Pinus tabuliformis; assembly: GCA_031772625.1. Classification (NCBI taxonomy): domain Eukaryota; kingdom Viridiplantae; phylum Streptophyta; class Pinopsida; order Pinales; family Pinaceae; genus Pinus; species Pinus tabuliformis. The sequence goes on from CM062806.1 coordinate 926,760,544, forward strand.
GGAGATTTAGAAAAAAATTCCGATAGGTAAAAGATGTTAAATTTACCCCAGATCTGTGACAAACACAGATCATTGTTCTTCAATGTTGTTTGATCTCGTAGCACATCGGCTGATCACCGTGGCTTTCTTCTCAGCCTCCAAACAACCTTCTGTTGTCAGCTACAACCTTGTTCTTAGCTTCCCCACACAGCTTCTCTGATAGCTACACCCTTGTTATTGGCTTCCCCATGCTGCTTTTTTTATTTACACGATCGTCGCAGATATGTCTGTCTTTTCTGTGATGTCGTCGTAGCTGTACATCAAATACCTGCGATGAAAATGTTAAAAATATGCACAAAGGAGCTACAGGTCACTCATCATACAGGTACACTCACAACGAGCAATGATTTTGGATTCGTCGTAGTTATCGTCACAACTGCGATGATCCCAGTTCAAAGAACCACCCACCAACCATCGTACAGGTTCCTTAGCCTTGATGCTCTAATACCATGATAAAAATGGCAATGTTTGTATTAATAAAATTAAACCCACTAGTCAGCTCTATGAAAGAGAGTCTGAACCATGAGAGTCTGGCTTTGCAGAATGCTCTACATTGTTCATGCACATTACACATTAAATAGAAAACATGGTTTTAAGGAAGTTAGAATAGCCTCCTAAGAAATAAAAACTAATTCCTATCCTGAAGTTACGTGAACCAACTCTACCTATTCTAGGATATTTTCCATTATCTTCAACATTATTTAATGTTACCCCTCTGTTTTTCCGGGCTTTGTTTTTCAAAATATTTATCCCAATCACATCTAAACTTTACCCCTTCCAAAAATTCCAACTATCACTACAGACAGAAGTGCGCCACACGCCGAAATGCAACTTAATACTCATGAGTCAAAATATACAATTCATGCAGATGTATTCGACTAATTTTACAGGAAAAAACTAGCATGCAACCATAAAAATTTAAATGAGAGTCATGAAAGCCCATGTTGTCAAAGATAAAGCAAAAATGTGGTTTTTAGTTTACATTAAAGATGAAGGGCATGGTTGAAAGTATTTGTTATGAAGAAATCAAACAAGTTTATGGGAAAGTACCAGATTATATTAAAGGAGTCAGTGACTCAAATCCAGGCTTGTTTGCAAGTTCCAATTCGACACTTTCAATCCGCTAGGGAGGACAAAGTCACCTGTCTAAAACTCAAATTACATTTGATTCGCTGCGAGGGTGCAGCAGTTCGGTTTTATACTAAGGTAATGAACATCAAATATAGCTGTTCAAGGCTATTTGTGAATCTAGATCTAAAATAGGTAAATTGTAAGAATACAATTTCCACATCTCATCATTGGAATAAGTAAACAGTAAAATTGCAATTTCCACGTCTCATCATATTAAATTTGCATATCATTGGTATATGGCGAGCGGCTAATTATAACTAGAGAGTTACTTTTATTAATGGCAAGTATTAAAGTAGTAGGCAATGGGACACTGGAATATTTAAATAACTTTTAAGTTCAAATTGTGTCATGTACTGGTTTTAAGTCTTCACTCTTTTATTAATGGTAAGTATTAAAGTAGTAGGCAATGGGACACTGGAATATTTAAATAACTTTTAAGTTCAAACTGTGTCATGTACTGGTTTTTGAGTGAAGTCTTCACTCTTATAAAACAGGGTATTATAGATTTTTAAATTTTACTTCTAGAATTAGACGTTGGAGAGGTATACCGCACATCAAACTTGACGTGGAACCTTTTTCCCCTGCCGTCAAATACGTTCTGAAGTAGCACCTCTTACTGCCTTGGCTGCTGCTTCTTCTTATAGGATCCGTCGCAATGACCAATTGAGGTGTTATTTCAATCTGTACCAAACTCCACTAGGGTTGAGCTTAAATTAATCTGCTCCAAGCTGGACAGACGAAGGGTCAAAAACTTACTGACATTTATTCCTTGTGATTAATTGTGTTTTTAATTGGGATTTCAGATTCCTGGTTTTAATCATAGTCATTTTGATACGATCTAACTTCATCTTCTCGCCAGATTTAATCCCAACTGATTTTAAGTTCCTGGTTTTGGTTACAATCTCTAACTTCTTCTCCTCGCCAGATTTAATCCGCTCAGAAATTGAAACCGGATTTGACTTGCAGTGTTTTATTTACAGCACAATATTTTCGCTTATGTTGGATCGAATGTTGACTCCACCGGAACAGATGCGTGGTGAGAAGAATATTGCTAATTGTCGTTGTAACGATTTCAGTGTAAGACGAAATGCTCTTTTATCTCTTTTAACTGTGATATCAAACCATGTTCGTTGGAACGATTTCAGTGGAAGACGAAATGCTCTTTTACTCTCTCTTAACTGTCCTATCAAACCACGTTCGTTGGAATTGAATTGAAATTCTTAGGACATGTCATTACTAGCGCACTATTTTTTTTTTAAGACAAGAAATCCCGTTTTAAAAGGTTATTTTTTATTGGCAAAAGATTTGATTTACATAGACTCAACATATGCTTAGTTTTAAAGTTTATCAATAGGTGTAGTGTGTTACGAAGTTTGTTAGGGTGCATTGTTTTTTAATAAATTTAAAAAATCATATTGGTATGAAGTGGTTCTTTACCCACCAATTTCCTAAGGATTTGAGATTACGATATATAAATAAGTTTTATTTAGCAAAATGATCCATTTTACAATAAGATGTGTATTTCTTTGTTTTTTTCTCAATTTAAATTAGAGTAGTGTGTTAAGTGGTTCTCCCACCAATTATGTAGGGATTTGGGATTATTCCAATTCTAATAAGTTCATATTATAATTATATGGGGAACTTAATATATAAACAAATTTTATTTAGCAAAATAGTTATTTTACAGTAAGATATGTATTTTTTTTTCCCAAGTTAAAGTTGACCCATAACCTTTTTATACATGATTAATCAGTTAAATGTGTGCATTGGTAAGGCATTCTTCGTGTTGCAATAGTTTTTTTATTATATTTATAAAGTGTTCGGCTATATCAACTACATTAATATTTTTAATGTGGTTGTACTAGTTTTAGTTATTTAACATTAGAATTTAATATCAATTAAATTGTCTTAAATATAAAATTTAAGACAAAAAAAAGTTTGAGACAAAAATATTTTAATACAAAACTTTATATTTAAGACAAGGACAAAACATAATAGTTAAGACAAAAACGCTTTGCGACTAAAATATTTTAAGACAAAACATCATATTTAAGATAATGGGCACTTAAGACAATGGAAATTAAGATGAAACCCATTTAAAACATTTAACAATTAAGACCAAATCATATCAATTTAAGACAATATTATCTAACGACTACAAATTTGAGTTTGATAGTGCGTCTTAAGTCCTCCAGCTTGTAGGCTACTATCTCTCACCTATATAGAGGTTGATATTTCACTCACCATTCACGTTATCTTATGTAAAGACAACAATTTGTTGGGCTCTTTGTTTTGTGGGGGGTTTCTTGGGTAGATTTCCAAGACATCAATTCATTTTCTATCTCTTCAATCTTTGTTTATATGATTAGAGACAACTTCTTGTTTGTCGTTGGCAAATAGATTCCATGAGTGGATAGGGGATAATGATATTTTAATTTTTTGAAAATAGATATTCAAACCACATGGAATTTAATCATATCAATTTCTTTTATATTATATTTTTTCTTTTTCATTAATTCTTTTTAATTATATATAAAATTAGAATACGCTAATTATATTAATTTTTAATTAATTAATTAAAATATAACATTTTGAAAACAAAGAGTATTTTTAACTAATTTTTAAGTATTTAATTTAATGTATATTTATTTGAAAATTATATTAAAAACTACATAAAAGTAATAAATTAAAGATAATTTCATTTCAAAACAATTACAATATACATACCACATTCTAAAAATATAATAAATAAATAGATAAAAATTATTATTTTTTGGTTGGCTTAATTCATGGGGCTTGATTCATGGGGATTTAAACTTTGAATCTTATGCTTTTACATAATACTTCATAACAAGGTGATTGACATTTGAGTTACACTTCATGAGGTAATTTTCTTTTTAAATATGTGAAATTTTTTTAAATTAATTCAATTAAAACTTTGACATAAAATTGCAAGAAATATATATGTGTGTGTGTGTGTGTGTGAAAATGTTTTCATTAGATTTTCAATGAGAAGTTGTTTACGTTAGATGGATTTCCACCTCTACTCCCCTCACTCTAACTAGATTTGTTGGGGAGGGGGAGGAGAGTGAGGTTATACTGAAGGAAATTATGATTTACAAAAGATAGATGACACAAAAATTTTAGCAAAATCCCCATACTAACTATATGGCATGCACATCCAACATTGTTAACAATAAACTGCATGGTAAGAGAAATCATGGCAGGGGATCCCTGCCCTCACTCGAGGTTTGTGAGGGACCAGCTCCACCAACTACGTGGAATTCCAAATGGGCCACACATGCCATGAGATCATATAGGCGGTCCACTATTTACCTCTGGTTCCTGCGTAGGGAAGTAATAATGTCCAAGATTTCTTCTTGGCTAGACTGGATGGCATTGAAATAGGCTATAATTCCCTACTCCCGAATATCCCTTAGCTTCTCAACAACAAAGGCCAAGGATGGGGCCTGCTCCACCTATCCTGAAGAGAGCTCCCAACTAATCCATTGCCCCACTTCTACCTCCACCACCTCCTCTTCCTCAATAGGGTCCACCCTCAGCTCCCTCCCTCCGTCAGCCCCATTCCCCCCCAACCGTGACACGACCTGCCGCGTTATTGTATCATCTCACCCACCTATCCTAAACACCACATAACTAAAGAAGGACCCCCTCCATCGAAATGCACCAACCAACCTCCAGTCACACCCAAAACCTCAGCAAGAATAGTGTCCCCACGTAGCACCTCAACAGGAGACCCGACCGGCCACACAAAACCCCAATGAACATGGGATTCCTACTGTGGCTAACATATACTTAATCAGCAATGAAGCCCAGTGTTGTCGCAGTAAGCTCTTACACTCACTACTCAACCCAGGGCACCTTCCCTTCCTTAAACTTCTAAATTCCTCCACTCAAACAAAGAAGACCCCCTCCACACATACCAGCCGTGCAAGCCCATCCTCCACTGGAAGAAAAAACTAGACTTTGGAGCTAAACAATAATAGAATAAGGATAACTAACTACCTAACAATGAGGTCACTCCACAGTCGACTCCATAGAACAAACAACATGAATTGACACTAACCACCACCTTCCCCAAGCAACTCACCAAACCAAACGATGAGACATATTTATAGTAAACTATCCCAGAGACAATTTCAAACATGAAAGGACCAACTCTCCTAGTTTTACTATAAAAATTAAGAATCAGAGCCCTCACACTAAAGCTCAAAATATTACCTTGTGCATTCCTTGGCATCGCCCCTCCGTTCCCACTGCATTTTATGCAGACAACCAGTGATTTGGACATTGATTCAACGCAACAAATCCATGCCTAGGTTCTCTCAACCCTAGGGTTCCAAACTTGCATGGTGCAACTAGCATCAATCTTCTTGCCTCAAGAAGAGACACAAATAACCCAGGTTCTACAGATCTCACCGCACCCTCTGCCATTTGCAGAAGGGTCGTAGCAGAGACCATCGAACTAGTGAGAGACCACCACCCCTACATTAGTCATTTCCCCCAACACACTAACATTCCTTCTGCCTTCCAAATTTTTATTTAATGTTATTCTCACTCTCGAAACTTCCTCGAATGCGAACATGTGCTAGCCCCATTTTCCAGCTGGCAGCCACAACACTATAAGGCTTGTCTTATTATAATAAATCATGGTTATTCACCTTGATTGGGGATGGATTTATCCTTATGCAACAATTCCTCAAGGGATTCAATTCCCTATAGCATCCATTATGGAGGCCAATTTGAGGCGTAGTCCTTACCCTCTGCGCTTACTCCCCAATTTTACAACCAATCTACCACAAAGTTCCCTGCTCACTTAGTGTGAGAAGTGATTACATAAGGGAACTCCAAAAGGATCTCCCTAATTCTCTGAACCTATGGTTCCATTCTCTAGCTTTAGATTAACTTTGAAGGGGGTATCCATTGATCAACTTCTAAGTTATTTTGATAACCATGGTCGAGTCCCTAGTGATATAGAGCTTAGGGAGCCCCATTTGTTTTGATAATTTTAACCCTTTTCCAATGTTGTCGTTTCCACTGCATTGTTGGTCATTGTGCCATAATGACCAACATAAACTCTGATCTCCATGTTGTGTGCATCCCTTAGAATTTCCTTGTAACCTCTTGGGCCAAGGTTGCCTTTGGATGCACCATCAAAATTAAGATTTATAAAATATCTTGGAGGAGGGGCATAGACAGAGGGGCTGCTAGTTGGCATTGAAGGGGTAGGTCTATTCAATTAGTCCATCCTTGGCCCAACTATACCCAACTTTCAAAGGATTTCTTCTTTTTCACTTCCTTCCATTCCTCCTCAGTCCAAGCTTCTATAAGAATAATTTCTTTTATATTTTCTATAGTATTAATCTAGATCTGTTCTATGAGCATTCGTTGATCCTTGAATATGTACTAATTATTCCATTTCTACAAATTCCACATAAGGAATCCTAGCACTAAGACCCAATATATGTTTGCAATGGGGTTGCGAAAGAGGTTCATCCACCATTGTTTAATAATGTCCAAAATACAATCTATAGAGTGATCTAAATGGAAAAAGGTTGTGTGGACATTACTCCAGAGAACCTCGGCTTTCCTACACGAATTAAATAGGTGTTCATTTGTCTCCTCATTAGATGCGTAGAAAACACATTGCGATGGTCCTATATGACTCTTCTTCCTATGTTTCTCCCATGTTAAAATTATCCTGTGGCTAAGTAGCCAGAGAAAATAAGCTACCTTAGGCCACAGTTTTTGGGTCCAGATATTTCTCGAGGTCACCTCTTACCGAGGTTATGAAAAATGGGTTGCCAATGCATATGCTTCTTTGGTGGTAAACATGTTGGCTAGTCGGTAGCCCCATCTTAGTTTATCCTTCTCTTCTGAGATCAAGATATGATGTTCCTTCAAGTAGTTGTAATAAGGTTCCCAATTTAAACCATCATCTAGATTCAGATCCTCTTTGTCAATTTTCCATTTTCTCCACTCATATATTGGTGCAGTCTTAGTTAAGTAATACACAACACAACATCAGTCTCTGCTGAGGAGAACTTCTTACAATGGAGCTAGATCTAGGTCCCTCTATAATTCGGGGCATTGTTTCTATGCATCTTCCTAGAATATAGCTCATCCCCCATCCCATATCTCCCAAAAATGTTACTCCTCTATAATGTCCCTATTCTTTCTTGCCAAGTTCCAGAGCCTCGACCCTGTGGGAAAGTCTTGGGAGCGAAGAAGTTCCACCTACGAGAGGTTTTGTCCATACTTATTTCTGCATATATGATTCCATATCTCGGATCCCCCTTGCAGCATTTCCACCATAACTTAGCTCCCATAGCCTTATTGACAACTTCAAGATCCTTAAGGCCAAGGCCCCTATGCAACTTTGGGAGACAAATATTTTCCTAGATATTAGTGCCCACTCCGTTTCAATCCCAAACCCTTGCCAAAGGAATTTCCCAAACAGGGTCACTATTTCAAAATAAATGATATTAGGAGTAGGTAGTACTGTCAGCTGATAGATAGGAATGACCTAGAGAACATATTTAACAATTGTTGCTCACCCTAGTAGATTCAGCACCCGAAAGGACCAATTAGCTAATCTCTTCAATAACTTACTACATAACTCCTTCTAGCATGTGAGTCCTAGAGGGTTCATCACAAGAGGAACTTTGAGGTATTTAGTTGGAAGGATGTCAATTTGAAACCCCAAAAAATGAGATAGATGCATATGCACCTAAGGGTGAGTGTGAAAAAAAAAAATGGATTTATCATTGTTTATGATCATACCTGATGTTATTTGGAAGTCCTCTAGTACCTATCTAAGACCACGAGCTTCCCATGCAGAAAGCTCCACAAACAGTAAATTGTCATCCACGAACTGTTGATGTGTGGTGACAATATTCACATCTAGGATCCTCAAACTGTCGATTAATCCCATTCGTTTGATCGCTTGGATAGATCTCCCCACACCTTCAACTAATAGGGTAAACAAGAACAAGGACAATAGATCTCTTTCCCATAGGCCTCGTGAATCCCTGAATGTTTGTGTTAGTGTACCATTCAATAAGATCAAGTAGAAAGGGGTGGAAACCATTTCCCTAATCCATCAAATACATGCTTCCTAAAAACCAAATGCCGCTAATGTCTTGAAGAGAAATTGCCAACATAGTCAATCATAGGCCTTAGAGAAGTCCAATTTAACTAGCATGTCTGGCCTTTTATTGGTTTTGAGCAAGTGTATCACTTCATGCGTTGCTACAATCCCATCCATGATTTGCCTCCTTTCCACAAAGTCTATTTTCTTTAGAATTATTAGATGGACCATTAGAGGCTTGAGATGACGCATGAGAATTGTGGGAAATTTTTTGTAAATCACATTACATAAGGAGATGGGCTTATACCCTTTTGCTTCCTTGACCTCATTTGATTTGGGTATGAGGGTTGGGAATGTAGCATTTAACCCCGACCATAAGAATTGTGATTTTCTCGATTCCTCCACCAGATCTATAATTTCTTGGCCCATGAAATGCTAGGAGGCTTTAAAGAATTCTACTATAAATACATATGGTACAGGTGCCTTATTATTGGGCACCCCTTTGACTACTGATTCGACTTCCTCTTTTGAAATTTCCCTTATGGGGGATTCTTCTGCTCTTCCGATATTATTATGGGGATTTTACCTAGCACACTATCTATAACATCTTCCCTATCACGATCTTCTTTCGAAAGTAGATTTGAGAAGTATCTTACGAGTTCCTCCTCCATATCTACATGGAAAACCACTATGTCCCCTTATCTAGAGATAAGAGAGTAGATCTGATTGTATTACTGGTGCTAGACCATAAAGCGGTGGAAGAACCTCATATTCATGTCCCCTTCCTTGAGCCACTAAATGTGAAATTTTTTCATCCATAAGGTTTCCTCTTGTTTTCTTCTCTCCTCCAACTCTTGAGTGATTCTTCGTTCATGATCCTTGAGCACTTTAGCTCTCCCTTCACGGATTATATTTCCTTCACCTCTTCCATCTCCGCTTCTAGTCACTTATTCTCTATGAAGATATCCCCAAACTCTTTACGGTTCCATGCTTTTATTCTTAATTTTAATTCCTTCAACTTCTTCTAGAAACTCTGCATATTGGAATACCCATCAACTGGAATCACAACCCACCATTGTTCAACTTTCTCTAGGAAGTTAGGATCGTGGAGCCAAAATATTTCAAAATAGAAAGGTCAATTATTGGGTGTAGCATTAATACCTACTTCTAGTCGATTTGGCTAGTGATATGATCCGATATTTGGAAAAATCATGGATTCGATCATGACATCCCTCAAGATTGTTTCTTTAGAAAGAAAAAATATATCCAATCAACTTGCTACTTGGTCTCTTTCGCTGCCCCTATTGTTCCAAGTATAAGTGCGATTATTTGCTTCCATGTGTATCAATGTCAACTCGGTATTAATTTATCAAATTTTGCATCTATTGGATCCAATATTAGTATCCTACCCATCTTCTTCCAAGGAAGCATAATCATGTTGAAATAAACCCTATGATCTAAAACGGGATTGTAATGTGTTCCTTAGTTTTCTTCAAACTTTCCAGAAAGTACGCCTTTTTTCCAGGCATCGTGGGCCATACACAACTGTCATATTGAGCCATTCCTCTGACTCAAGGGATAGGAATCGACCTTTAATGTTGTATGGTATAATTGTCCATTTCGAGAAGATCACTTTACTAGGGTGCCATAACACCCCAATCCCACCTGCAGAGCCTTTCGTATCTACAACCATTGTTTCACAACTGCGCCAACACTTCTAAGTAATGATTTCCAGGTTGGCGCCTGTTATTTTTGTTCCTTGCAACATCATTATCTTTGGTTTTTCCTTATTTATCCTTTCCTTCAACTAACAAATATTTTTTTCACTATTCAAGCCTCTCATATTCCATAATATAACCTTCATTGAGAGTGGGGGATAACATGGGGAAAATATTTCGTCAACTAAATCATTTTCCCTGAATTCAGTAAGAAATCACTGGCTTCTTTGAGTGCCTATTTCATTGATTTTCTTCCTTTCCCCCCCTTTGTCACCCGCTAGGGTTTCTGCTTGAGCAAGACGCTAAGATCCACCCTCCTTACTATGGAGGATAATTTTCCTCTATGTTTTCCCTTTCGCTAGTCTTTCACTCCATTTCCCAAATAAATCTCGGAAGAGAACCAATTTCTTGGATGGAATATCTTTGACATCTTCCTTCACCCATTCTCTAAAGAATTCTAACACGTTTTCTCATCATCGTTGAGTTGATTTTTTTCCTCAACCTCAACTATCTTTATTTTTTGTATCAAAACTTCTTTAATATGTCAGTCCTTCTCAATGTTCTCCGGTGATTTTATTTTCAATGCCACTTTGTCTAATTCCATATGGATTAGTTTCTCATTCCTCACCACTTGAATTGTATTTTGGGCCTTCTCACTTTCTTTATCCCCAAGTTGCTCCAAATGTTGAAGTATAGTGAAAGGATTTTCATCCTTCCCTTTGTTTGATTGGATGGGAGACTCTTTCTTCCTGGATGACTCTACTTGCTCTAGCTAGACTTGCGATTCTTGCTGAGGCTGAGTATTATGAGAAAATCTACCCTTACATGAGCCTACTTCTTGAAACCATTCTTCATCCTTGTTTCCCCTCATAGATTTTTCCTCTGCAATGGTCACTGAGCAATCTTGAAGGAGATACCCATACTTGTGGCACCCTCAGCATTTGAAAGGAACATGTTCATAATATAAAGGCTAGATCCATAATGAATCTTGACATTCCAGCTCGATGGATTCTGGCAATGGTTGGGAAGTGTTCATATGAATATAGATTCGAGCATATACAACATTCCTTCTTAGTTTTGTGATTCATGATATTTTCATAAATTTCCCAATGGAGTTCTCAACGTCTTCCAAGATATTCAGATCCTAGAAATCATCTGGTAGGGATAAGAGTCAAACCCATACTCTTGATGCCATGAACTACTCTTTCTCCAGATTGTAGCACTCTTCCCAAAATCTGATAAATAACCCTACACTATTCATAAAATACAACCCATTTTCAAATACAAGCTTTTGATATGCCAGATCTCCAAATATTATAGTGAAGAAACCTTTTGCCCTAAGATGCAACTTGATAGGTTCCTCAGGGTTCCGTTTCTACTGAATACATTGCACGATCTCTTTCTATTTTGGCCAAATTCCCAAGAACTTGTAGATGAGGGCATGATCCTACATGTACTAGCGAGATTTATCCATTCTATTGCTTGGGATGAAAAATTTTATATTCTTCGTAGATTTTGGTAGACAACGACTACTTGCTTGGGCCTGCCAATGAGCTCCCATGATTAGGGATTTCATCGTTTCAAGCTGGATCTCACTCTTCTTCTCATTCACACCTGGACTCCTGAAGTCCTTGACGGTAACATTTTGATAAGAGGATGGGCTTGCCCCCCACCATCCTAGGGTCACTCATGGCCTCCTCCATTCCTAGATACAATTGGGATTTGTTGACCAATGCGCTGAAGTGACTTGAAAACTCCTATGACACTGTTAAATTTTCAAGAAATTAGATACAGTATAATGATAAAAACATAAATTCTAAATTGTTTTTACTTATAAATTCTGAATTGTTTTCTATATCTATATCTATATCTATATATATATTTCCAAACTATTCATAAAGAAATCCAAAAAAATTAAAATACAAATTCATCAATATATGCATTTTAAACCTTCATTTTTTCTTTCTAAATGAAAATATTTGATTCTTGCATATCTTATACTCACATCTCAATTTTCTTTTCATTATTGAACAAATATATCAAAGAGATAAATGACAATAATTTAATTAGTTTTTAGATAATAATTTAGTATTTACATTTTTTCTTAATGTAAAAAGACTTTCTACTAATATTGTAAAAAAGTATAGATACAAAATGCACTTTAATATTTTTTGATATTAATTTATTTTTAGGTATTAAGATTTTGGTAAATATTTTCATCTAGTAATTAGAAAACCATGAATGCATTATTAAGAAACCAAGTAATATTAGTAATTGATATCATTTCAAACTAGGGAATAACGACTATGTGATTTATCTTCCTCACTTAATAGAGATATATATAAATAAATTATGAAGGAGGTTGAAAGAGTACCTCTAGCATAAACTTTAATTTAACCTAAAAATCCATTGTCATGCCCCTATAGTCACCCACATTAAAGGTTGACTTAGCACACCCAGATGGCCCATCACTATAGGTTTGTGGTGCATCATGACTCATTTCATCTCATCAATTTTCTCAATCTGAAACTACGTGATTCCATACTACACCTCACTTTTTATATTTCACGATTATTAAAATTCATAAGTTTAACACTTATTGAAGTATGTAGATAATCATTCCATACAATTATGCCTTAACATAACTAATATGCAAATAATATGAATGAAAGTAATCTTATAGAATCAACAACCCAACTAACTTAACAATTGTCAAATATTCCAATATGTTGCAACCAAGTGAACTCCAGTCTCATATTGCAATTTAAAAATTACAAGAGCACACAATTCATACAAACCTATCCCCAAAATTCATATTTGATTTATTGCCATCAATTGCAACTTTGTCATAGATAAAAAAAATTTCAATTGATAGAAATAGTAAGTACTCTCGTATGCATGCAAGGTATGAAGAGTTAAGTTAAGTGAAGGAAAGCAAGTTAAGTATAATATTAGAAGTCAAGTGGGTCAGGGTTAAAAAGTTAATTCCATATCAAGAAAAGCTAAGTTAAGGAAAATAAAAATGTCTATTTATGTTAAAGTGAAGTTAGAAAAGTTTAGCTAAAGCTTCAAGTCATAGTTTGCATGAGGAAAGGAAAGTCAGAGTTTTCATGATTCCATATTTAGAATGTGTAGTGTTTATATACTCATGGTTGGGTCATTGTAATGTGAAGTAAGAAGAGATAATAACAGTAACTCGGTGGATGTATATGAAATAATAATTGATTAATAGAACTTCTTCATTCAAGCATAAGCTTATGTACTTATTTGTCTTCTGTTTCTCTACCTCTAAATAACAAGTGGTATCAAAGAAAGGTTTAACAAGGTTTCAAATAACCAAAGGAGTTAAGAAGGTCATTAACTACTTCCACTAAGAGCCTTGGTTATTATGAGTAGCCCGCAAATTGAAGTTGCATCCATAGGTCCATAAGTAGAAACTAGAGCTCGTTGAGAGTTTGTAAACCCAACTACTAAAAGATTAGGGTTAGTAGCCTACAAAGCCACCAACATACTAAGAGGAAAGAGCCACTACAACTGATCAAAGAAGGAGTCTCAATCGTAAGTTGTATCCATGAGCCTTCAAGAGAATTTGTGTAGAAGAGCTTAGCAAAGTTGCTAGTAGTTGTTAGGAGCCACCGCCAAAGTAAAGGTTAAAATGTTTACTTTTAAAGATAATCAAGTGTATGTGTTATTCATTTATATAAGGTTGAAAAAATAAGGAAAGAATACAAAATACAAAAGAAAGATGATAGTCATGGGTCACAAAGAAAAACTGAAGCAAACCGAGAAAATAAATTGAAAGGAAGAGCCAAAGTATTTCGAAGAGATCATAGATGAAAAAAATTGATAAGGAGGATGTTTAAGTAAATAATATATAAGTTACTTTGTACAAATACTGATAATGTCTAGTAGAAGCAATGCAAGTTTCAACAAGCTAGGAAGCAGTGCAAGTTCCAGCAAGCTAGGAATTCCCTTAGCAGGAATGAGACATATATGAGAAGAAGTTTTAAGGTAAAGTGGTGAAAGCTTCTTCTCAAATGGGACAATTACATTTCAATTTTTTTTTTTATGGATCAATTCCATACAATTCCCTTAATTGGAATGAGACTTAGAGTGGTCAATGTTTCTTATCAACATTTCAAAAAAAATATGTGGATCAAGTCCATACAATTCCCTTAACTGGAATGAGCCTTTTCCATCTGTTGGGTTGTCATATGAACCCATTTGAAGAAAGTTGGAATCAAATTGCATTGAAAAACTAATGTTATGAACATAATTGGGTGTTTCGAACATGAAGAAAGCACTGCCCGCTCCTTGTCATCGTTTTAAAGACACCTCTCTTGGAATCTAGTGAAATTTGCATGAAAATGATGAAATAGAGATGTAAAATTTCACTTTCAATAATGGTGAGGTTGATAAATGAGTAAATTTCTAGAATACTAGGTGAAGAGGTCTAGGGATCAATAAGTGATAATCCTGGCATTGATAATTATAGAGAATACTAGTCAAATATGGTATCACCAAAGTTTGGAACTTCTACAATGCTAATCAGTCTAACTGGCTTGGGAAAAATTATTTCTATAAAGCAGGAGATGGAACAAAATGACTTCTAGAAAGTAGAATATTGGTCCATTTCCTTGGCCACATTCCAAGTAAAAGTTCTATACTTATAAGGATGTAAGACATTATACTCTTCCTAAGAGAATGATAAGAAATCTACATTTTATGGGTGTCAAAACAACATGTTGAAACATTTAATAGGATGTTGCATGCGAATCTATAACATGCAAGACACACATAACTTTCTTCTCTCTCCTAATGTGAGATAAACAAGTGTCCAACATGTACCAAGTTAGCCCTCCAAAATCTATCCACAAGTTGTCTTTCAACTGTCCACAATGAACTCAAACAAAGTCTTGACTTAGATTTGTACTAGGGCCAAATTAAGGCCTTCTTTATTGTCCCAAAAATCTTAGTCTTCACCACATAATAGACTCTGATTTTAACTCTGAATGGGCTCAGATATTATCACAGACAAGGCTTGAACTTCACCCTCATAATGGGCTCGTACTTAATCACAAAATAAGCTTGGACTTTATCTTAGATAAGCTCGGACTTCACAAATTCCAGAGATGGCGTTCCACTGGAGGCTTGTTCAAGTCTTGACCTAGTCACCACAAGGTTTCAAGGCAAGCTATAAAATGAGAAGAGTTATCATTTGTTGTAGGTGGAGAGAGCTAATAAATTATCTACAATTTGCATGAAATATATTGTTCTCAATCAAACGCTTTAGCCTCTATGATGGCACCATATATAGGGATACCCATGATCTAGTCTACATCCTCTAATGTCAGTGTCATCTTTCCTAGTGGAAACAAAATGTGTGTCTAATAAGATTCCAATATGACATTACCTATACTAACTACATATGATATGTATAGATAGTTTGTACTTGGATGGCCCTCTCCTAGCCTATATTTTGTCTCATATATCATAGTGTGGTCCTAATCAATTTTCTCCCTAAGATTCATATAATCTCTATATCTAGCCACTAGTCAAGATGGCATTACCTCTCTACCTAGTTTCTCTGAAATTAGTGGAAACAAAGGTAGTATCTCTATGACCTCTCTTGTTCTCTCAATTGTATCCTTTATTGGCTTGTCCTCCTATCTACCAGCCTCATCTTCACCTCTCAAAATATCAATTGTAGGTATATCCCTCTCCATTAGCATGTCCCATAGCCAATCCAAAAAGATTAATATCAATAGACTTGCCAACTCACCCCTAGTAAACACTTTTACTGAACATGGATTTTTTTTCCCATGTCAATCACCCTACCTTCTTTACCTTCACCTCAACCATAGGCATCAAAAGTCAACTCGTAGATACACCTACCTTTGGTAGTGCTACATCTCTATCTATCTCTAGAAAATATGATTCTTCAATTGTCTTTGTATCCCTAGAGATATGTTTTAAAACTGAAATAGAAAGAGAATAGATGACCAATATGCCATATGTTGAAGTTGTAGGGTTTCTTATGTAGGCATGAAATTACACATTTAATGGGCATTGTTAGTTTATTTATGTCTAATCCAAGGAAGGAGCATTGGGTCATTGTGAAAAACATTTTTTGGTATTTGAAGGAAACCAAGGACTATGTTGTATGTCAGAAGAAAAACCAAAATGAATAATTCTATTCATGATATTTTATAGATCTTGATTAGGCTAGAGATGTATATAGTGGACATTCTTTTGGTGTATTTCACTTTTTTTGGTGGAGCTATCAACTAGATGGCTAAGTAGTCTATTGTTGCTTTGTCAAGTGCAAAGGACGAACACATTGTTACTATAGGGCTTACCAAGGAAGTTATAAAGAATATTATGTGGACATTTTTTTTACAGTCAAAGTGTCATTACATTTACTAGATCATCAACATATCATACAAGGAATAAACATATTATAGTTTAGTTTCCTTTTCTCAGAGACATGATTGAGCATGGTTTGGTGTAGATGGTAAAGTGTCAAACTAAATAAAATGCAATAGATTTTGTCATAAAGGTTTTTAAAGCTATGAAATTCCATTTTTTTTATTAGACCATCAAATTACATGAATATGACTGTAATATCCCTGGCCACATTTCCCCGTTATCATAAACATTGAAAAAAAAAATAACTAAAAAACTAAGTGAGTTAGGGATTAAGGTTCCTAGGGTAAGGTGGACATGCTATCTGGGGCAGTTAGCAAGTGTTATGCTCTTGACTTGCGAGAAATTCTAGAATACTAAATATGCGAAGAAATACAACCTAGAACAAAGAATAAAATGAGAAAAACAACAAGTATTTTATTATTCAGAGATAAAAGCAATGTTTACTTGCCTCTTTGAGGGGGTAACCTCCAGTAGAGCATAGCTTGATTACAAAATAAGACTCCATGATCTTTCCCTTCTAACTATGACTATTTATAGCTAATTGACCTTCAACAACCTAACGACTAGTGGTCCTTTGCATAACATGGGTTAACCACTTTATTTATTAATTATGGCCCGTTTGCAACTAACTGTGGTCCCTTTCTTAAATGCAGTTTAACCACTTACAATTATTAATACAGGATTTATTGACTCTTTAACTAACTATGACTATGACTCAACCCTATTGGGTTTATTTCATAAATAAAGGGGTTAGGGTTGGACCCTAACATGCCGCCCCCATCAAAAGCATCCTTGTCCTCAAGGCTGAAGCTACAGAAACTGCTGAAGAATAGTGGCTGGTTCTCAGGTCGCATCTTCTGGAGAGGTGTCTTTCCACTTGACGAGGACCTCCTTGATCGTGTGGCTGCGCAGATGTCTTTCACGAGTATCGAGGACATGTTCAAGTTGGATCCAAAGTGAACCTTCCTCATCCAATTTGGGTAGGCTAGTTTGAATTATGCAATTGTTCCCCACCACTTTCTTGAGGCATGATACACAGACACTGGATGGATTTTTGAAGTTGGTGGCAAGGCTAACTTGTAGGCTCCTACTCTAATGCATTGAAGTATTTTATAAGGTCTGTAGAATTTTGGGGCTAATCTATGGCAGCCCTTTTCTTTGAGTGATGTTTTCTTATATGGTTGCAGCCGCAGGAATAATTGATCCCCTTCTTGAAATGTGCACTCTAAACGATGTTGGTCTGCCTGTTACTTCATTCGATTCTAAGCTTGGTGGAGATTATCTTTGAAACAAGATAGCATGGCGGCACAGTTCTATAGGATTTGATCAACTTCTTGTACCTTAGAGCATCTAGGGATATAAGAAATAGGTGAAGGTGGGAGTTGGCCATACACTGCTTCATATGGAGTCATCTTGGTGGCTTCATGATAGTTAGTATTATACCAACATTCAGCTAAAGGTAGCCATTGTACCCATTGATGCTATTTTTTTGAATTGAAAAACCTTAGGTATGTCTCCAAACATTTGTTGATTACTTCAGTTTGACCATCAATTTGGGGATGATAGGAAGTACTTAGTTGGAGCTGGGTGCCTTGTAGCTTGAAAAGTTCTTGCCAAAATTGGCTAGTGAAAGTCGGATCACGACCAGACACAATGGAAGTTGGCATGCCATGCAGTTTGAAGATTTGGTCCATGAAATCTTGAGCCACCAAAGTGGGGGTAAATGGGTGGGCTAGAGCACAAAAATGAGCATATTTAGAAAGTCTGTCCATAACCACCATGATGACAGATTTGTTGCCCGACTTTGGGAGACCAGTAATGAAATCCATAGAAACATCCGTCCAGACAGAGGCATGGATTGGAAATGGTTTTAAGGTTCCTGGTAACTTGATTGTTTCTCCTTTGTGGTGTTGACGCACATCACATTCAGCTACAAAATTAAGAATGTCATTTTTCATGCCCGTCCAAAAGGAAAAATGACGAGTGCGAGCATAAGTGTTCTGAAATCCCGCATTCACTACAGTGGGAGATGAGTGAAACTCTACCAAAATGCAAGTTTTGAGGGTGGATGTCAGTGATATAACTACTCAATCATTGTAGCGAAGAATCTCATCCTTCCAAGAGTATCCAACTGAGGAATTAGGATCCGCTATCACATTATTAATGAGTTGGGAGAGAGAGGGGTGTGAAAACCATTCCTTGCGGGCTTCTTCAATCAAATTTGGTATGGGAAGAGAGATTGATAACAGGGTGCTTTCATCCTCAAATTGGCGCGACAAAGCATCTGCTACTACATTTTCATGCCATTTCTTGTAAATTATCTCATAATCATATCCCAACATTTTTGCCAACCATTTATTTTGCTGTGGCGATGATAGACTTTGCTCCAAAAAATATTTGAGGCTTTGATGGTCTATGCAGATTTGGAAACTCTGCCCCAATAAGTATGGTCGCCCAATATCTACTGCATGTAAGATGGCCATCATCTCTTTCTCATAGGCATATTGTCCCAGACGGTTCCCACTCAGTTTTTGGCTGGAGAAAGCCAAGGGTTGACCTTCCTGAATTAAGACAACACCAATACCTGTACCTAAAGCATCACATTCAATCACAAAATATTTGGTGAAGTCAGGTAGTGCCAATACTGGAGTGGAACACATGGCCTGTTTGAGAGCCACAAATTCCTGTTGTGTTGCATCAGTCCAGAGGAATGAATTTTTCTTGAGAAGGTTGGTGAGCGGTATAGCAATGCGACCCTAATTGTAGAAAAAATTGCGATAGTAGCTAGTGAGACCCAAGAATCCCCTCAAACTCTTCAAGGTTTTTGGTTGGGGCCAATATTGCATTGCCTATATCTTTTCAGGATCAATCCTGACACCTTCACAACCCACAATGTGTCCCAAATACTCGACTTCTTCCACGCCAAAAGAGAACTTGGACAATTTGACAAATAATTTGTGATTCTAACGTAGTTTGGGTAGGGCTCTGCACCTGGGTTGAACACCCCTTGGCTACGAAATTTGGACGAGTAGACTGGGAAGCTAAGGCAAGTTCTACCTCGACAACCTTTTTGCAAACATCTATCCATGTAGGTGGGTGATGCATCCGAACATGTGCTTGGATGGCTTGTTTGAGACCATTGATGAAACAATCCAAGTAGAATTCATCTCCTAGACCTTCTGTTTTGAAGGCTAATATCTCAAAGGCTACAATGTAGTATTTTACTGTGCCTGTCGGTCAGAGCTTAGTGAGACAATCCAAAAAATTAGATTCTTAGTCAAAGCAGTCACAAAGGGCTTTTGAGAACACCTTCCACGTTATGTTCTCGGGATAAAATTTCACATGCCACTACCACCATTTCCATCTTTCTTGGTCCAAGTAAAGGGCTCCCACATGTAGTTTATTTTGATCATTGCGGATATCACTCAAGGTGAAATATTGTTCCATTTGTGCTACCCATATTTCCAGATTAGAGCCATCAAATTTATACATTTCCAGCTTGGTTGGTTGAGGGTGGGAATGTTGGTGATTTTCATGGAAGTGAATATGATGGATAGATTCTCCTTCGAGGTGTTCATCAATACTATGCACCTCCTGATGATACCCCGTCATGCTGTTGGTGACTAGTTGAAGTGGTTTTGAAATTTCTTCCAATTGTTCCTTGAATGAGTCCGAACTTGATTCAAGGCACTCGATCTTCTCATTGGCCATGACTTGAGCTCTGGTTTCTACCATACACTTATCTCAGTCACTTGAAGTCACTCCAAAAAAAATTTGGGACCGCCTGAAAAATGAGGCTGACCAGTGAATGGTACCACTGCAATCAGCTCATCACCCTGAATATTATGGGCTAAGTCTCTTGAAAGCGTCTCGGGGAGGACTTAGATTTTTTATTTTTTTTATTTCGAACGAAGTTTTACTCCCTGCGAAACAATACTGCAGTGGCCAAATTCCAGTAAACTTGATCCTGCCCAATGTCTTATGAAAATCGGGCCCAAACTATAGCAGCAACAAGCTTCACTACACAGAGCATCAGATCTGCCTACAAAACCCCAATTGCTGAATGTGAGCTATACTATGGCGGTAGAACCCAAACTAGTGGATCTGATTGGTGCGGTGACAATTGAACCCCAACTGAAGATCTGAATTTTATTGCGGCAGTAGAACCCCAACTTGTGGATCTGATTGGTGTGGTGGCGACAGAACCCCAACTGCTAGATCTAGGTTGTACTATGGCAATAGAACTCCAACTGGTGGATCTGATCTGGTAGATAAGATAATGGGTGAGCTTCAGAGAACTGAGGGAGCTATGGTCACAAAGGAGTGTCAGGTGCTACAGATCGCAATATACATAAGGGTCCAACAATAATACTTGGTCCAATATTTCAAGGCACTAACGAAGGAGGATCAACCGTACCCTTAGTTGTACTATCCAACTACCCTATCGTAATAACAAGTAATATCCCCGAGTGTTGTTCTTAGTGTACTGTAGCAGCAAGACAATCGACGACTTATCTAAGGTGAGGTTTTATGTGAGCCTAGGGGGCTTCCTATATATCCAGAGGGTGCGTGGAAGTGCAGTCCATGTGTCGTTCTGTCTAATGCGCTACTACTCCAAGGGGTACCCACAGGGGTTACAAGGGAGTCCAACAAGCATGACCACCTCTTGTATTTCCTGCGTGCATGCCTCCCCAAATCCACAAGTTTATGCACTCAAAGACAGATCACGTGGTTTAAAGACGCCAGAACATGTTATGCTCTTAACCTGCGAGAAATTCCAGAATAGCAAATATGCAAAGAAATACAACCTAGAACACAAAATAAAATGAGAAAAATAGCAAGTATTTTATTATTTAGAGATAAAAGCAATGTTGACTTGCCTCTTCGAGGGGGCAACCTCCAACAGAGCAGATCTCAATTACAAAATAAGACTCCATGATCTTTCCCTTCTAACTATGACTATTTATAGCTAATTTACCTTCAACAACCTAATGACTAGTGGTCCTTTGCTTAACATGGGTTAACCACTTATTTATTAATTATGGCCTGTTTGAAACTAACTGTGGTCCCTTTCTTAAATGTAGGTTAACCAATTACAATTATTAATACGAACTTTATTGACTCTTTAACTAACTATGACTATGACTCGACCCTATTGGGTTTATTACATAAATAAAGGGGTTAGGGTTGGACCCTAACAACAAGCCAAGTGTCAAGGGCCAAATGGCATGAAGATCATTGGTCAGCAAGAATGACCAGTGATGACTGAACCAACCACCATAAAAAAAATGAAAGGATAAGGGACAACTGCCCAGTTTTGGTGGGTCCTAAAAATGTGGACCAAATTAGACCCAAACCACTAACATAGTGGTGTTTTCTTAAGGGGCCACCTGTAATTATTAATTTCACTAACTCATGAAGCCATAAGTACAACTTTGAATACATTAGCGGGACCTCAACAACCATGATGTAAATATGAACCTGTTGTGCTATACGACAACCCCCCATTTCTAAAAACTTTTACATAAAATTTTGATAAGAAATGGGTCCCTTTTTTCAAATTAGTTAAGACTTGTGTATCCACAAATAAAAATGGTATTAACCTATCATAAGAAAAAAAATCCTTATTAAAAGGCCCGATGTAAATGAATCATTTTATAAAGCCTTTTAAATAAAAATAAAGTGTTCCTTTAGTAAATATTATAAAACTATTCTTTATTGTGATAAAGCGATCAGAGATCACATATCGCAATAACAAAGGAAACACACACAAAAGCGAAAACCTCATCCAATTCTCCGATCCGAAAAGGTAATCGCAATCGGTAAATTGGAGGAAGCAAATGCCAAAGGTATAATAGCCCCTCAACTCCTCCGATGTGATAAAGCAAATCGCAATTGGAAAATCGGCGGTGTCAATGATAAAGGAACATATAAACAAGCCTGCTCAAAACCCCCGATGCGATAAAGAAAATCGCAATCGGCAATTGGCAGAGTCGCATGACAAAGCAATAAAGCTTGAGCCAAGTCCTGACTGCGATCTATTAATTAGGCACACATCTCAAAAATAAAAATACATTTAAAAGGTTTGCATGCATTGTATCACATTTCGGTAATCAGAGATATTTACAACAAGTGTTAAAGCCCTTCCCTTCGACACTCTCGATCACCGATTTGCAATTTATTGCCGATCACCGATCAATGAAATCTAAGGCACACTTGAAATAATCATTCGGCATATGAGCGACATGATGGGCATTTATGATGTTATTTACCACGATTGACAGGTTAAACAACTATTCAATAATGCAGTTAAGGGTAGATCTTTTAATAAGATTTTATCCATGGTAATCCTTAACTATATCTCATTTATCATATGCCAATCAACGTAACTCTATTCATTGTCATATTGGCTTGCAGCAGCACTTTCTCTGTATCACGGTTTGCAACTATTTGTGTAGAATTCCTCTGAAACCAGAAATCCGGAGAAAATGGGGAAGAAATCAAAGAAGCCCACAACAGGAGCTCTTGCAGTCAAAGATCTAGGACCAAAAGAAAAAGGATTAATCTCAGATACGACATGTCTTGGTCTGGGAAACACTAGTTGGAAGAGCATTTATAATCTAATAGAAGCAGAGGAACCCGAAGAGTTATCAGAGGAGGCCACAGCTGATTCAACTAACAAATCAGAAGGAACTCTTAAAGAATTGGCTTGTTCTTATCTTCACAAGATAGCAGTGCGAGCTAAAATCCTGCCATATACTGATGTGGTAAAATGGGAGGTAGAAAATATTCTAGTTTTGGATAGAACGTTTTGCACAACTGATGGGAGGATATTTGGCTCATTTTAGCCTGAGGATCTCAGGAAAATGTATCACTTACCTCAACCTGAGAAGCGATACAACAAAGTGTTCCTAGAAGCGTTTGCAAAGGAAAGCGACTTAGAGTCAGCCCCGATAAAGCCGTGGAGGAATTTCCCAGAAAAGCACAAGCACGAGTCTTTGGGTAAGTACTCTGTCGACTCATTAGCTTCCCCTTACTGCTATGATGGAGCTATGATGTGTAGGATGTGGGGAATACATGATTCTGCTAAATTCACTATAGAAATGGTCACTCTAATGGAAGCTGCAATCAATGGCTATGTGATGGATTGGGCAAATATTTTGTCCGATAAACTAGCCACAACAATTCTAGAGTACAGAACAAATGCACATCAAACTACCAGGACCATTCCCCCATTCTATTACAGTGCATACATTATGGATACCATTTGTTTCAATTTTGAATTTTCGTTACTTGGATGGAGATGGACTCCCTATGACCCTAAACCAATCCATATTTATCGTCAGTAGTTATGGAAAGCTCACTACAAAAATCATCTGTATAAAATTTGCAATGGTTTTATTTTACCTGTATCTTACTCTATTTTTAATAAGCCTGCTCCCGGGATATCCCAAGAAGCAGAGACAGACTTGACAGCAGTAGGTAGTTGGTTCGGGGAGGAAAAATTTACTTATATAAGGCTTTTTGGTAGCCTCACTAAACCCAATGTCCTCTCCTTGTATGTGCCTGATAAATTGCTAGCTCAGGAATTGGCTTATAAAATATCAGTAGAAGGGACATCAAAAACCCTTAGAAATTCTAAGAAATAGGTATGGCCTATATTCCCTTTACGGTGTGGCGTTTTCCCTCTTCATGATTACAGGCATGCATAGAAGGAGACAGAAAAGATGCTAATGATGAATCTTGCCACAATTCCTAACAGGAAATATAATCCAAGAAAGATTGCCTATAATGTTCTTGAACAAGCCAAACTTGCTAAATTTGATCATGAAGCAGATGACTTCGATGATCTATTTACCTCAACTGAATCATTATTTCAAGTTAAAGAATTGGCTAGAATCAGGTATCAAGATGAAGGGCTATGAACATTTAAAAGGCTTAGAGAACAGAGGTTGCAAACTCTGCATTTAGACCTATTAGCCACAATCCCTACAGTTCAGCCATCCAGTCAAACTGAACAAACGACTACTGATAAGACCTCTGATGTGGAAAAGGTCTCCGAGAAAGAAAAAATTCTAGATCAGGAATAGGAACAGGGAAAAGGTAGTGAACTCATGGATAAAGACATTCATATTGATCCCAAACTACTCAAAGAATGGCAACAATTCGACTCAATCATAAGCAATACTGAGAGCCTACAGGGATTTAGCACGCCTGAAGTAACAACTGGTCAAAAGATAGAAACTAATACGGTTTCGACTGAAGGAACCAGTGGCCCGCCCATGACTCAAAAGGATATAGAGATGATTCCAGAAAACCCATCTGAAGAAATCATTCTACATGTAGAAGAAATACAACCTTTGGATGTATTCTATAGCCCTAAGCATAGGGCTGTAATAAAGAGACAAAGGAAAAAGAGAAAACTTGATTAATCTTCTCTTTTGCCTGCACAGATGGAAATAACTAATGTGGTATGGAGAGAGGAAGTCAATCCTTCTGAAGACCTTAATAAACTCTCTCAGTATGCTGGGGCATACTCAGCAGCTATTATGGACAAGGCATCGGAAGTCAGCAATTTGCTTAAAGAAAAGGATCAGACAATTGTTTCACTGGAGACACAGGTACATGAAAAACAGTAGAGGATAGAGCAGTTAGAACAGCATTTGGCAGCATAGTAGCAGTCAAACAACCAATTAAACGAGCAATTGCTCAAAGAGAAACAGAGAATAGATCAAAATGCGGTTTAGAAGCAAAAGGAACTATCTCAAGGATTGAGCTAGCTGAAGATAATGAACAAATAGTTGAGCAAAACAAAAGATGAACAAATCGCTCAACTGTCACTGCAAATAGAAAGGTTCAAAGGATTTCCTCAAGTAGGAGAATTCAAATTAAAATCTCTCCGGATTAATAAGGCATTATCTAATCAATTGAACTTGCTATGTCATAATATCTCTCTTGCTCTACCCCTATGTGAAATTTCTTCATCAATGATTGATAAGTCAGTTGATGCAAGACAGAAATTGGAGCAAGCCTATGAAACACTAACACAGTTTCTCTCTTAGCAAGAAACCAAGGAAGGATAAGTTGCAAATCTGCCTCAAATTCTGGAATCACATAAGGAAATCCTGTTCCTAGAATGGCAATCTCAACTGATGAAAGCGGAGAGGGAGACTTCAAGATGCATATCGATGATTGGTAATCTGATTGAATTAATTAATGATACTCTTTATTTGTCCAATTTATTTTTAGAATGCACTCCAGGGAAACTGCCATCAGCCAAAGCATTGGAGCAGACATGGAAACAGGAACTAGAAAAGAGGGAGAGATTGATTGCGAACATTCAAACTTTAACATGGGACACCTTTTAGTTCTTCCTTGTTAAACCACATAGTCAAAAGGCAGCGATGAAATGTCTAACCGATGCAATCAGTTACATGATTATTGAAATTACTGATGCCACATATTCTGCCCAACTACATTCATGTATGAGTCACCCTCCAGAACAGCAACCGATGCTTGTTATATGCCAGCTCAAGCCAAAGGATAGTCAGTTGAAACAATGAATCATTCTTACTGACTGCAAGCATGTCTATTTCGGGGAGATTTTCATATATTTATGATTCGGTTATACCAGCTCACAACATTTTTATTTCATAGTTAGTTAGTTTAGAAAGTATTTATAGACCCTTTAATGGTTTTAGAAAGGGTCCTCAAATTTTGTATTAAGACTTGGATCGGGAGTTGCACTGCTGTGCTTCCAATATATGTTTTTTTATCAAAACTGGACCTGAATTCTAAATTTTAATGAAGAGTGCTTTTATGGAATATGCACTATTTCTTTTTGTAAGAGTATTTCCAAGTTGAAAGGCGGAATCTGAATGCGATTGATATTAGAGGGAATTCAAATTACATATGGTACTACTATCTATGTCTTTGTTTCATTTTTTTATATGAATCAGCGTTTATTCATTTTTTCTATCATTGATATATGTATGTGCTTTCACAATAATCCTTTGGCTTATCATTATTGAATGTTTAAGGATTTTTCATTTTTATTCATATTTATGTCAATGGTATATAAATAATAGTGTAATAATGTTTTAATTATTACTTTGTTCAACTACTTGAACAAAGTAATTATCATATGAATGAATATTCTTGTTTATAAGTGGAGTCATCTATATGCCTACTTGTTAATAAGAATTACCAAAAGTTGCACTAAGAGAGAAATTTCCCGGGATAGATTAGTTATTTATATTGTTGCAGTTTTAGAATAAATCATCCATTATTACCATTAGATAATAGAAAAGCAATCACTTATCCATCCTATTGGGAAACTGGTCCCATTATATCCAGTCGGAGCCACCACACCAAACGGAAAAGGAGCTGCCTTTAAGGTCCGGACCGGGTGGTTTTCCCTGATGTCAATGCAACGATTTTCGAGGCATCAACATTATTGGCGCTAGAAGGAGGGCTTGAACTGTGAATGGTGAGAAAATCCAAACCTACAATCCATTTTGAGAGTAAATCTCCCTCCACCTCACCTCCGAATGTTTCTTTGCATGCTGGAACTCCAGTCTTCAAGCGAGAAGAAGAGGAGACAACTACCACTGCTCAAGCCAAAAATATCATAGAGAAATTAGGTCCTGAATCTCCCAAAGTACAATCTCTTATCCACAAACTTTAAGAATTCTCAATATCACCACAGAAATCTGAGGTATCTCAAGGTAGTGTGACTTCACAATTCATTCCTTCTCACCCCCTCACCAGACTTCAGAGTGAAAAAATTGGTATTGAACCTACTGAGTTACCTTTGCCTAAAAGAAAAAGGGCAAGGAAAACAACTGAAGGATCTGACAGTGAAAATTTCTCATCATCATCCTCCATTTCATCTTCTCCATTGCAAAGTCAACCATCCACTCCTCCATTCCAAATTGTCGTTCAACAGGGAATTGGAACTTCAACATCAACTTCTCAACTTTCTGGAACCTCAATATCTGCTCCTTCCCAACCATCTGGAACTTCATCGGCATTATCATCTATTAGTAGCTTGAAAATGGCACAAAACCCATGGAGCAGTCCTGGTGCAGTCACTATGCTTGCACCTTTGCACCCATTGCCAGCACATCCTAAAAAATGGTTGCCAAAATTTAATCCAGATGCAAGCATACCGGCAGATGAACATATTAACAACTTTATGTTGTCAGTTAACTTAAAAGGAGTTACAGAGGAAGATGTGGTTGTTAGGCTTTTCCCTTATACCCTACAAGGATCAGCTAGGTCTTGGTACTTTTCTTTACCATCAGGATCCATTACTAGTTGGAATATTTTTCAAGAATAGTTCTTGACTAAATACGGTGATGACAGATCTATAGCAACATTAATAAATGATCTTTAAAATCTTAGGACAGAGTCCAAAGAACCTATAAAAGAATTCAATTCAAGGTTTAATAAACTCTTCAATAAGATCCCGACTACCTCTAAGCCTAGTGAACAAGTTAGAAGTGAATGGTATATAACAACTTTACCTTCAAACATAGCTATCTTTGTAGATAGAGCTGCAAAAACCACCCTAGCTAAAAATATGAAAGAGGCAATTGCTGTGGAAAAATGTATCATCGCCTTAGAAAAGAAAGTTGCTCTTGAAGACAGAAAATCTGAAAAAGTCTCCTTCAAAGATTATTTGAAAAAGAAAATGGCTAAAGATCCATATGATATGGAAGGTCTCCAAAAAGTTCTCAAGACTATGTCAAACAAAATGATAGAAATCAAGAAGCAGGTAGCTGAAACTTCAACAAAAAGGCCATTTAGAAACTTTAAGAAACCTGAATCAAAACCACCAAATGCTATATCCAATGCAGAGTCAGACCCCGAAGAAGATAAAGAAGAAGAGATAGTATTATCATCTGAAGAAACTGATGAAGAGGTAACTGTAGAATGTCATGGGATGTGGGACTTCATTTTGCCCAATTCTGATACAGAAAATGAACAGGAAGCTTTCCCTATAACTACCAGGAGTAAAGGCACTCTTGAACCTATTCAAATAAATCAAAAGAAAAGGAACATGGGTACTGCTACAAAAGAGAAAACTCCCACAAAGAAGTCTCCAGCTGCACCTTCTCAAAATCAAGCATCAGCTTCAAATCCACCTCCAACATCTAAAACATTAGTAGTTACAGACTCTATGGACTACAACATTATTGAAGAAATGAAGAAAACAAAGGCAAATATCACTATGTTTGAACTTAGTAAACTCAAACATCAACAAAAGTTACTACTTAAGGAGTTAGATGCAGTGCCT
The DNA here is from genome assembly GCA_031772625.1 of Pinus tabuliformis. Lineage (NCBI taxonomy): Eukaryota > Viridiplantae > Streptophyta > Pinopsida > Pinales > Pinaceae > Pinus > Pinus tabuliformis. The sequence goes on from CM062806.1 coordinate 926,789,273, forward strand.
TCTTCTCCTCTTTCTAATGCTAAACTGTCCAAAGCTGCTAATGAAACAGATAAACCACCTCCTGGTAGAGTAGAAGCTACTGATGTTGTTCTAATCGGAGATAGATCAAACTCCCATACTCCTCATTTTCTTTTGACCTACGAGATCTATAATAGAAATCTACACAACTGCTTGATTGACTCAAGGGCTTCCTCGAATATAATGCCAGCTTCAGTTTGTTCCAAACTGAACATTGAACCCCAAAAGTCTGCAATCCATATTGTCCAGTTGGATAGAACTAAAGTCCAGGTTTTAGGAGAAATCAATTCAGTTACCATTAGGTTATTAGCTAATCCAAGAGTAGTTCAGAGAATTGATATTTTAATTGCTGATATTCCTGAATTCTATGGTTTGATTTTAAGTAGAGATTGGTTTGAGAAACTTCATGGTTATATTTCCACTGATTGGTCTCATATGTGGCTACCTTATAAAGGAAAGCCAAATCAGATAAAGATTGATCGAGAGAAACATATGACTCATACTGTTACTAAGTTTGAACAAGAAAACCAACCGATAGCATTCAACAACAATATTTTGGGTAATTACTCATCTAAATCATTCTTTGGCAATTTTACTGCTCAATTATCACCCTTCTCAATTAATAATTTCACATCTCAAATTGAAAATTTTTCCCGAACAGATACATAAAGGTGTGTTAAAATTGCTGAGGAAACTATAAATAAAACTGTTGATAAATCTTTGTTTTGGTCATTATATTTTGATGGGTCTAAATCTAATGAAGATGTAGGAGCAAGATGTATTTTAGTTAGCACTGAGGGAGAAAAGACCATGTTATCATGCAGATTAGAATTTGAGTGCACAAACAATACTGCTGAATATGAAGCCGTGATTCAAGGACTATATAAAGCAATTGGTCTTAAAGTTCAATATTTGAAAGTGTTCGGTGACTCTGAAATTGTTATAAGACAAGTCAGAAATACTATACATTGCCTTTCTAGTCACCTTAAACATTATCAATCCTTGGTACAAGACCTTATATCTCATTTTTTAGCATTCAATATTTCTCCCATCCCTAGATCCCAGAATGTAGTAGTAGATTTACTAGCCAATGTTGCTTCTAAGCTCCTTCTATCCAAAGATTAATCCCGATAGATTTTTAGTAGAGTTAATTTTTAGACCATCGATTCCTGATAATGTCACTAACTGGCAAGTGTTCAATCATGATGATGACATTTTAAATTTCTTAACTTCTGATAAGTCCTATGATGATCAAATTATTGATGAAAGTGAGCATGATCTTCAAATGAAAGAAAAGCTTGAAGAAAACTCAATACCCAAACTAGTGGTCAAACTGGAAGATCTTTACGACATCAAAGATAGGTTTAAATAGGTTATTAATTCAAAGCTTCAAAGTTCTACTTTGATATTTGAATTGATAAACCTTGGTAGTGAAGAGAATCCACAAAACATCAATTTGGGATTAGGACTTTCTTCATAAGAAAGAATTGCATTCATTAGATTATTGCATATATATATAAATGTCTTCGCTTGGAAATATGATGATTTAAAAACATGTGATACATCTCTCATACAACATACAATTCCAATGATTTCTGAGCAAAAATCAGTACAACAGAAATTAAGGAAGATTCATCCTAACTTAGAGAGTCAAATAAAAGTTGAATTAAACAAACTCTTGAAGGCTAAGATAATTTTTCCTGTTAGACATTCAAATTGGGTGTCCAACATGGTACCAATAAGGAAGAAAAATGGTGACATTAGAATTTGTATTAATTTCAAAAATCTTAATAAAGCAAGTCAAAAGGATAACTTCCCTCTACCAACAATGGAGAAAACTCTCCATTCAGTAGCTGGCTCTAAATTAATGTCATTCTTAGATGGTTTTTTAGGGTATAACCAAATTTTGGTGCACCTCGATGACAGACTTAAGACTACTTTCAGAACCAAGTGGGGAACTTACGCCTATCAAAAAATGCCTTTCGGGTTAATCAATGCTAGAGCTACGTTTCAAAGAGCGATTGACATAGAATTCAAAGGTCTAATAAATAAACCAGTAGTTGTCTATTTAGATGACATCATTTTTTCTCTAAGAAAAGATCAAGTCATTTGCATGATTTGAAACAAATATTTGAACGTTGCAAAAGTTATGGCATTTCACCCAACACTAAGAAATCCTTTTTCGCTCTTGACCAAGGTAAACTCTTGGGTTTCATTGTTTCAAAGGATGGTATTTCTATTGATCCAGATAGAATCAAAGAGATTTTTGATATTCCATTTCCACATAATAAAAAATCAATGCAATCATTTTTAGGTCAAATTAACTTTGTAAAAAGATTTGTTCTAGATTTTTCACAGATTGTTTTACCATTACAAACCATGATCAAGAAAAATTCAGTGTTTAAATGGGGGCCTATAGAAAAAGAGGCATTTGATTCCATCAAACAATCAATCATAAATGCCCTTGCTTTAAGCACTCCTAATTTTTCAAATCATTTCATTTTATATACTCTTGCATCTGATTCATCTTACGCAGCAGTGCTGACACAAATCAACGATCAAAACTTGGAAGCACCAATTTCATTTTATAGTTCAAACCTTCAAGGTGCTGAACTTAATTACTCTGAAGTTGAAAAACAAGCCTTTGCTATATACAAAGCCATTAAACACTATAGACCCTTTCTCTTAAAGGCTCACACAAAAGTTATAGTCCCTTTTTCAGCAGTAAGACAGTTACTAGTTCAAAGGGAATTGGGAGAAAAAATGACAAATTGGGTTACAACATTACAAGAATACGACTTGGAAATTAAACCAGCAAAGTTTGTCAAAGGCCAAGGTTTTTGCAGGTTGTTAGCAGGAGCTTCTAATATTCAGGAACATCAAAGTAAAAACGATACTGAAGAAACAAATCAGATAAGTACCATTAATCCTGAATTCCAATATGCAGATTTGGTATTCTATTTAAAAATTGGATATGCTCCTTCTAATCTTTCCTATAAAAACAAGCGTGCTGTAAGACTGAAAGCAAAAAACTTCATGATTGTTGATAATGTGTTATTTATACGGAATTATGATTCAATTTGTTAAGATGCTTAGAAAAACCTGAAGCGCAAAAGGTCTTGCAGGAGCTACATGATGGCCCGGCAAGAGGACATTATGGAGCTGATACAACAGCCCACAAAATAATTGATGTTGGGTATTACTGGCCCACCTTGTTTAGAGATACTCATGAATATGTAAGGAAATACCAAATATGTCAAACTACCAGTGGAAGACAAAAGAAGCCAGCATTTCCTTTGCAACTAGTCAACATTGAACAACCCTTTGAACAATGGGGATTGGATATCATTGAAGAAATCAATCTACATTCATCCAAACAACATAGGTATATCTTTACAGCTACCAATTACTTTACTAAGTGGATGGAAGCAATTCCTTTGAAGACAACAAACTCAGAGGCAATCATTAAATTCATAGATCAGTTCATCATTATCAGGTTTGGTGTCCCAAGTGCTCTTTTTTTATAAAGCATCTTACTTCTCTGGTAATTCTATACTTGAATTTGCTATCAAAAGAGGATTCAAATTGAAATATTCTGCGAACTACTACCCTCAGGGTAATGGTTTAGCATAATCTACCAATAAAAATCTTATCAAAATCATTAAGAGAACTATTGAGCAGAATCATAAAAACTGGCATAAGTCTTTGATATTTGCACTATGGGCAGACCGAATAACACAGAAGGCCTCAATAGGCACTTCTCCATTTAATCTAGTGTATGGAAAGGAAGCTGTCATACTAGCAAACTTAGTACTTCCATCACTAGCCTTAGTGCAATTTATTGAAGAAAATCCCTCATCTTCTATTCAATTGAGACATGATCAGATCCTGAAACTAGAGGAAGAAAGGGAGAAAATCTAAATTACACATGCAAAGTATCAAAAAATTATTAAGTCTTCTTTTGATACAACTTCAACTGGCTCAAAACATATACAAGTTGGCAATCTAGTTTTGAAGTGGGACAAAGTCCACGAGGATAAAGGAAAACACACTAAGTTTCAGAAAATGTGGCTTGGACCATTCCAAATCAGTGATAAGATAGGCCCTTCTACATTCATATTGCAAGATCTATCAGGAAAGAGAGATTCTCTTCCTATCAATGGCCTTATTCTAAAAAAATTCTTCAATTGAGGAAGTAACCCCTTCTCCCTTTGTAAATATTCAATTTTCAGCTGGATTTGTGTGAATAATTAGTTATTTTTCTCTTAGGAAATAACGTTGTAAATAGCCTTCTATTGGTCTTTACTACATTGAAAAGTTACTCAAAAGAAAATAGTCTTAATATTTACTTTTGATAGATGGAAGCCTTTAAGGAAAATGAAAATTCTAGGAAATTAGGTATAATTAGATTCTGAAAACCCCATTTTATTTTTGTGAAATATTCTCAAAACTTAGAAATATTGTAAATCATTCTAAAGTTTTAGAAGCCTAAAAATGGTTATCAATACAAAACAAAGACTGATTCAATCTTAGCATCTTCAACTCTAAAAAATGTCATCTATGTTCTCTTAAGGAGAAAATTATTCATCCCATCCATCAAAGTTTATAATTTTTCAAAGTGTAATTCTAAAATATATTTGATATAAAAGATAAGAGGTCTTATTACAAGCCTGCTTACCATGATCATAGGGGAATAGTTCAACTGACATTACCAACACTGCATACCAAAATAGGGTAATGGCTTATAATTATAAGACAAGGGGTCTCATCATGAGCCAGCTTGTTCAGTTAAATTACAACCAGTGAATGGCATTGTCAACAGCTGGCCACCAAACCAGGACAATGGCTTTTTATCTTACAAAATAAAGAAATAAGGAAAAAAGAAAATGCAATACAAAAAATGTGGAAACATATCTTTTGGATTCATTCTTTTTAATTATATGCTAAAATGGACGGAACAATGAATGATCAAATGGTTAAAAGGTAACCCTGCCGAGGCTGTAGACATTTGCTGGCAGCAACGGCTCTACCTATGACAAAGGAGTCATTATAAAAGCTAAGTTGGAAAAGTCTTTTGTTTTATCATTATCAACCAATTAAGGTTTACTTAAAGCTTAGAATGTATTTAATTTTAAGATGAGAAAGAAATAGCAAAAATAGTTATCATTATATTCAGAATTTATGATTATCTAGTTATATTAGATTTTCTCTATCAATTAAGGTTTTCAGATTAAGAAAGTTAAAGTATTATATTACTTTCTCAGAGATAACTGCTTCTCCTAGTGAATCGTCAATTGTTGTGCCATACAACAACCCCCCCATTTCTAAAAATTTTTACATAAAATTTTGATAAGAAATGGGTCCCTTTTTTCAACTTAGTTAAGACTTTTGTATCCACAAATAAAAATGGTATTAGCCTATCATAAGAAAAAAATCGTTATTAAAAGGTCCAATGTAAATGAATCATTTTATAAAGCCTTTTAAATAAAAATAAAGTGTTCCTTTAGTAAATATTATAAAACTATTCTTTATTGCGATAAAGCGATTGGAGATCGCATATCGCAATAACAAAAGAAACACACACAAAAGCGAAAACCTCATCCAATTCTCCGATAAGAAAAGGTAATCACAATCGGCAATTGACAGAGTCGCATGACAAAGCAATGAAGCTCGAGCCAAGTCCCGACTATGATCTATTAATTAGGCGCGCATCTCGAAAAATAAAATACATTTAAAAGGTTTGCATGCATTAAATCACCTTTTGGTGATCAGAGATATTTACAATAAGTGTTAAAGCCCTTCCCTTCAACGCCCCTGATCGTCGATTTGTGATTTATCGCTGATCGCTGATCAATGAAATCTAAGGCACGCTTGAAATAATAATTTGGCATATGAGAGACGTGATGGGCATTTATGATGTTATTTACTACGATTGACAGGTTAAACGACTATTCAATAATGCAGTTAAGGGTAGATCTTTTAATAAGATTTTGTTCGTGGTAATCCTTAACTACATCTCATTTATCATATGCCAATCGACGTAACTCTATTCATTATCATATTGGCTTGCAGCAACACTTTCTCTGTATCATAGTTTGCAACTGTTTGTGCTGAATTCCTCTGAAACCAAAAATCCGAAGAAAATGGGGAAGAAATCAAAGAAGCCCGCAACAACAGCTCTTGCAGTCAAAGATCCAGGACCAAGCAAAAAATGATTAATCTCAGATACGACGTGTCTTGGTCTGGGAAACACTAGCTGGGAGAGCATTTATAATCTAATAGAATTAGAGGAGCCCAAAGAGTTATCAGAGGAGGCCACAGTCAATTCAACTAACAAATTAGAAGGAACTTTTAAAGAATTGGCTTGTTCTTATCTTCACAAGATAACAACACAAGCTAAAATCCTGCCATATACTAATGTGGTAAGATGAATGGTAGAAAAGATTCCAATTTCGGACAAAACCTTTTTGCACAGCTGATGGGAGGATATTTGGCTCATTTCAGCCTGAGGATCTCAGGAAAATTTATCACTTACCTCAACCTAAGAAATGATATAGCAAGGTGTTCCTAGAAGTGTTTGCAAAGGAAAACGACTCAGAGTCAACCCCGATAAAGCATTGGAGGCATTTCCCGGAAAAGCACAAGCATGAGTCATCGGGTAAGTACTCTGTCGACTCATTGGCTTCCCCTTACTACTATGCTGGAGCTATGATGTGTAGGATGTGGGGAATACATGATTCTGCTAAATTCACTATAGAAATGGTCCCTCTAATGGAACCTGCAATCAATGGTTATGTGATGGATTGGGTGAATATTTTGTTCGATAAACTAGCTACAACAATTCTAGAGTACAGAACAAATGCACATCAAACTACCAGGACCATTCCCCCATTCTATTACAGTGCATACATTATGGATGCTATTTGTTTCAATTCTAAATTTCTGTTACTTGAATGGAGATGGAGTCCCCAAGACCGTAAACCAATCCATATCTATCATCAGTAGTTATGGAAAGCTCACTACAAAAATAATCTGTATGAAATTTGCAATGGTTTTATTTTACCTGTATATTACTCTATTTTTAATAAGCTTGCTCCCAGGATATCCCAGGAAGCAGAGACAGACTTGACAGCAGTAAGTAGTTGGTTCAGGGAGGAAAAATTTACTTATATAAGGATTTTTGGTAGCCTCACTAAACCCGATGTCCTCTCCCTGTATGTGCCTGATAAATTGCTAGCTCGGGAATTGGCTTATCAAATAACAGCCGAAGGGACATCAAAAACCCTTAGAAATTCTACGAAATAGGTATGGCCTATATTCCCTTTACGATGTGGTGTTTTCACTCTTCATGATTACAAGCATGCAAAGAAGGAGACAGAAAAGATGCTAATGCTGAATCTTGCCACAATTCCTAACAGGCAATATGATCCAAGAAAGGTTGCCTATAATGTTCTTGAACAAGCCAAACTTGCTAAATTTGATCATGAATCAGATGACTTCGATGATCTATTTGCCTCAAATGAATCATTATTTCAAGTTAAAGGATTGGTTAGAATCAGGTATCAAGATGAAGGGCTAGAAACATTTAATAGGCTTAGAGAATAGAGGTTACAAACTCTGTCTTTAAACCTATTAGCTACAATCCCTATAGTTCAACCATCTAGTCAAACTAAACAAATGACTACTGATAAGATCCATGATGTGGAAAAGGTCTCTGAGAAAGAAAAAATTCCAGATCAGGAACAGGAACAGGGAAGAGGTAGTGAACTCATGGATATAGACATTCATATTGATCCCAAACTACTCAAAGAATGGCAACAGTTCGACTCAATCATAAGAAATACTGAGAGCCTACAGGGATTTAGCACGCGTGAAGTAACAATTGGTCAAAAGACAACAACTAATACAGTTCTGATTAAAGGAACCAGCGGCCCACCCATGACTCAAAAGGATATAGAGATGATTCTAGAAAACCCATCCGATGAAATCGTTCTACATGTAGAAGAAATACCACCTTTGGATGTCTTCTACAACCCTAAGCATAGGCTGTAATAAAGAGACAAAGGAAAAAGAGAAAACTTGATCAATCTTCTCTTTTGCCTGCACAGATGGAAATAACTAATGTGGTATGGAGAGAGGAAGTCAATCCTTTCGAATACCTTACTAAACTCTCTCAGTATGCTGGGGCATACTCGGAAGCTACTATGGACAAGGCATCGGAAGTTAGCAATTTGCTTAAAGAAAAGGATCAGACAATTGTTTCACTGGAGACATAGGTACATGAAAAACAACAGAGGATAGAGCAGTTAGAACAGCAATTGGCAGCACAGCAGTAGTCAAACAACCAATTAAATGAGCAATTGCTCAAAGAGAAATAGAGAATAGATCAAAATGCAGTTTAGAAGCAAAAGGAACTATCTCAAGCATTGAGCAAGCTGAAGACAATGAATGAACAGTTGAGCAAAACAAAAGATGAACAAATCGCTCAACTGTCACTGCAAATAGAAAGGTTCAAAGGATTTCCTCAAGTAGGAGAATTCAAATCAGAAGCTCTCCAAATTAATAAGGCATTATCTAATCAATTGAACTTGCTATGTCATAATATCTCTCTTGCTCTACCCCTATGTGAAATTTCCTCATCAATGATTGATAAGTCAGTTGATGCAAGACAGAAATTGGAGCAAGCTGATGAAACACTAACAAAGTTTCTCTCTTGGCAAGAAACCAAGGAAGGACAAGCTACAAATCTGCCTCAAATTCTGGAATCACATAAGGAAATCTTGTTCCTAGAATGACAATCTCAACTGATGAAAGCGGAGAGGGTGACTTCAAGATGTAGATCGGTGACTGGTAATCTGATTGAATTAATTAATGATACTCTTTATTTGTCCAATTTAATTTCAGAATGCACTCCAGGGAAACTGCCATCAGCCAAAGCATTGGAGCAGACATGGAAACAAGAACTGGAAAAGAGGGAGAGATTGATTGCAGGCATTCAAACTTTAACATGGGACACCTTTTGGTTCTTCCTTGTTAAACCACATAGTCAAAAGGCAGCGATGAAATGTCTAACCGATGCAATCAGTTACATGATTCCTGAAATTATTGATGCCACATATTCTGCCCAACTACATTCACGTATGAGTCACCCTCTAGAACTGCAACCGATGCTCGCCATATGCCAGTTCAAGCCAAAGGATAGTCAGCCGAAACAATGAATCATTCTTACCGACTGCAAGCATGTCTATTTCGGGGAGATTTTCATATATTTATGATTTAGTTATACCATTTCACAGCATTTTTATTTCATAGTTAGTTAGTTTAGAAAGTATTTGTAGACCCTTTAATGTTTTTAGAAAGGGTCCTCAAATTTTGTATTAATACTTGGATCGAGAGTTGCACTACTGTGCTTCCGATATATATTTTTTATGAAAACTGGATCTGAATTCTGAATTTTAATGAAGAGTACTTTTATGGAATACGCACTATTGCTTTTTGTAAGAGTATTTCCAAGTTGAAAGGCAGACTCTGAATGTGATTGATATCAGAGGGGATTCAAATTACATATGGTACTACTATCTATGTCCTTGTTTCATTCTTTTATATAAATCAACGTTTATTCATTTTTGCTATCATTGATATATGTATGTACTTTCACAACAGTCCTTTGGCTTATCACTATTGAATGTTTAATGATTGTTCATTTTTATTCATATTTATGTCAATATTATATAAAGAATAGTGTAATAATGTTTTAATTATTACTTTGTTCAACTACTTGAATAAAATAATTATCATATGAATGAATATTCTTGTTTATAAGTGGAGTGATCTATATGCCTACTTGTTAATAAGAATTACCAAAAATTGCACTAAGAGAGAAATTTACCGGGATAGATTAGTTATTTATATTGTTGCACTTTTAGAATAAATCATCCGTCATTACCATTAGATAATAGAAAATCAATCACTTATCCATCCTATTTATAAATCATTGGGAAACTGGTTCCATTATATCCAGTCGGAGCCACCACACCAAACGAAAAAGGAGTTGCGTTTAAGGTCCAGACCGAGTGGTTTTCCCTGATGTCGATGCAACGATTTTCGAGGCATCGATAGAACCATATGAAATACTCAAGGTGGGGATCTAGATAATTTGGGGATCCACATAATTTAGGGCATAGTGCACGACTATTATACATAACAAATCTTGGCCATGGAGAAGGAAATGGAATACTGACACCTAGTAAACCAGGGGATGGTCACAAAGGAAATCCACCCACAACAAAGGACTCAAGAACTTGTAGCTGGATATTTTTTTAAGGGTTTTGGCACATGGTGGAATGGACTCTTGGGACACATTACGAGATTATAGAACAAACCCTGAGGATAGGCCAAATTGCAGGAAACAAGGTAGCCAAAGGAAATGAGTTTCCAAAAACAATTCAAGAAGTCCAAGTGGGTAGATTGGGCGAGAGAGGCAAGGCCTAACCAACTGGAAGTAAGGTTCTAGTAGTAGAAAAGGGGGATATTGGGACCAGAGAGGGAGAATTAGATCGTGAGAGGAAGTGAGTAGGAGAAGGGAAAAGAGGGGAAGAAGGAGAAGAAGAGAAGAAAGGAAGAACCGGTAGGAAGTGGGCGTAATGTAGTTAGGGAATTGTGGCAAGGAAAGAGGAGACCGAGCTCAACATTGCATGGTTAGAACCATAAGACAAATATGGGGACCTTTAGTGAGAAAGGTCAATTATCACGAACTTTCCAAGGCTGAGTGTAATAGTTCTATTATTCAACTTATTGTTTAAGACTATGTTTGTTAAATGAAAAATGTGTAAAAAAGGTTATGTATGGAAATAGAAGAATACACCAGAATAATAACTTAGTCCCTTACTGAGGTGTCCATCCCTGATGACCTTGTCAAATATGCACTGGATCACAGGAAAATCATACTTACTACACTAATAATCAATGCTCATAAAATGGGTTAGGACTAGTCCGTAGATTGCAAACAATAAAAATGTATGACAATAATCACATAATTTCTTCCCAACTGGTTAATGGAGGAACACCTGGGTAATCGTCCATGCTTGTAGTTGTATTTTTTAGGCTATTGTAGTTCTCTGGAGTTTCTGAAGGGTGGAGAGGATTCCTGAAACTCTTGATCTAGTGAGGGTGGAGAAATGTTGTCTCTAGAATCCCTCAACAACGATTGGGTGGGAGAGCTTACCTCTAGAATCCCAATAAAGGCCTAAAGAGTGATATATGGTGGAGGTAGTATGAACCTATGGAATCCTTGGATTGGTCCCAAGATCGGTGGTGGTAGCTGTATTGATGGTAGGTTGTCAAAGGATGGGAGGATAACTAGGGACATTATGCTCACAAAACCAAACACTTTACGATCAAGGTCATTTTAAGAAGATCTATGGTTACCTGGTAATAGTAATCATATGTGCTTATTTTAGAATAATATGCAACATGAACCCTGACTACTTATAGTGGGATATTAATGAGTGAACTTCTATGTTTAAAATTTGATTTTCCTTGCATACAGATAGTGAGACAAGAAGTTAATCTTTCCATCTTAAAATTCTGAAGCCAACCACCTATAACACATAGTCTCAATGAACTATATATATATATATATATATATATATATATATATATATATCTATAGTCTATTGAATAATAACTATTATAATGAGAATTTTACATGGGATGCTACTACATCTCTTGTGTCCATGGTCACTAGACATATTAGTCACCTACAGCTATGAAAGTGGTTGATGAACCAATGCCACTCTTAAACTTAATCTATGACTTCCAATAAGGGTTGCGTTCAATTCTTGTATCAATTGCATAAAAGATCACCATGGTTGGATGTGCAATTTGCCTAAGTTTTTCCCTCTACAGTAACATAGCTTAAGATAATTCCTTTTGTATTGGTTTCTAGTGTCACTTGGGGGGTGAAATTTGAAGTGTATAGTATGTGGGGTAAACATGCTATAGTTGTACGGGAGGGGTATATTTTCCTTACTGTCATAGGAATTCCAACATGGGTAAATTCAATTCATAAATCTATATATGGCCGAGGCCATTGCTTTCATTACTTTAACCTCCTTGGACATAGGTTATACCTCGTTTGTAGATGATGAAAAGTTTCCGACATGGGGGGTGACTCATTATTGTTGAACTATAGTAGCAATCAATGAAAATGATGAGTCCAAGAAATACCTATTGGGTTTGTGACACATTCACTGCATGATTTTGAAATCCATTAACCATTACATTCACTACAAATTTGCTTATAAAGACCTTATACTCTCGTAAAGACCAAATTTGGTCACACTAATAATTTTTGCTAAGAATGAGACCATATGAATGAGATAGGCAATACCTAATACTACTTACATTGCTTCAGAACATTTTTCCAATAATACATTAACCTTGGTGAGAAAATATCCTTAACATGTCAAGCTAATATAGGTATTGGAGTTCTATCTATCATAACCAATTAATGAGACCTAATGGGACTAGAAGAGTGCACAATCAGACTACTAACTCTTTGTGGCCAATACAAGGTTAATAAAATGTTCAGGTCACCATGATGCTCACCTAGACATAATGTGTTATCATAATTGTGAGAATAAGTGAAAATGAAATGGGATGGGACATACACTATGGAATTTTTCCAATAAGGCATCAATAACCCAAGTATCCATGAAAAAACATAATACTGATGTTTAGTTGCTGTTACAAATTAGTCTTCTAATTCTATCCTCTTGGATCAGAATCCCTATCAATATCACTATCAATTATCGTTTACTATAACAAAGGTCATTGGATCTTAAAATGATTTTTCTCCTTGTCTCAGTATTTGTACAATGTTCTCTCAATCAATATCCCATCAAGTTGATAATTCTTATCAAAATTCATGTATCTTCTTGTGGTGAAGGAGTAAGGTACTATCTGTTACACTGAGATTGTCCACTCTTTAAGGGGTGACTGTGTTCCTTTTAACATAGTGGATAAACTATAAGTGGTCCAATTCCTCTCATTTGCAGAGAAAGTGGTAATATGAGACAATGAATATTCAAAAAGAGTGCAAAGTTCTGGTTCTCATCCTCCATCATACCATTGGTGATTCTTGGGCCATCTCCTGTAAACTATCCATCACATCTAGTTTTTTGAATGAACAACTAAGATTGGCAAATCGAAAAAGAAAAAAAATGTTGTCTAATTAACTCTTCCTCTTCTATGTGGAACATATTGGTAATGCCATCTTTAAATCATTGTTTTACCCATGGATCATGAATAGTAGACACCCTCTCAGGCCTCTCCATTTATCCATTTAAGTCTAGAAGCATATTTTTCTATGGGTAATGGTTGGTTCATGGTTTCCAATCTCTATCAAATGACGAGTCATATTTTCTGTGTGAAGATCTACAATTTAAAATCCCTTACACAAATGGTAGCTCTAACTTCCCCAACATACTATTAATGGTCTCCTAAATCTCCCAAAGACTTGAATACTCTAAGAATTTACCTCAAATTATCTTTGTTATAGGCTTATAAACAACACCAAGTATTTTCAAGCTGCCCACTAGTGACTTGGACTTTGGACATCTGATCCATTCTGAGCTTACGACCATTCATCGCAACAGTCCTAGGCTTGATGAATTAGTTTTTTTAGTAACCCTTGTATATGGCTGAGGTATAGTGGTTGCAAATAAAAAACTCAGATATGAATGTTTAGATATATGATTGTACTAGATTTGATGTGTTATGAGAACCTAATAACGCCTTTTGATTATTTGGCAAAGAAAAGGGAATCCCAAGGCCTCATCAATACAATAAATGATAATTGGTATCTTAGTGGCGAACTATGTCTTCCTTGTAATTTGAATATGAGTATCCATATAAACTAAATTTGTATTAATGCTGGTGTTATAGTGTGTTGGCCTTTTTAATTAGTTGGGCCTCTAATTATGACTGGGATATTTAATATGTGTTGCAGACTTATGTGAGCTTGATATAACATGTAGTAACATGTGAATTGGGTCTTGCACTCTCTTCCCATTGTTCAAAATTTTCCCTTCAAGCAAATGTTGCCTTGGCACTAATAGTAAAAGGGCTTACCTTACCTTGCTCCATTTGTTCAAAATTCTACCTCAATAAAGTATGAGTATCAGCCATAAGTTATGGTGGACTCTTCCTTATAGTTATCGTCTGGTTTAGGTAGTTGATGAGGTTCAAAATATCATTCTATTATTTTTTGGTTTACCATATTAAATACGTCCCCTTTCTTTTGAGCCTTTTAGACATAAATTATTAGTGTAGATTCATTCCCATGGAATTTACTGAGGCAAAGCATTTTCAAGTGAAGTTATATGATGAGTCCTCATCACATGTCTAGCCTTGTGACAATGGTGAAGGTGCAGAGTAACAAGTATTGTTCCATTAAGGTAACTGGAAAATTCTCTAAATTATCCATGATTTCAAAACTCCATGCATTATGAGATAGTATTTATAGCCGTTAGATAGTAGTAAGAAGGATTTATGAAATTCTATGCATCTCAAATTTTGATAGTCAGTAACAGTGACACTCTTAAATAATCACCTGCATTACAGAAGAACTTGTTATTGATATATGAATGAGTTGTGAACGTATTGGATGCCACTAGGTGTTTGTCAATGTCAAAGTAGAGAGAGAGATTTATTTGCCTTATGAACGCTTGATGTGATTAAATGGAGAAGGATTATTATTCCTTGTAGTTTCTTGGATTCTTTATACTTCCTAGATGGGTAAACAATCCTTACAGAGAAATTTCTCATGATCTTGGGACTTGGAGGTAGTTTATCTTTTAGGTCTCAACATACAGAAGCTTCTGGTCATAGAGAAGCTTTTGAGCATAAGCCAAGAATGCTCCTTCACTGATCAGAGCTGATAAATTATTCATAGAATAAATGGAAAGCATTATTCACCCAAAATAACGAAAAAAATGAGATTGTCACTCCTTGATTCTCGAAGGAGGATTGTTACAATGACAAAATTTAATATCAATATGTTGGAATCATTTCGTTTCCACATAATTTTCTAACTTTCTTGTTTTATTCATTTTTATAGTTTCTTATTAGTGTAAATTCTAGTTGAATATTGATGTCAGAAGCTAGCTCACTATCAATGTGTAAGCTAGTTGACTATTTTTGTTAAAGCTAGCTAATTGTCAGTGTAAGAAGCTAGTTTCTTATTAGTATAAGAAGCTAGTTGATTGAGAGTGTTGAAGCTAACTAACTATTAGTGTCGAAATATAGCTAACCATCAGTGTCAAAGCTAGCCAACTGTAGATGTCAGAAGCTAGATCCAAAAAATGAGAAATTAGTATTTTTAGCTATTTTTGGCTATGGATTGATTTTAATGGTAGTGCTAGGATTTGACTTGATTTTGGCACCTTACCTATGACCTTCACATGATGCCTAGGATGGTTATATACTTGCACCCATATTTAGACCAATGAAAATGTATATTATTTCACTACTATAGAAAAGAGGTTTTAAACTAAACTATTTATTTTATATTAAATAATTTTTTTCTATACATTAAATTTTTTGTGGCCTTCTCTTAAAAGAAACTTCACGCAAACACCATATTCATAACCTGCAAACCTTGCGATGGACCAACACATCCAACCATCTTCATACCATGTGAACTCTACGATGGACCAACACATCCAAACCCCTCATGGTAAAATTAGTGTTGAGATGTTCCAAGATCCATTTACTTTGCAGATGGTTTTGGTTTCTACTTAATTTCTTCGGAGTTAAACCTGTTAGGATTTTGTTTTTTTTTTACCCTTTTAGAAATTTCAATATAAGGATTTTCCCCTGTAGAAGCTTCAATGAAGACATCACCATTTGCGGAAAAATCTTGTTCAACTTCGCATAGAGGCTAGCCATGGACACAAGCAAATTTCATTCAGGTGATGAACTATAATAAAAATATCTTAATATTTTTACAAGAGCCATTCATGGTCTAATAATTATTTATGGTTTTTACACTAATTTTCTTCTTAAATTCAAGGGATTTCTAACCTATTCTCCTTTCAGTTTTAGGGTTCAAGTTCAATATGAGGGTTTTTAATCGATGAGGAAGACTTATATTGATTAAGTATGCAGCTCGTAGTAAACCACTAGCCTAACATGATAGTCTGTTCAATGCTTTGTGGGATTATTTTGAAAGCGACAAGGGTATTCTAATTCAAGGTGAGTTCTTTAACACTCCACTACTATGTGGGTAACTGTATTTCAGCATCACTATCTCAAGATTTCATTTTTGTTGGGGGTATAGTTTGAGGTGAAAGTGCACACCTCTTCAATACTCCATAATTTTTGGAACACTAGTCACACCCCTGTTTTGTGCTTCATTACCTTTGGCTAGTTGTAGAAGCATAAATCTTCCCAACATGAATTCCCCCCTTATTTGTGCACTCAGACTTGACTTCTTTTCAAACCCTCAAAGGGGAAAATAAACTCTTCCTTTAATGGGTGCAATACCACACTCAACACATTTCGATTTGTTGTAAGTGTGTTTTTTTCCAAACAATATATTTTTTTTTTTTTCCCAATGCGCACTCATGCTTTTGGCATTAGATTATTCACAACCATCGCACTTCTTCCTAACATTACATGTATATATTATCTTTGCATACTTCATTTCCTTATGTTTTCATGTGATTCCCTCATTTAAAGGTTCCAATCACACCTCCTTCAACCTAATGCATGAATTTAATTATCGATTGCATAAGTCGATATTATAATGCCAAGCTCTATCCTTGTCCTATTCTTGGCCATATGTGGTAGTAAATCAATTGGATTCCTTCTTGATTCCATTCCATTCATGCATCCTCACTTCATGTGTTCTTCCTCTTGTTTTCTATTATCGCATAAGTACATTTTTATTCAGCAACAATTCATGGAATTTTATAATGAGTGATCCATTTCCTAAAGAAATTGTAGACGACCTACCATCGCAATGGTTATATTTTCGCTTCTAATGGCACCTATAGCACAAGTGCTTTAGGGGACATAGAAAGATTCCTAGAGACATCCTCTGGGTTGATTGTAGACCAGTGCCTAGGACATCTTAAACATAGGAGTGCATGGAAGATTTTCAATGGTCGCTTTCGTTTGCACTCCAATTGTCACAAAGTTTAAAAAAGAGAATAAAAAGGGGCTTGGTTCAATCAACTTTCATGAAGGTAAAACTGAGACAACATATGGATCTGAATGCTCAGGGGGTAAAATCGGGCTAACCTCAGAGAGAAATGTTTGGTTCTGGTGGCTGACACACAACAACAAGAAATATTAATATCGATGTTGTAGTAACATGGAGAGGAGGAAATAAAGGAGGGAATTCGTTGCAAAGGGTTGTGAACAAAATCCTAAGAAACAATGTTCTAGCAAAAATATGGAAGAGGGAGGAGATAAAAGAGTGGAAGGAGTGGAGCGTTAGTTAGGGTTTTAGTCCATCTAACTCACGGGCGCGTTTGTCACTAAAATCATAAGAAAATATGGGCACATTACAGGTACTTAATTAAATCTGTAGCTAACACAGGCACTGCCACTACTTAGTAGCAAATATGTAATCATGAACAAGGGTGAAACCTATAGCTTCACCACTATTTCAAAGGGAGAAAAACACACATGAAGTGATAAACAAAAGAGGAAACATACTGCACATTGATCTGCTTGGAATCACCAGGGATTTTCATTAATACTTGAAGGGTCCAAATAACCAGTCCATTACATTCAACATGTGTCGTTTTGATCCCTCATGAACATGAAATTATAACCAAAATAGAACCCAAGAATTAGGACCACTGCAGGTGCAGAATTTCGGAACCCCCATTAAGTGTTTCTCCCTCTTATTTATACAGAGAAGGGGGGATTTGAATCAACATTTACAAAATATCTCAGCCAGGGCCAGTTTTCTGATTAACTAGTTGTCTCGACCTGTGATAGCTCTACTGCCCAAAATGATCACAATCACGACGTGATTCCTTTCTTTAATAACGCAATAAATACAAAAAAATATAAGGAAAATTGATTGATGGCAAGGAAAATATCTCCCAGCCATTCCTATGATGGCTTCTAGTTAGGCCACGTCTTTGCCATGATATGCCTTTCCTGTTGTTCGGCCGGTTCCTGTCGCTTTCGCCTTAACTAACCGACTTCTCCACTCTCCATAGTTGGTAGCGATCAACTTGGTTTGCTTGTCATAGAGAAACAAAAGAGTTTTTCTGGGTAGTCCTTTGCATTTATGACTGAGTGGAGCTCCATGCTGAGGCATTAAGTCTTCCTAAATCCCCATACTTCATTTACTATGTATTATGTTTGATGAAATACCTTTGTCGTCTCACTTAGCGGAAGAGAAATAGAGATTTTAATTTTCTTTGATCTAGGTCATTGATCCGGTCCTGTTGGTATCGTAATTTCTATACAGGGGAGGTTTTCTACCATATCCTATAATGTTTTGTCGATGGGATGGACCCGAAACTGTAACAAATTGCAATATATAAAATATCGCATCCATCGCAATCGCAAGTCAGAAGGGGCTTCAGCGGAGGAGGAACTTGTGACTTGAGTGATCCTCAATTGTGATATCACAATCAGAGGGGGAGGACTTATCACGATCGGAGGGGTGAGAACTATTTCAATTGGCGAGGGGAGATGGAACTTATGATATCGCAATCAACAAGATGAACTTGCAATATCGACGGAGGAGTGATGATGGGACTTATGCGATATCGCAATTGCCAAGGGGAGATAAAACTTTGTGATATCGGTAGAGGAGGGATTTATGATTTGTGTGATCCCCATTATGATATCACAATCAATAGGGGGAGGAGTTATCGCAATCGGCGAGGGGAAACTGAACTTTATTGCGGTAAGCGAGAAACTTTGTGATATGTGATATCGCAATTGCAAAAGGAAAAGAGAGATGAGCAGATATGTATAGTAAAGGAAAATGGGTCAATAGCGATAAATTTTTGTGAGTCCCAGGCATTTAAAAGGCCTTCGGTATGTTTTATGAATGTTTTTAAGATATTTCAAAGGGTAATGGGGAAACACGACTAGAGTTGGAAATACAAAGGGATTTTCAGCTAGAGTTAAAAATGCGTCACTACGGCTAGAGTTTAAAAAACAAAGGAAAAATGGGATTTGTGAAAGAAATGGTTTTAAAAGAATATGGAGATTTCTCGAAAACAATTTAAGCTGGACGTGTTCTTCCTCCTTTGAATGATGACAAAACCCTCATCTTTAACAGGCCATATCTTCTGATTCCGAGGTCCATTTGAGGAGTTCCATATACCATTGGAAATCTTATTCCAAACCCTATCCAATGGAGAGGGTACAATTTATATTTGAGAGATTCTGTGTCTTGGAAGATGGTTGCAAAATTTTCTTCTCTTTTGTGCTTTGGGTAGCTTGAAAACTCTTTTTGTAGCGAGTGACAACAAGTTCTATCCATCACAACATCCCTAGATTATGTGTGATGTGATTCAATCATGGCATATTCCTTTAATATCTTCAATATTTAACTGTCGAAGGCATCAAGCGCAAGGTTTTCCAATTAAATCACAATGCAATAGAGTCGGTCTACTCCATCACAATGCTCCCTTTCAGATATCGTTGTTTCTTTATTGCACAGTTCCCTCATGTCATTGTGATGGAATAATTTCTAGCAGTTGTAGTGACTATGTGACCCTAATACAAGAATTAAGCCTCTCCAATAGGAGTTTTAATTACATTAAGAATGGATTTAGGTAATCAATCTCACTGCATCAATCATCTCATTCCTCCTAATGATTGTGATGATGATACACATAAGTACCCTCACCTTCACCTTTGTATACTCTGTGTGCATCCCTAAATTGAATTTCATGCTCTTCAGAGAGCTTCCTCAAACAAGATGAAAAAAGTATGGTTCTATTACTAAATTCCTATGTCTTCTATGTGAGGAGATGGATTGTGATCAAATGCGAGGCCTCTACCTAACAACTCTTGCATACATAAATCCTAGTATTCTGTGATAGGCATATATCAATCAAGATGATTAGAGGAAAAAATTTAAAGTTTTTAATAGAAATAACAGGATATACACATAACCCATAGATGGATTTCAACGCTATTGATCCAAGCTCTCTTCCTCTTCAATCAACATTATATATTTCCATTACTCCTAAGGGTTCATGTAGTCACCCGCAACAATTAATTTCAACTCAAATTCAAAATAGATTTACATGGTCCTCGCATTCATAATGAAATTACTTTTCTTCTAAACGTCCACACAATTGTACAAAAATTTTCAAAGACTTAATCTTGGCCTAATCTACGTTAAGTGGACTTGGCTTTGGCCATATTGGCCTTACTTCACTCTATTCCTATCACAAATTACTCAATGTTATTTAGACTTATATACATGTAATTTGGAAAGGAATCCGAACTAGAATTAGTTTATATCCATGTTCTCCAAAAAACCCTCTCATGTTATCTATCCTACATATTGTCTAACTTTTTCAAATATTCACGAGTATGGTTACAATCTCGATTTTGTATACATAATTTCTTAGACTTCTTCAAAAATGGAAATACAAATAATTAACCTATCACTCTTGTTTAGGGAACCAACTCCCTTAGTAAGCAAATACCCATTATGCCTGATCAAAGGTATATTTTCTTAGAGGCAAGATGCTCCTGCATCAACTTGTATTGTGCTCAACATTTCTAGGTGGTGTGTGCTAGCTTTGGGTACTCCCATCTTTAACTTGAGGAAGTTCTCCCTTCTCCTTTCCCTTCTCAATTTTGGGGGTCCTTGGCCCTTCTGTATACATTGTTGTCTTTCAGGTGAAAATGATAGCAGAAGGTTTCCATTTCCACTATCTGTGTGAGGCTTGTGGGGCTCAAAGCTATTACGAAGAGGTAATTAGAGTCATAAGCATAGATCTCTCCTTCAAATCTCAAGTGGCCTCTCAGAGTGCAAAAATGATAGAAACTATGGTCAAGAAGAGGCAACATATTGATCATGTTGAGGCTCATTGTAGAATTCTGTATTAATTGGCCTTAGGATTGACCTATGGAATAGTTACTAGAGAAAACACACTCCTTGCATGAGGAATATTTAGTCTAGGAATAGTCCCATCATATTGACAAAGGAGATGGAAAGTTTGACCCCCTTCTCATGAATGGAATAAAACAAGAGGCCTTCATGATAATGATAATTTAAGAGTGTTTCAAATTCATTTCAAAGTAGTATGTTTACTTTTCTAGTTTTTTAATGCCTATACTTCTATAATCTTTATTTTTGTACACTGAACAATAGGTGTAGCCCAACTACTTGGAAATGTTTTTGAACTTATTGGTATTCTTTAGAGAGATATAGTTTTACAACTCTTGGGTAATTAAATTGTCCTTAAATTACTTCATTAATTTTCAACCAAAGTTCGTGTACTTATGAGGTGTATGTGCACCATATATTCTAGGAATGTTATCTTTGGATGTAATTGATCTAAATATGGATAAATATTAATGAGATTAAAGAGTTGTCGCGCACATGTTCTTTCCATTAAATATACATAAAAACCAATTTCCAAACTAAATTGAAAACTTGAAATCCCAATCTATTCTAATTGAAAAACTGAAAGTCTATCTCTAACTACAAAAAGGGAAATATTAATGCTAAGTTGCAGAAAAGAGATCTTAATACTAAATGTAGAATTGAAAGTTTAACACTATGCAAAAAGGAAATCTTAACACTATTTGCAGAAAAGGAAACTTAACTCTAAATTGCAGAAAAGAAAGTCTAATGCTAATCACATACATAAGGAAATTACATCAAACGATAAATTGTAACATCAAGTGATTTCTAATGTGTGGTAATAGCTCTGAAAAACAATCTATTCATCATCCATGAAATTTAATTGAATTAAAGGACTAGATTACTAAAATGAAATGCATTATGGAAAAAAAAATATTTTTTGCATTTTATTTTTACAAGCTCTCTAGAAATAAAACAATAGGTGATTAGAAAGGAACTTAAACATAACTATTCTAATTGATAGAGAGAAAAACAATTTAAAACAATAGGTGATTAGAAAGGAACTTAAGCATAACTATTCTAATTGATAGAGAGAAAAACTATATGAAATTGTTGCAGACTATCTATGAATAATTGCAATGTAAACAAAAAAAATAACTACCCTTACAACTCTCCAAGGTGCCCTTCCATGAGTGCGAGTCTGTCACTGATTAATGATTTCTCAACCAAGCATTGGAAAAAGGAACATAGTATAAATTAAGACATAAATGAAAATCTATCACATCTAGGGTCCAGGCAGTAACATCCATGTACAATAAAATCTTATGCTTATAAAGTTGTGTCAAACCCTGATAGGGCTTAATCAAAACAATTGAGAAAAAATTAAAGAACCCAATGTGGGGTTGTGGAAAAAAAAGAAAAGAGGACTTAGCTGACAAATCATGTGCCTCAGTGTATGGATTTGAGTTCTAAATTGGATAACATGTAAGTATTGAAGAAAGAGTCAATGTGTTGAAATAAGAACAAGACTTAAAATCTTATATGAATAACTATTCCCTCTAGGGATGCTAAAAGTCATACCCGCAACAAATCATTACAGGTTAGGGCTAAACCCCTTAACTGTTTAGAAGTTCAAACCTACAGAAATTAAAAAAAAAATGTACCTTTAATTAGTGAAGACACACTTTTGCTTCATAAACCTATGTGCAATAACAAATGAGGAAACTATTAACTAATGATGATACAAATGAAAAATGAAAATGGTAAAGAATGCTAGTATACAATAAAATTATGAATACAAAAACATAAAAGAGGTAAATATCCTGCATAGGAAAGAGAAGGAATAACATATCCTGATTAAACTATAAACCCTCACTACAAAATTTTATAGATAGATTCCAAGAGCCAAAAACCGGAAGTAAAAAAAAAATGAAAAGAATGTTAAACCCCTCTCAGTGTCAAAAGATTTTTGACAAGGTAAGGGAATGGAGGGGACGAACACAATTCCCACTTAAAAATTATGACGCGAAGATAATGCTGAGAATTCAGAAGGGAACAGCTAAGGTGAAATCACCTCTCCATTAATCGAATGTAAACAATAGCCTATTCTGAACAAATTCGCCAGATGTGACCTTTGCAAATGCATGCAATTACTAAAAATCCACTCCAAAATCACTAAAATCCACTCCAAAATCAGAGAACTAGATGAAGAAAATGGTAGAAAACGAGAATATTAAGTTGTATTTTACTTTTAAGTTGTATTTTACTTTTAACCCTACGGAAAAAATAAAAAATGAAAAATTTCTCCGCGGAATGAAATACATAATGAAAATTTATGAAATAAGGAAAAAATGTTAGGACCAGCATGATTCGTGAGACTACAAATGTTCTATGGTGCTGAGTGAGTTTTAGGTGTAAGGAAGGAAATATGGCCATAAACACTCCAACCTTTGACCAATAATACCGTGAAGAAGAACAAAGCCATGCTATGGTTAAACCAACAATAAAATAAACACTAATGATGATGGGAGGAATATGGTAGGTCAATTAGATGCAACACTAATCGATATCCACCCTTTGATTCCACAAATAAGATCTCTATCGT
This sequence comes from Pinus tabuliformis, assembly GCA_031772625.1. Taxonomy (NCBI): domain Eukaryota; kingdom Viridiplantae; phylum Streptophyta; class Pinopsida; order Pinales; family Pinaceae; genus Pinus; species Pinus tabuliformis. Next base: position 926,812,987 of record CM062806.1, read on the forward strand.
TAGAAGTGCCAAATACACGAAGTCAGGTGGCTTAAAAAATAGCATAACACGTAGTATCACGTAGTATAGATGGGCCATTAAACACATATATCATTAATCCCTTACATTCCACATGAGGACGTCCTTCATCTTTACAACATTGAACGCATTAAAAGATAGTATAAATACTCAATTGTGCGCACCCATCAAGGTGATGATGTTATGTTGACAAATATTCCAGGAGAATCAAATGCAAGAAAAAGATTGACGTTATGTAAAAAATAAAGAGTGTTGGTCTAAATAAGGTGAATACAACTACTTGAAAGTCAAGAACCCATTATATATTATGATGTGTGTATTTAATTGGTATGGAGGTAGTATCATATAATGGGGATATAATAGTTATGAAAAAGGTTAGTTAAGTCTTCGCGCTATTTGTATATATAGTTGAAATTGGGTATAGTTTATTAAAACCCTTACAATGGGTGGGGATTCAAAAACCCATCATTTTGATGGTTGCAAGAATAAACATAAGAATTAGTGAGAGTATAAACATAGCTTTAGTGATATACTTACATATATATACAACCATCTATATGTCACCTTTGGGAATTATAAGTGACTTAAAGTCACCTATTTTTGAGAGCCTAATGGATCATTAATAGAGGACTAGGAGTCTTTGTAACTAAACATGATATAGATAAACTCATTTCTTAGGAGTAAAAGGAGCAATTTTATTAGATTTTCATATTGAAAAGTGTTAATATTTTTTAATATATATGAATAAAATAGAAAGAATTTAGAGACATCAAAATAAAGTCTAAAGAACATACTTTTGATGTCGTTAAAGAAGATATAGTGAAACCAATATATTAAAGACCAAAACAAATAAATATAATGTCACATGATGTTGTTTATTTATAAAAAAAAATAAGAAAAAAATAAAATAAAATGTAAGGTTTATATTATAATATTAATCTTAGGATTTATAATATTAATTTTAGGGTATATAATATTAATCCTAGGGTGTGTATATATATAAGATATATATATATATATATATATATATATATATATATATATATATATAGATATATATATTATCTTATGGGAACTTAATAGCCATTTTGATATGTAATTACTAGTAAACCTCTGGGGGATTACGACATGTCCTTCTCTCCATAAATTGAGTGACAATAGGAGGATTTGAACCTTGGAATTCTTAGTTTTCATAGATTTCACATTACTTCGATCACTAATTGAATTTCTCCCAACGATGCTAGGGTCTATAATATTAATTCTACGATTTAATATATTAATTGAAATATTTATAACGTTAAAATATCATGTTTAAAATATTATGGTTTAAATATTCTAGGGTTTAAAATTAAAGGGTTTATAATATTAATTCTAGGATTTAATATATATATATATATTTTTGTGACCCAGAGAAACCCAACAACCCGCCTGATACATAATTTTTAGTAAACCTGTGGGAGTCTATGACTTGTCCTCCTCTACATAAACTGGGTCACACACAAGGGGATTTTAACTTGGGTCTCTCGTGTTTCAACAATTTCACATATCTCGGATTACCAATTGAGTTGCCCTCTAGGACATTTTAGGATTTAATATATTAATAATATAGTTTAATATATTAATATTTTGGTCTAAACCCCAAGAGATAGTTGAGTTGATTGAGTTTCTATTGTTATGTACCTTTCCTATTGTGAGGTCATGGGGCTAAATCTCTTCGACGCCCTTGGGGTTAGACCTTTCTTGTTTGGTCGGCGGGTAGATCCCTTCAGGTTGATCTACCTAGATTTTCCTGTGGATGTAGCGACTACTCGGTGTTCATGAACCACCCTTAAGCAATAAAAAAAAAATTAATATTTTGGTATATAAACTTGGGTTTATAATATTAATCTTCAGCTTTATAATTCTAAGGTTTAATATATTAACATTAAGGTTTAATATATTAATATTAGGGTTTATAATATTAATGTTAGGGTTTCCACTAGTTTTGGGTAGATGGTGATCACATGTGCTATTAAGGTACTCCTAAATGTTAAGTCATTGGTTCAATTCCCCGCGTTATTTGAGTGTTATTCTTGGACATAACCATGATGTAGCCTCACCAATGTTGAACATATATATATATATATATATATATATATATATATATATATATAGATATATATCAAGGTTTAAATATATTAAACGTAGGGTTTAATATATTAATCTTAGGGTTTCTAATCTTAGTGTCATTACAATATTAATTATGCTAATATGCATTATCTATATTGGAATTGCCCTTGAGAACTGTACATTCTTTAAAGTATGAGAAATTATGGATGCGTTTTAAATATGAAAAATTATGGATGTCTAAGCTTTAAAATCTTAGGGTGTAATATATTAATTTTAGGGTTTATAATATTAATCATAAGTTTTATAATAATAATTCTTGTATTTATAATATTAATCTTAGGGTTTATAACCTTAGGGTTTAGTATATTAATTTTAGGTTTTATAATATTGATATTATGGTTTATAATATTGGGTTTTATAATGTTAGGGTTCATAATATTTGGTTTAATATTGGGACATTGGAATTGTACACAAATATTTCCAATGTTGAATTATGACAAATATTATCTCAATGCGACAATCAATCTAACAATCGTTGTTGTAATGTTGCATTACATTGTGATTTATTCGATGTTGCTATGTGAAATTACAAAACAAGGGTTTAATATTAGGGTTTATGCTATTGGTTTTATAATATTATGGTATAATATAATGTCTATAATATTAAGGTTTATAATATTAATCCTATGGTTTATAACCCTAAGATTTAATGTATTAAACTTAGGGTTTAATATATTAATCTTAGGGTTTATAACATTAGTCTTTAGAGTTAATAATATTGGGTTTAATAATATTAGGGTTTATAGTATTTGGTTTAATATAGGGATTTAGTATTGTGATGTGGAAATGGTATAGAACCCTATCCAATGTCATATTGTGACCAACATTGTCTTAATACAATAACAAATGTGACAATCATTACCACAATATTACATTACATTTCATTTTATTGAACGTCACATTGCAACGCTACAAAATTGGGGTTTATATTAGGGTTTAATATTGGGTTTATAATAATAGGCTTTAATATTAGGGTTTATGTTATTAACCTTAGGGTTTATAATCGTAGGGTTTAATGTATTAATCCTACAGTTCAATATATTAAATTTAGGGTTTAATATATTAACCTTATGGTTTATAATATGAATCTTAGGGTTTATACTATTAATCCTAGGTTTTGAAATATTAATATTAAGGTTTAACATTAATATTAGGGTTTTTAATCCAATGGTTTAATATATTAAACTTAGGGTTTAATATATTAATCTTAGTGTTTATAATATTAATCTTAGAGCTTATAATATTGGGTTGTATAATGTTAAGGTTTATAATATTTGTTTAATATTAGGGTTTAATATTGTGACATTGAAATGATACAAAAAAATTTCCAATGTCGCATTGTGACAGACATTTTCTCAATGAGATAATCAGTCTCACAATCACATGTTACATTATATTGCAATTTATTCAATGTCGCACTGCAACGTTACAAAATTAGGGCTTAATATTATGGTTTATAATATTAGGGTTTAATATTAGGTTGATAATATTTGAATTTCTAATATTAGGGTTTATGATATTAAACTTAGGGTTTTTAATATTAATCCTAGGATTTATAATCTTAATATTAAGGTATATAATATTAATCCTAGGTTTATAATCATAAGGTTTATAATATTAATCTTAGGGTTTCTAATGCTAGTGTTTAATATATTAATATTAGGGTTTAATATTTTAATCTTAGAGTTTATTACCTTAATGTTTATAATATTTGGTTTTATAATGTTACGGTTTATAATATGTCTTTTAATATTATTTTTTAATATTGTGACACTGAAATGATATAGAAATTTATCCATGCTGCATTGTGAAAAATATTGTCTCAATATGCCAATCAACCAAACAATCATTGTTGCAATGTTACATTACATTGCAGTTTATTCAACATCGCATTGTGACATTACAAAATTGTTGTTTAATATCAGGATTTACAATATTAGGGTTTATTACTGTATGGATTTTAATGTTGGGTTTAATATTAGGTTTTTAATATTGCATTTATGATATTGTGTTTAATACTAGTGTTTAATATTGATTTTAATATACCCCCTATGGGGGTGGGAAAATGATTGGTAATCAGGTATCAGGGTTGTCCCCTCATCCCACATGGAAAAAAATGATAGGTTTTAAGTGTAGCTTACAATGACGTTACCTCTATCCTGTGAACTCTCCTAAAGCCAAGTCTTGGGCGTTAAAAGTTGCTTAGGAAATTATTCCAATGTTTGTAACCTGGGCGATGAGTTTTGAGTGGAGGGAGAACAACAAGGCTCATGAAGGATACCATGTATCCTTGCTTGGGTGATTTCTATAGGGATTAATGCACGGGTGGTTTTGGTTGGAATACCCTCAAGGATATTCCCAGGATCCAGGGTAGACCATTTCAGATTAACTGTAGTTGTCACAAAGAAGCATATATATATATATATATATATATATATATATATATATATATATATCAATGCATGATTACCAAAGCGAAAGAGGAGAGATTATCTCAGTCCTTGGTGAAGCACTGCTGGAGAACCCAATGTAGCAAAGCAGAAGACCCCTCTACTAGCTCCTACATCAACACATGCACATAAACAAGATAGAGAGTAATCCTACAACATATAAACTTTGATGATTAAAACATTAATACATAAAGATATTAAACAACATGCATCTAAACTACTTATAAGTTATGGTATTGAATCAACATGTAAATAAAAATGACATCAACACCATCAAGTAGACAACACATCAGTAGATCTATATTATTAGATTGAAGAAGAATGATTACAACCATCTTGGCTGGATCAAGATTCCTCTAGTCCTCAAGCTCCTTTATCTCGCTCTCTCAACCTCTTGGCAGCATAGCATCTATATCTCATACAAAGTTCTGACAATCATTTGAAAACCATTTGACCTCAATCACAATTCCTAAGACTCCAATATATAGATGGTGAGAGGCCCATCCTTTCCAATTCTTCTTATGAGTTCCATTGAGGCAAAAGCTACGATGTTTCCTCTCTTTGTTTATCTTTCCCTTTCCATGAGACTCTGTTAGAAATATCAATGTCCTTAGTTAGGTCAGAGGTAGATGTTTCCTGCTTTTTGGGCTAACATTTGAGTGAAAAGTGGAGTGTCAGTAAGTCAACCTGCATTTTTACCTCCAGAATCACACAAATCTTGTGTAACATTTCCCTTTAGGAAAAACAGTGATTAACCTATGGACTAACACCCTTGGATGATGCATGGAGAGTGTTATAACTCTTCTTGGATGTTTCTAGGGTGTGTTACCTTGGCTAATAGGCATGTGAATTAGGTCATGTCTTTAACCAAACTTTCTTTCTCCTCTGAGCTGATGAGGAGGTCATTTTCCTATATAACAGATGCCCCCTAAAGTGTGAGGTTAGAGATGAAGACGATGGCTGAAATACTTTATAAATTTTGTTTGGAAAAAGAGAGAGAGGATCATAGCTTTAGGACTGCGAGAAACTTGAAACAAACAACAAATGTCACAAATATAAAATCATGTCTTGAGTCGAGAATTCGCATGCATAGTAGCTATGTCAGAGTGATTTCTCAAAAGAGGTATGACTATCATGTCCATCGATAAGCACAATGTGGAATTGTATCATAATATGATCATCCTGATGAGATGTCTCTAAAAAAAATATACACAACTTGGGAGAGGAAACAAGGATGAGTAATATAAGTGTCTATCCAAGGTCTTGGTCATCACGTTATCTGAACAACATATTTATGCACATGTGAATAAAGTAGTTGATGTCGAACATGTGAGAAATCATCCGATTACCAATCAATGATGAAAATTGTTAACATATGCGAGGATGACCACCGATAAGGATGATGTTCTCCAAGATGCACAATAAAATATAGCAAGTATGAAAAATGATGTTGTTGTCGAACACTCGTAGAATCATTCAATTAGGATCCAATGATGAAAAACCCAAATCAAACACAAGGTAAAAATCCATTGATGACTGCAATTTCCAGGGTACTGATATGTTTCTTGATTTGTTTCCTAGATAGAGTTTTGATGTCGATAGGAAGAGACCTATTGAAAGGTAGGAAATAAGGTGTCCTACATCAGTCGACATGAAACATGACAAGAATGAGTTATTTTGGGGACAAATTTTGAGCAATGGGTCAAACAAATGAAGGGCATGATGGAAGTATATGATCGATGTTTGATACAAGAAGCAGAGGATAGGTGGATCCCTTAAACAATAGAAGGGACAAAACAAAGGTTTACCAGGCAGATTAGATTCATGAAAACCGAAGAGTGTTATGATACAAGGATGTAGGAACACCAAAGTATATAAAGGCTAAATTTAAAGGATGGTAAGGTTCATCTGAGGCGCTGAAAAAAAGGTTTGCTGAGGGAGTTCCATGTTCAAGGGATAGACTGCTGCCAAAATATCCTTTTGCATATAGATATCGAGTCACTTGTTGTCCAATATTTCCCCATCTTATTAAGTTTAACGAGTTTAGACAGGTAAACTTGGTGGTATTTTCATATTTATAGTTTGAAAAGATCTTAAAGAGAAACTCTAAGGGGGTCCCTTTGTCATGGTTGATAACTGGGTGCGACAAAGGTTTAATAGTATACCTGACACAGTTCCTTTTAAGTAATTTAGTCTATTGAGTCTGGATAAAGTGATAAAGCTATGCTCAGTAGACATTTGCCTCATTTTGTTATGAGTATGAGGGGACAGAGTAAACTCTACATTCTTCATGAAATTTTAATGAGACACATGAAGAAAAACGCAATAGATCTTCATAAAATTTTAATGAGTCAGATGAAGAAAACTCGATATGTATTTTTTAGTCTAAAGAATGAGGAAAAAGAGATAAAAGAGCTTCCCAGGTCTTCTTTGTAGATTTTTTACGAGTCCTAAAATGATAATTAGGGGTTTTTTTCATTTCAAGAGTGAGAAAAGGTTCCAAAAAAGAAAGTGCTCATATTGTCTTCGTAGGATTTTTATGAGCCCAAAGATGGTAACTTTGGGAATTTTCGTTTCAAGAGCGAGAAAAGGTCCGAAAAAAAAGAAAGTGCTCATCCAGAGTCAAGCATGGTCAATTTTGCATATCAATACTAAAATTTCATTAGAGCATAAGTAAAATTTAACAAAATATCAATATGGTGTATGATTAACAACATAGGAATGAAAAACTTCAATTTCGATGACTAGCTAAGGTGAGTCATACCTCCAGAGTGACTATAAGAAGGGTTACAAGCCTTCATTTTCATTGTTTTGAGTTTTGTGAGAGTGTTCTGGAGAGAAAAAGGAGCAAATATTTCTCAAGCATTTGTGAGAAATCCAGGTTACCATTTGACCTGTCGTCTGTTCTAGGTAGATTGCCTAATCCTTATCTTGCATTTTAATACCTATTTTTAGTCAATTTTGGGGATGATTTTTAGTTTTTGGGCAAGTCCTAAGTGGCTTGGTTGGATAACGTGGTCACCCAGGCTTGGGGGAGCATTAAATGCCTTACCCGTGAAAGGGAGGGGCATTAGCATTCCCCGTGGGCTTTGGAGGGCCACGTTAGCTAGCAAAGCGTAAGGCAAAACCATATTTTTTGCATTCCCAGGGTTTCTAGCCAACAAAAGACTGATTGAAGGGTGTTTTGTGCAGGATTTGAGCTAGCAAAATGAGTCTGTGGAGGGAAAGAGCTCATGATGTTGAGGAACTACAAAATCTAAACAATCCGACAAGATTAACAACTTTACAAAGATGCAAGTTGTTAAAATGTGCCAGACTGGACCTGATGAAGGGTCACGAGAACTCATTAGCTAAATTATTGAATGGTGGGATGAATATTAAGGTGTCTTCATGATTAAGGATCACGAGCTCTCGATTGAGAGAGACAATTTCCTCACTGGTTTATTGTGCATAGGTGCATGAGTGAACGTAACAGGAGGAAGAGCGGATCCCATAACCACCATGGAATTTGTCTAGATACATTGTAGACCGAGAAATGGGCTAGTGAGAAACTGAGTTCCCATTCAGTGGATCAGAACTATGTCAATGAGGGTCATTCTATGGATGATCATACACTTGGCAAGGTCCAAGAGCCAACATGTAGCTTCAAAGGTTCCGTTGCTACTAGAAATAGACTACTTACAGCCACAGGTATTCAACTGGTGTGAGGGAGTCCTTCGCCAGGTGAAAGCAAAGTTGACAGCTTGTAAGACTCAAGCCCAAAGAGAGTTTGGGTATGGTACTTTTATTGTGTCCTTTATCCTTGAGAGAGTGCCTGTGATGAGGCTGCACATGATTCTAGACATAGCTGGTCCCAGGGAGCTGGGACACGAACGATGGGCTTCCCTAATACCTCGTACTACTGGGGGATCGATTAGACACTTCTTTGAGGATGAATCCTTTGAGTGTCTTAGTGGCCAGATCCTAATGATCGATGATTATGCCTATGTAGGCATGGATTACATAGGGGATCCAGATTGATATTGCCACATGGAACTTAGTGGGGGCCACAAGGTAAGAGGATTGATCAAAGTACCAAAAAGTATTTTTTAACTTTTGAAGTTTATGTAATGTTTTTTTATTATGGGTGAAAATTATTGACATGAAGTGTTTTCTTGACATAGATGTGGCACTGGTACGTCCTGCAGGCATGCCCCACCATGCTAGGTGGGGTGATCAGCTACCTAGGGCTAGAGCAGCAGTGGGTGTGGCAGTTGCTGGAGAGGGATATGACACACAGAGTCTCTGTGAGGTTGCTAGGAACCTCAAAGGTTTGAGCATGGGTGTGCCACCTCTTCCCATGAGGGAGATATCGACTCATATGTAGCGACACATAGTGGGTGTGCTAGAGTAGTTTTTGGTTCCTCTTAGGAGGTTGGCTAGAGCTGTTATGAGTTATCATGAGAAACGAACTCACCAGTAGTAGGGTATAGCCAACAAGTGTCATAGCGAGGCTTAGTAGAGACATTTTGTACTTAAAACATGCAAGTTTTGGGAATTTTTGATGTAAAATACTAGACTTTATATATATATATATATATATATATTGGTGATTCATGGTGTAAATTCTTTTTTTGTATGTTTTTAATTATGAAAAATATTACATTCATACATGTAACTATAATGAATGAGACAAATGTCATTATGATACATAATTTTCCAATGAGTCAGTTAAGGCATTAATTTCTCAAGGAATGTGTTCATATGTAATAAACTCAAGTTGACGTTCCAAGAGTCATAAGCTTAAATAATAATGTAATAAGATTTGATTGTGAATGTGATAATGATCAGTCAATTGCATAACAACTAGCTGAGAGCCGAACTTGACCACCAAATTGGATATGTCCTAAGATGAGGCCTCTGTAAGTAGTTCGATCATGGACCTGTACTCAACAATATTGTTGGTGGCAGTACCAAGAAAAACTCCCCCGTAATTAAGTGGTTCCGACTTAGGTGTGTAAAGGACCCAAGCATATGATGCAATGTGCCTTGTGTGACGAATGGCACCATCCACGTATCCTACGTATGGTAAAGGTGGCGAATACATCTATGCAACGAGAGACGTGTATGAGACAAATACCCATAAAAAAAAAAAAAATATCCAGACACACCAAAAGAAGCAAAATTTATAAATACATAAAATTACAAAGAAAATGGCCAGTGTAACACTAGGCATGATACCTTTTAGATAGAACCCATCGCGGGGCTTCGTGACTGGAATTATATCATAGTCCTGAAGTTATTAGGCACCTTTTGAAAGGACCTTAGTAACAATGTATGGACCAACCCATAATGGTTGAATCATACCTTCCCCCAAGAGATCATGCTTTTGATCGTAAAGTAAACCGAGGTCACCCTCTTAGTAAGAATGAGGCTTGAAATTTTAATCATATTGGGTTTTCACTCTATGCTTATGGGCTTCGAGAGTCAGTGCGATATCTCGATGAGTATCATCCAGTTGATTGAGGGATAGCAAGTGCTCTTCTATGGCTATGGTGCCGGGCAGGAGTTCAACAACTAGTTTTAGGGAAGGAATCTGCCACTCGATAGGAAGAACTTCTTCCAGGCCATAAGAAAGTTGAAATGGTGTAAAAACTATAGCAGTTTTGACTGACGTTCGGTATGCCCAAAGAGTAGGATATAACATGCAGTGCCAGCTGGTTTTATGATTTCCTACTAATCGTCGGATCATGGTTTTTAGGATGTCATTTACGGATTCCACTTTGCCGTTAACCTATGAGTAGTAGGAGGAATAATGTTCTTGCCTAAAACCTAGCAACAATGTTAAGTCAGACATCATATGGTTCTAAAAGTGGGAACTTTGTAACGATCATGTGGGGTATGCCAAAATGATAGACTACCTGACTGAAAATTAATAATGTAGTGGTTTCTCTATCATCTCGAAAAGTGGGAATGGATTCTTCCCATTTCATAAAGTATTCCACAGTGACAATAATGAAGTTGTGTCCATCAAAGGAAGTGGGGTTGCGGGTGACGAAGTCAATGCCCCATTTAAAAAAGGGGTCAGTGAAGATGACCGGGTGCAGGGGGCCGGGGCTGCGTGCATTTTCTTGGTAAAGATTTGGCAAGGATGACATTGGTGGACTGTAGTAGTACAATCTTTAAACAAGGTTGGAAAGTAGTATCATGTGCGCAGATTTTTTTTGGGTAGTAGCCATGCCAGAAAGATGACCGCCACATGCCCTAGCATGGCAGTCATTTAGAACGTGTTCTACCTCAGCATGAGTGAGACAACATTGAAGAAATGTATCAGTGCCATGATGATATAAAGTATTTTTTAGCAATAAATGGTGCATGGCTTGGTGGTGGATGCGATGACGGTCACCTGACGAGAGATCTGGGCATAATCATTTTGCTGGGAGGTAGACAAGAATGTCTCCATACCAAGTATCAATTGAGTCGATCAGATAGATAGATTCATATGGACAAGGATCATGGGCTACCTCATCTAAATTGACAATGGGAAGGTCCGACAATAATTCGACGAAGACTAAGGTTTTTTTTATCCTTGGCAATGGTGAAAACCAAGTCAAATTGCTGAAGGATAACAACCCATTTGGAATATTTTCCTCCAATGACTTGATGAGACAAAATGTGTCTCATGGGATTCTCTAATGTGATGACAGTAGTTTATCACAGCAATATATAGTGCCTGAAGCAATTGATAGTAAATAAAACTACCAAGGATAGCTTTTCCACATATGAATATAAGAGTTTGGGCCCATATAAGCCTTTCAAGAGATAATAGATCACATGCCACTAAGATCATCATGGGTTTGGACCAACACCATACTGATGGAAGATGGCAAGGCTGCTAGGCATAGGATAAAGTCACGCGAATAGTTGGGATCACTAAGCAGTGGGGTAGATATGAGTGCCTATTTCAAGGCATCAAATGATCGTTGGGCTTGATCATCTCACAAGTATTGTACTCCTTTCTTTAGCAGGTGCATAAAGAAACCATTCATTGTGGCATAGACAATTGAGTAATTTCTTTTAATTTATCAGGATCAACCCTTATCCCATGTTTGGAGACAATGAAACCAAGTAGGTGTCTAGATTCAACAAAGAATACACATTTGTGCGATTCAAATGAATGTTATAGAACCAACACCTAAGAAAGATTGCTCTGAGATGAACTAGGTGTTGGGTTCACTTCTTGGAATGAGCTGGAATGTCATCCAAGTAAGCTTGAACAATGTGTATGATATCATGAAACGCATAGTCCATGGCCCTTTGAAAGGTTTCTCCAACATTTTTCAAACTGAATGGGAGCTTCCTATATGTAAATATTCCCTAAGGGAAAATGAAGGCGATTTTGTGCTGGTCTGTAGGTTTTATGGAAATATGGTTATAGCCTGAGAAACCATCCATCAAGGAGAAGGATTCACAATTGGCACAATTTTCGATTATCTCGTCAATGAATGGGGTTGGATAATTGTATTTTGGTAATGCGGTGTTCAAATATCGGTAGTTGACATAGACCCAGATGGTACCCTGTCTTTTATGTACAGGAACCAGATTGGAAACCCATTCCGTCAAGGGAATGGGGTAGGAGAAACCAATACGTAATAATTTTTCCACCTCATTCTTGATGGCTGCACTTTTGTGGGGATGGACTGGTTGGAGTCTTTGGCGGACATGCCTGACATTGTCATAGACCTTGATCTCATGCTCGATGATAGAAGGATCTATGTTAGGAATTTCCTCATAAGACCAAGAAAATACATCGCAGAATTTCTTGAATAGGCAGGTGAAGCTTGCAATTTCCTTAGGATTGCAATCAACTCCAATCTAAATATTTTTCACGATGCCTGTTTTGATTGAGATATCAATGAGAATTGTCTTTGAAAGATTTCCCATGTTTCCTTCTGAATCCAAATTTTGGATAGTCGTGTAACTTAAGGGAACTATCTTAGGTGGCTCAAAAGATAGGATTTTTATAGGGGTCACGTCTGAATCAGATATCGAAGCACTATGGTGAGAGGTTTCCCAAGGTTGCTCCTCTAAATACAAGATCTCTTGAATAGCTTCATCCATAGGTTGGACTTCATTGAGGAGATTATCAGAGGGAGCCATTATGGGAGACGAGATGGTACAGTTGGTTGTAACAAAAGTGATATAAGGATCAGATGTAGATTGAATGGCTTGATAAGCCAATTCAATAGGTAAAAGAGAAATTTTCTCTCCATAACAGTCAATGTTAGAAGGGACCAGGAGGATCTAGGGATCGGTTGGGTCATGAGGAATGGTGGAGACCATAGAAGCTATCCATGTAACCTCCGCGGTAGGAGAGGAAAGCAACCCATGAGTGTGTAACCCTTCAAAAGACTGGTACCAACACTGACATAAGAGTTAGGTATGCCACCCACTAAGGGTACGGTGGCGCTAGGAAATGGGGAGTAATATGGGGTGCAGAAGGACAGTTGTTCCACTGTGACTATTCTCAAATCCAATGGAAAGAGGATGAGGTGGAAGATCGAAGACACAATGGTAGTCATGGCATAAGACCAACTATGCTCGAAAAGCAGATTATAGTCGAGATGACAATATACAGCTTCAATGTCCACCACTACCATTTTCCCACTCAGATTTATGCCATAGATGGAAAGGTATCCTTTTGGGATGAATGTATGGCCATCAAATGCTTTAAGTGAATTCAACTGCAGAGAGAGGGGTGGAGAACCGAAGGCAAGCCAACATGAATTAGACATGGCATAGGTAGAAGCGCCTTCGTCAATGATTGTTCTGTGGATAAATCTGCTTTTTGAAATAACCTACCTCAAATGCAAGTTGGTGGGAGAGGTGAGGCTTACATTTCTCCATGTTGAATATTGCTAGCATGGAATCTTGAGAGTCAACCCCACCAATGGACGAAAGAAAAGCTTTCCATTGTGCTAGGCACATTTGAAATACTTCGAGTGCAGATATAGATGATGGTGCTTGCGCCAAATCTTCTACAATATTGTAGTTTTGGGTAGCAGGAGAAGAAGTATTGTGTGTCATGTGACGAAGTGCCCCTATAGGGGGGTGAATCACAAGATCAACAATAGGACTTTTGATATGAAAATTGTTAGGTGACGATGGGTTTGAACTCGAGGCAACATCTTGAGTGTTAGCTCCTGGAGCTCCATAAGTTTTGGCTCATGTTTGAAGATTAACTGTTTAAAAGGTGTAAATGTTTGACGATCCTTCACCAGAGGAAGGATGGTTTGAACTGTCATTGCCCCCTTGCGGGGGTTGAGGTGGGTTCGAAATAAGATGTTGTTGCTACTAAGCAAGAAAAGGGTTATGCAGGACAGAAAGGGTCCGAATAATGTCCTTTTTAGCAAGAAGATCCATGAATTCTTGGGGACGAGGAAATTTATGTGTCATATGGTCTTCCGCATAGATTTTGCAAGGGAACTTGACAACTTTGTCCTTTTCATTTTCAGATTTTGCAGTGGCTTTCTGTTTGGGGTTGGATTGTGTAATGGGCCGCTCCTCAAAAGGAGAGGTCTTTTTCTTGTTCTTGTTGTTCTTATCACTAGGTTTTTTTGTAGAATTCACAGAGTTGAACGTAGCGGCTGGAAGAGCAGCCGATTGGGTATAAGTAGTAGTATCGATAGACAATTGGGAGATGTCCCCACTAAGTTGTTTTACAGCAGCCCCGGAGGTAGCGATGAAGAGACTGTCAACATGCACACCGGGTTGCTGAGTAGAGGGAGCATTGGAAGTTTAGGGGGAATTGTGGATTACGTCATATAGTGTGCCAGAATGCGAATAAATCATATCTAAGTGTTGCGCATGATGAATAGATTGTTCTTCTGTGATCGCACCACCTAAGGCAACATCGTTGGAAATTTTGGGAAGAAGAGATTTGCAGAACCGATCTACTAACAAGTAATATGGAACAAGGGACTTGACTAGCCCCCGCCTATGTATCCATTCATGAATGTGATTAGAGATGTGGGTGGAGGTGTCTTGGTGCAAGGTAGTATGAAATTCCGTTCCGATTTCGTAGCGGATGGGAAGCTAAAAGTGCTTTAAAATTTCCATTGCAAGGGTGCCAAAGGTATTAACCGACATCCATGGTAACTTAATGTACCACTTGGCAACATTGCCAGTAAGGGTGCGGGGGAAGAGCCGGAGCCAGATACTATAATTCACCATGGAGTTTGATACGCACCATAGATGGTAGGTGGTGACATGTGTACCTAGATCATCCCCTTGTTTCCCTTTGAACTTCGGGATGTCGGCATGTATTTTGTGCAATATTTGGGGCCAATTTAAGTTATGGTAGATGGGGTCATTAGTTAGTTTATACAAATTGAGGATATTGAGCATTACCCAAAAAGGCAAAGTGTTTTTTGCCCCCGAGTTTGACCAGGGTGATGAAGAATGACTTCAAGAAACTTGGGGTCCACCCATCATATTGTTACCGACAAGATACATAGGATTTACTAGATAATAGACTCCTTGTTGTGGTGGAATAGTCATATGCGAAAATGGTCCATAAGGGATATTAGGCTAGGGGGAAAAAGGCTAGTTGTCCCTAAGATAAAAAGTACTCCCTTGACTCAATTGAGGTTAAGGAGGGGGTGCTTAGATAGATGGAGCAGGGCCTGGTTGAGGGGTTCCACTAGACATATATTTTTCCCTAGGTACATGACTTACACTAGAATAATGTCCACTTGGGGGAGGTAAGTTACTCAATGATGGTCCAACTTGTCCTTTAGGCAGAGGGGGCATAGTGATGCCCCCGACCAGTATGTGCATGTTGGGAACATTTCCCCTTGGCATTTGAGCCTGGGGGTTTGAAATTAACAAAGGATTCAAACCAAAATGATTACTGAAGGGATTTGTGCTAACAACACTATTCAGAGCAATAATCGAAGGTCTAGGAGTAGACATAAAAGGGGAAAAAATCGACATGTACTGGGTTCCACTCATAGTAGGTGTAACTAGGTTTCTCAGACTTGGCATAGTTTGGATAACAGGGTAACCAATCAGTTGTGTGTTACTAACTATTGGCAGGGAAAGTGATGGTGGACCGAATTTGTCCACAAAAGACCATGATCCATTAGTCCTCAGGGGGATGTTGGATGTTGGTACTATTGAAGACATGGTAGGTACAGGTGCTACCTGAATCAACACTAGTCCTAGAGGATCGATGAGGGGAGGATTATAAGGAGGTACAATTCCTTCAGTGAAAAGGTCCTCAGGCAGTATAGTGTCCTGGGAGGTGTTATGTGATTTAGTGTTAGACACTGGAGACTGATTTCCTGAAGAGGGGTAATCCAGGTCACCATGCCTTAGCTGATCCTTTAGATTCAATGGCGGAAGACCTTTTTGTTGCCTAGATTGACGACGAGGGTCGTATGTAGCCATGATGACCAATATATTTTATCAAAAACATTTATAGTGATATTTATTATAGTCTCAATGATAACAAACCAACACCCTAAAAAAATAAAAAATACTCTAAAATTCAATCAGCAAGCAGTCCGGGGATATGACTCTATCTGATAACCACCATTTTTTGGAGATGAAACCTAGTATCTGTTGAAGAATCAAGGGAAATGATGTATATATGGATTCTTATTGACTTTATAAAAATTTTTGAAGCACTTTTATAATTATCTTAGCTTCATATTCTTCTTATTATTAGTGTCTGTGTTTCATCAAAATTCTACCAAAAACATGAGGACAAGAACACAGATGTTGGCTCTCTGCTAGGGCCAAAACCTCTCTCTCTTAGAGAGGAAAACCCTATGGTAAGTTTCTCTTATTGAAGCTTCTTATTGATCAATGCCAAACCCTAGACCCTTGAGTAAGATGTCCTCCGAGCACAAGTCAATTCCTTCCCCTATTCTGCACTTTGTTCTCAGCACATAGACTTCCTCCTTCTGACACTTTGCTCTCCAACACTTCGTCCTCCTTCTCTGGTCCTTGTCTACAGATAAACATTCCTTGAGTGAGCCTTCTATAAGAGATGTTCTTCTTCCATCCTTTACTCAAGTAGACTTCTTATTTTGTTGACCAACCAAGATCCTTCTTGAGGTATGATTGTAATACTATTTTGCTGCCTTGGTTTTTCACGCGTGTGGAGGGTACCCTTAGAAAATTAGGGTCCTTTCACCTTCGCTAGAGAGAGAGACTTCTTTGCTTGACTTGGGAGGCCTAGTAGGCCTAATATCTCACCCAAACAATGATGATTCTTGGATTGTTCTCTAGTTATTGTTATACCACAGGTTTACCTTAATTTTTATTCGCATGTGTGACTATTTCTAGCCCTAGAAATAGTCCTGTAGCTTCGCTTTACATTCTTCCTTCTTCATTGCACTTTGGATATCCTTTAGAATTGTTTTCCCTTCACTTATTCCCAGCTTCTGTCCTCGCTGATTTCAGAGATGCTTGTTAGATGTTGAAAGGGAGAGGAAAACTTCTATATATAAAGGATTGTCCCTCCTTTAGGTCAACATTAGGCCACTATGCTATCTTTAGGATGACATGAACTTTTTTCTATCATTTTGTTTCATTTGGAGGATGTTGCTACATGGAGAGGACTTGGAGTTTGCTTGGAGGTATTCCTTTTACTCTTATACAATTTCATACATAGTGTAACATGCCTCTATGGGTTTTACATAAATACATTGACTTTTGACATCCTAGAAGCACTTAAACATGTTCTTGACCTACTTCAATGAGAAAGAAACTCATTGATAAATATCATAAAAATGATTTTTCTTTTCTTTAATAAATACAAATATCAAAGATACATTTATGAAGACCAAACCTAGTTACACTTTCCTCAACGCTCCCTATTAACTAGGGAGGTATTCATAAATCACTATAAGGTGTTTGGATATTTTTCAATCTTGAATAATTCACATAAGAGAAACTAGATTTGCAATCCATCTATTATAGCATCATATGAATCAACATTGTCATAGTGCAAGGCCTTGACTAACAACTCCATCTCTCCATGAGACCATGAGCTACAATGTTGGTGAGACCAATGATTATAGACACCTTTATCATTGTATCTCAAGGTACATACCCACCCGGGTGTTCATCAAGTATGATATTCTAGGAATATTCTTGTCTTGGGTTCCCAGCCCTCTAAGAATATCAATCCTCTTGCCTACTCTTGTCTTGGATGCCCTACACATCCTCAAAGAGTATCAGATGCCGGATGATTACCCAATCCTCTCATTATTTCTTCCCAAGTGAAGACAAGAATGTTGTGTCTATCACTTCCTCTCAATTGAGGACGACATGCCCAAGTATCCTCTGACAAGGTACTTATCGAAGTTCCTTTGTAATTGGGAACTTGTTATAACTCCCTCTTAGCTAGGTACTTTTCCATTCATCAACAACTTCTTCTTTGTGGGTCCTCCAACTTCTTGATCTCCTTCCTTCCTTTGATGTCATGAAGTCTTTGTTCGAACTTCTTATTAGTAGGGCACCATCCATCGGTCACTTTCCTTCCTGGTTTATTATGCCATTGCCTCCTTCATGGAAAGTGGCCTTCTTGTCATATATCAAGTTCTCTTGTAATCTTGTCATTCTTTTTCATCTTGTCTATGATTTGGACTACTCTCCATACGGATGCTTCTTTGTACTTTCTTGTTCCCATACCTTGATCTAGTAGCCCTTCATGACTTCATCCTGATATTTATTCAACATTAAATGGTGCTTTTCTTGGATGGCTTCCTCATCATGACATCTTTGTAGAGTAGAATCAGTTATCTACACCCTTCATATCTCCAAGGCCTTCATAGGTGTCAAGGGTCCTTTGATGATCCAAATTTAAATAGGAACATAACAAATTACAGAGATAACCATAAACACATAGATGCAGTGGAAAACCCTAAACATATAGAAACCTAACCTTAGAAGATGAAACGCCAAACTGTGGGCCCCGTTTGGGTAAATTGGTACATCAACTTCCCTGTGTCGTAACTTTGGCATACGATCTCCCTTTAACACACACAATATCTCGTTAGAAATATCTATCCGAGAACTCCAACTTTGGGAAGAGAAACATAGATACATGGACCCATGTTGCTCCCATTTTTCCCAAAAAACATCGTTTAGGGCCTCAAAATGGCTTCGGAAGTTCAGGACCCGAAAAACTGCTAAAAATAGTAAATTGTGCTACAATTAAGGAAATTGAAAAGATGAAAGAAAAAATGGTGGGGGTCTAAGTGGACTTGGTTGGTGGCCACTAATATCCACTTGGATCATTCATCCCCCCTTAGGAAGCAATGGTCCCCATTTCATTGAGTTCCTCCATGAGAGGAGGAAACTTCTGTTGAACTTAGTCCCTGGTGAGCCACTTGCCCTGGTGAAGGAGTTTGCCTGCTTTGACAACTCGATACAGCTGGATATTCTGCTGGCGAGTGTGCTTGATCTATGTGTCCATGATCTGATCTATTGCAACTTATTCCATTTGTCGGTGTGAGATGTTCTGCAATGTCGGATGTGTCTAGTAATGGTGGAAAGTATAGCCGAAGGCGGTCCACATTGAACACTGGGTGCAGGCCAAGGAATGGGGGAGTTCTGAGCTCAAATGCATTGTCTCCCACAGCCTTGGTAATGGTGTAAGAACCATATTTGAGTGGTCTGAGTTTCTGATAGGCTCTGGTAAGGCGTTCTTTTTGCAAATGCAACCAGACTTTGTCACCCACATGAAACTTGTATGGCATCCAATGTTGATCATGTCACTGCTTTTACATGGCATTAGATTTCTCCAGAATGTCATGGACCTACTGGCGAATATGTTGGATGTGCTCAATGAAGCTATTTTCCTTATCTGTTTCAGACTAGACATGAGCCGAATCTGCATAAGTAGTTGCAAATGGCATAACCACGTCAATGGGACATAGTGGCTGGAATCCAAAGCCCACCTGAAAAGGGTTGTGGCTAGTCGAGCTGTGGAGAGCCTGATTGTAGCTGTGCTGAACATAGGCGAGGCTCTCATCCCATGTGCGTGGATTCTTTGAGTTGTACATGCGCAAAATGTGTACGATCATCCTGTTGAAAACCTCTGTCTGGCCATTAGTTTGAGGATGGAAGGCTGTGGACTTAGTGAGTTTGGTGTCTAGCATCGACCAGAAACTGGACCAAAATGTACTGAGAAACCTACTGTCCCGATCTGAGATGATAGACTGTGGGATCCCAAAGTGTATCCACACTCGTTCAAAGAAGAGTTTAGCAGTGGCTTCTGCTATGATATTCTTCTTGCAGGCCGTCATAATGGCCATCTTCGAGAACCTGTCGACGACCACAAAAAAATAGTCATTTCCATGCTTAACGGAAGGAAGGCCTGACATGCAATCCATGGAGATGGATTCCCAAGGTCGACTAGGGGTAGGCAGCGGGGTATAGAGGCCTTGCTACTTGATGGTCAGTTTGGCAATGGCACAGGCATTGCATGATTTGATGTACTTCTCGATATCCTGTTCAAGATTCAACCAATAGAAATACTTCTGCACTACTGCCACCATTTTCTCAACCCCAAAATGCCCAACAGCCTGACTGTATTATTCTTCCCAAATCATCTTGGCTCACTTGAAGAAACACAAAGGTGACCCAGGTGGCATATCAGGGCATCTTGAAGGTGAAAATATGGAACATGCTAACCCTCCAAGAGTGTTTGGTATGTGTGGCTAAATTTATGGTCACTTTTGTAAAGAAGTGGCCAATCAGAAGCCTCATTCCCACAAAAGTTGAGCACGGTGGTTAACGCCATGATCGGTGGTCGACTGAGGCAATCTGCAACATTATTGGTGCTTCCTTTCTTATACTTGATACTCAATGGAACTGTTGTAGGTATGTGGACCACTTTTGATGGTAATCATTCTGCAATTTCTCTTGGGTCTATATGAACTGCAGGGGTCGGTGGTCTGTGTGGATGACTGTTTCCTTCCCTAAAATGTAATGCTTCCATTGTCGATAGGTCTGCACAATGGAATACATCTCTTTGTCATAAGTGGGATACTTCTAGACTGTGTCTGAAAGTGTCTCACTATGATATTCCATTGGATGCCCGTGTTGAGTAAGGACTACCCCAATAACATAGTCAGAGGCATCTCTCTCAACCTCAAATGGTTGTTGCAAGTCTGGTAATGCGAGCACTGGTGCCGAGCAGAGGTGATCTTTCAACTCTGTGAATTCCTTTTGTTGAGATTTAGACCAAAATAATTTTTCTTTCACTCCTCCCTTGGTGACTTGACTCAAGGGCTAAGTGATATGAGAAAATCCCAACACTAACCTGCGATAGAAGTTGGTAAGACCTAGAAAGCTGCGGAGCTCTGTCAGAGTGGTTAGAGATGGCCAATCCTAAATGACTTAGATCATGGCTAGATCCACATGCACCCTTTGCTCATCAATAATTTATCCCAGATACTGAACCTCAGTCATGCCAAGAGTGTATTTCTCCAAATTGGCACATAACTTGTGTTGCCACAGTGTTTGGAGAACCCGTTGGATGTGTTGGAGGTGCTCTTCCCAACTCTGGCTGAAGATTAGGATGTCATCCAAGTATACCACTAAAAATTAGTTGGTGAATGGCCACAAGATGTCATCCATTAGCCGCATGAAGGTTAAAGGAGCATTCGTTAATCCGAAAGGCATAACCAACCATTCGAAAAGGCCCTCCTTGGCTTTGAAGGTAGTCTTCCACACATCGGAGGGTTCGATTGGTACCTGGTGATATCCTGACTTCTAATCGATCTTCCTGAAATATTTTTTCCACTTCAGTTGATCTAAGAGGTCATCAATCTGTGGGATCACATACCTATTACGGACAATCATCTTGTTCAATTCCTGATAGTCAATACAGAGTCTCTAAGTCCCATCCTTCTTCTGTACCAACCCAATTGGGCTCCCACGGGGCTATGAACTCAGACGGATGTGACCTTTCTGCAGTAGCTCTTGAATCTGTGATTTGATATTCACCCTATGAGTGACATCAGTTGAAGATTTATTAAACTAAGGTATTACAGACTCATGTGCTGGTGTGTGTTCTCTGTTATTGAAACAACGGACCGATTAGATTGCTAATACACAGACAAATAAAATGGAAAGACAATAGAGAAATACAGTAAGTAATCATAAAGAAACGAGCAATTTTAATAACGAGTTCACCCTATTCTCCAGGGCTACGTATCTGGTCCAGCTTCAGTGGCGGCCTTGTTTTATTGTGCCTTTAAGCAGAGAAATTACAATACAGGGACTCAATGTGAGTTCTCCTGAAGCAGATTTTGCTTGGAAGGGTGGTTCTTGGATTCCCCAAGCCACTTGGAGTACACAAACTCTTCTTCTTCCTACCAGCTCTGTGACCTCTTGGTATACAGTGGAAAGATCCAAATGTGATGCTCAGTCCGGACAGATTCCTCTATGGGAAGGCTTGAATCTTCAAGCTCTCTGGTGCTCGACGCCGCCTATGGTTAGCTCAACCCTCTGTCTCTACTGCTTAGCTTTACTGTTCTCTGTGTTCAATCCTCCACTCAGGGTTCATTGTTCACAATCTCTCTTGGTCGCTTGGACTCTTCTCAATTCTAACTCCAACTCTAACTGATTCGACTGTCTCTATTCATGGCTTTAGCCATTCGATCCCTATGCCTGTTCGGTTCCTCTTCCACTTGTGCCGATTCACCTTCTGTGGCTACGCTTGGAGTTCCCTATATTTGGCGTCATCATGAACGCTCAGGGAGTGGCCACGTATCCTCCTCTAAATGGCACCAGCATGATTCATCGGTTCGTTTCTTCAGTTACGCCATGGATGTGTTCTTCCTCCATCGTGGCAGTCAAACGGATTCCAAATCTCTTGAAACGTGGCTTAATTCCCTTTCGATTCCTCTTCTTTCCATCGGGTGCAATCTCAGGCGTCCAATATGAGCCCTCCAGATCCGATGTCATACAAACGTTTCGTGCGGTTGACTTGCTCGATTGATAGCATGCGATCAACGGTGATCTTCTCTCACCTCCACCTGCCATGCGTTGATCGATGTATGGAATCGCTCCGCTCCCATCCAAATACTCTTACCATTCACGGGCGCCCCGATCAATACCACTGGTTTTCCAGTGCGTGGGTCCCACCTTCGTACGTTAGCATTTTTCACTTTTTTCGCCTACGGTTTCCTGGCTCCCGATGTGACCGAGTGCTCGGGCTTCCCCTTCAGGGCCCTGTTCACCTAACGATGCACAATTAGTTCTAATCGCACATCAAAAACCTCGTCCTTTTCCCATTCCAAGGCTCCCAGGGGCTACTTTAGCCTCCTACGCAGTCTCCATGGGCCTCGGTTAGCGCGCTTTGACTGAGGTCCTCATTGTTCCACATTAGCTGCCATGGCCACTGGTTCAGGGTGTTTTTTATACTGTTTTGGATTCCTTTAGAGATTTGTTCGACCTGATTCCGTCATGGTTCTCGACAGTCTTTCTATGGATCCAATTCGGATCATGGCCTCCTTACTGAAAGGCTTTTGGACCACCAAAAGTTGGTTTTCAAGCATCGATTAAGTGAGGATAATGTTTCTTCACTTGTCCAATCTCAACCCACTTTGCGCTACTCGGCTTTGAACCTTTGAGCCCAATCCTGAGGTACTCAAATTCTCCCCTACACATTGTTCTCACCTTCCTGTCCAGCACTGTGTGTTCCTGCAACTCATTGAGGTATTCAGGGAGCAGATCATTAATAGAAGGTAATTGAATTTTCTCTTCAGGGTCCCCAATCATTGAAGGTTCAAACAATCTCAAACATTCTGCGTTTACGATTGAGTAGATGTGCATGTAAGCTGGTAGATCAAGGTGAAAAGCATTTTCACTAATCTTCTCAAGTACTCTAAAAGGTCCATACCTGATAGGATTTAACTTTTTACCTTCACCTTGCATCCTATCTTTGTTGATATACAGCCAAACTTGGTGTCCAACTTCAAAACTATGCTCCATCTGATGCTTATCATGCCTAGCCTTATACTTGGAGTGGCTCTTTTCTAGCAGTTCCTGTACTGCCTGATGGATCTCCTAGATCCATTCAATGAACCTAGTTGCCTTGTCCACATCATTATGTCCATCAACCATGGTATCTTTACTAAAGACAAAATCCAAAGGAGACCTTGGTGTGAAACCAAAGCAGGTCTCAAAAGGAGATCTCTATGTAGAAGAGTGTTTGGCTTTGTTGTAAGCATGCTGCACATAACACAAGTGTTCATCCCAAAGCTTAGGATGTTTACTGCAATAATCTCTCAATAATTGGATCACAGTCCTGTTTACTACTTCTGTCTGGCCATCTGTTTTTGGATGAAAAGCTGTGCTTTTCTTTAACTTGGTGTCCATAAGTTCCCACAGATTAGACCAAAACTTCCCCACAAATCGGGTGTCTCGATCAGATACAATGGAAGTGGGTAATCCAAAATGAACCCATACATGTTTAAAGAACAATTTTGTAGTTTGTTCAGCTGTGATCTGTTTACTACAAGGTATCAAAATACACATTTTGCTGAATCTATCCACAACAACATATAGATAATCATGACCTTTCCTAGATTTAGGCAGTCCTCCAACAAAATCCATGGAAACACTTTCCCAAGGGTGAGAAGGAACTAGCAATGGAGTGTACAAGCCTGATTTTCTATTGCTGGGCTTGCTTTTAGCACACATGGCACACCCTCTTACATATCTAGAAGCTATCTCATTCATTTTTGGCCAATAGCAGAATCTTTGCAGCCATGCAACTATTTTGCTTACCTCAAAGTGACCTGATATCAGAGAAGTATGTGCTTCCCTAATTATCTTTATCCTCTTAGTTTGTGGAATGCAGAGTTTCCCACAATGGTATAAGAGTCGGTCCTTTATATGATAGTCCAATTCTTCTACTCTTTTTCCTTGACTCAAAGTTGCATTTACATCTTTAAAATCCATATCTTGAGTATATTGTTCTATGTAGCTTTCATGTAGCACAAAATTATGCTTAAGTATGGTAGATGCATTTATAATGGGTCTAGATAACATGTCTACAACCTTGTTATGTATGCCCATTTTATATCTAATGACTAAGTGAAACTTTTGTAGAAAACCCATCCATTTGTAATGTCTTGATTGTTGCAACTTAGTTTGGGAGTGTAGATATTGAAGTGGCTGATGATAAGTATGTATTACTGTCTCTTTGCCCATTAAGTAATGTTTCCACTTTTTCACACTCTGAACTAATGCATACAATTCTTTATCATATGTAGGATGGTTAACTACTGCAGGATTAAAAGCCTCAGAATGATAACATATGGGTTTGTCATGCTGTGTCAACATTGCTCCCATGGCATAGTCACTGCCATTAGTTTGGATCTCAAATGGTCTTTGTAAATTTGGCAGTGCTAGTACAGGTGCTGTACTAAGTTTCTCTTTCAAGGTGTCGAAGGCTTTCTGATGTTTGCCTCCCCACTGAAACACCTTATTCAATCCTGCTAAAGCATGTAAGGGAGCTGCAATCGAGGAGAAGTTAGAAATGAACTTCCTCCAATATTGTGCTACTCCTAAGAAGCTTCTCATTTCTGTAGCAGACCTGGGTTTAGGCCAGTTCACAATGACTGCCACTTTAGAGGGATCTATTTTCAATTTACCTCCCCCTACTATATGACCCAAGTAGTTTAGAGATGTTTTGCCAAATTCACATTTTGAGAGTTTAACATAAAGTTTTTCTCTTTTCAAAACATCTAATGTATGCTCAACATGCTTTAAATGTTCTTCCCACGTTTTACTAAAATTCAGAATGTCATCCAGATACACAATAACAAAATCATCAAGAAAAGGTTTGAGTACATCATTCATTAATCTCATGAAAGTAGCAGGAGCATTAGTTAAGACAAAAGGCATAACTAGCCATTCATACAATCCCTGCTTTGTTTTGAAAGTAGTCTTCCATGCATCTTGCTCTGCAACTCTGACCTGATGGTATCCACTGTGTAAATCCAGCTTGGTGAAGTAAACAGCTTCCTTTAATTGATCTAGAAGATCATCTATGCGAGGAAGGGGATAACAGTTTCTAATTGTTATCTTATTTAGTGCTCGGTAATCTGTGCACATTCTCCACGAGCCATCTTTCTTTCTCACCAAAACAATTGGTGATCCACATGGTGATGTGCTAGGCCTGATGAAGCCCTTCTTGAGTAACTCCTGCACCTGCTTCTTGATTTCAGCATTCTCTAAAGTAGACAACCTGTACATCCCAATGTTAGGCAATGGAACATCTTGTTGCAAAATAATATCATGTACTATTCCCTTTTTGGGTGGCAGACCTTTAGGTTCTTGAAACAAGACATCATACTCTGAAACAATCTTTTCTATATCAACTTGCTGTTCAGCATTACAACCATCAAATACATTGGTTTTATCAGGTTTCTTTTCCTTTACAGCCATCAGTAAGAATTGTTTGCATGAATTAATCATTTTTTTCATCTGTCCTGAGTTTATGAGAGTATAATTATTCTTGAGCTTATGAGCTCTTACAAAGTATTTGATTCCATCTTTAACCAGTAGATACTTGTTCTCAACTCTATAGAAAATAGCCTTTCTATCATACAAGTAAGGACTTCCTAAAACAATTCCACATATATCCAAAGGAATTATGTCTAACTCAACCTCATCCACAAATGATGACCCAAAAGAAAACTTGAGTTTGCACTGTCTACTCACTTGTAGTGGTGCTTTATCATTCAACCATCCCAATGGGTATGGTTTCTTGTGAGGTGTAGTTGCTAATCCCAATTTCTTTACAATTGCTTCAGAAATCAAATTTACTTGAGAGCCACTATCAAACAAAGTATCAATCTTTTGATTTTTGGAAATAACTCGAATATGGAAAAGCTCATGTCTTTTTCTCTCATTTTCTTCATCAATAACAGATTGAGCAAAATTACTAGTAGATGCTTCAGAATTCTTACCTCTTATACCTGTGGCTACTATAGTTGTTTCATCTCCCGAGTCTGACCCCAAATCTCTCTGAATAGCTACAGCTGTCTTCTTCTTCTTGCCCTCAGACTTCTTAGGTCTCAGCTCTGGATGCAGAATCCAACAATGCTCATCATCATGCCCCTCCTTTTTATAGTGAGTGCATGAAGCTTTGGCTTTCTATGCAGTGTTAGCCTTCCTTGCTTTCCATTTCTGTTTTCTTTTCTCCTTGCTCTTGCTTACAGTGGGTTGGGATGGTCCCCTAACTTCTGGACTGCCATTCTTTCCTCTAGCCTCTAGATGAGTAGCTTGTACAGATACCTCATCTATACTAGTGTGATTAAACATGAGGATGGTATGCCTCATGTAGCTGTGTAGACCACCAATGCACTTCAAAAGAGTCTTTGGTGAGTCTAGTGAGATACCCAACATCAATGCTCTCTTTCTGAACTCTTGAGTATACCCTTATACACTTTGCCCCTTCAATTGCCGAAGAGTTTGCCAACTCATCCTGGCTTGTTGCATGTAGGCCAATGGATAGAACTACTTTTTGATTGCAGAAACAAAGTCACTCTAGACAGAGATGGTCTTGCCATGTCTTTTCATGTCAGCTTGGGTTCTACCTTCCCACCAAACCAAGGCAGTGCCTCCTAAGTGTAGGCTTGCCAGCTGAATCTTACTCTTGTCTGAGTTTATGTTCTATACCTTGCAATACACATCAATTTGTCTAATCTAATTGTCCAATTTTTCAGCATTTAGCTTTCCATCATATATAGGCAAATCAAATTTAACATCTAGCTTAATCAAAGATGATTTCTTATTATGTACAGGCCTATTAGGAGGTGTGAGAAAGTTTTCCTCTTTCCCCTTTCCTTTGGAGTTGTCATGGAAGTGAGACTCATCTTCTTCCTTCTCTTGCTTAGAGCCTGATGCATCTTCCACCTTTTTCTTTCTAAAGTCTCTGTACATTTCTTCAACCATAGACTTTATAGCTAGGAAACTCTCCATGAATTGAGGGTCTAGCCCCATAGAACCTTCTTCTGACATAGTATTTCGAGGATAGACTCTCCCAATTTCAGGATTAGTTTCCACCAACTCTCCTTCTCCTAATTTGAGCTTTGATCTTGTGAGAATTCACAGCTATACCAACACAAGCTTGTCTAAACTTACAGCCTACAGCTCTGATACCACTTGATCTGATATTCACCCTATGAGTGACATCAGTTGAAGATTTATTAAACTAAGGTATTACAGACTCATGTTCTGGTGTGTGTTATGTGTTATTGAAACAATGGATCAATCAAATTTCCAATACACAGACAAATAAAATGGAAAGACAACAGAGAAATACAATAAGCAATCATAAAGACACAAGAAATTTTAATAAGGAGTTCACCCTATTCTCCAGGACTACGTCTTCGGTCTAGCTTCAGTGGTGGTATTGTTTTATTGTGTCTTTAAGCAGAGAAATTACAATACAGGGACTCAATGTGAGTTCTCCTGAAGCATATTTTGCTTGGCAGGGTGGTTCTTGGATTCCCCAAGCCACTTGGAGTACATAGACTCTTCTTCTTCCTACTAGCTCTATGATATCTTGGTATACAATAGAAAGAGCCAAATGTGATGCTCAGTCCGGACAGATTCCTCTATGGGAAGGCTTGAATCTTCAAGCTCTCTGGTGCTCGACGCCGCCTATGGTCAGCTCGGCCCTCTGTCTCTTCTGCTTAGCTTTACTATTCTCTGTGTTCAGTCCTCCTCTCAGGGTTCACTGTTCACTGTCTCTCTTGGTCGCTTGGACTCTTCTCAATTCTGACTCCAACTCTAACTGATTTGACTGTCTTTGTTCATGGCTTTAGCCATTCGATCCCTATGCCTGTTAGGTTCCTCTTCCACCTGTGCCGATTCACCTTCTGTGGCTGCGCTTGGAGTTCCTTGTGTTCGGCGTCATCATGAATGCTCAGGGAGTGGCCACTTGTCCTCCTCTAAATGGCGCTAGCATGCTTCGTCGGTTCGTTTCTTCAGTTACACCGTGCATGAATTCTTCCTCCACCGTGGTAGTGAAACGGATTCCAAATCTCTTCAAACGCAGCTTAATTCCTTGTCAATTCTGCTTCTTTCCATCGTGTGCAATCTCAGCCGTCTGATCGCGTGGTTGACTTGCTCGACCGATAGCGCGCGATCAACAGTGGTTTTCTCTCACCTCTGCCTGCCACACATTGATCGATGTATGGAATCGCTCTGCTCCTGTCCAAAACCTCTTACTGTTCACGGGTGCCCCGATCAATACTGCTAGTTTTCTAGTGCGTGGGTCCCGCCTTCGTACGTTAGCGTTTTTTGCTTTTTTCGCCCATGGTTTCCTGGCTCTCGATGTGACCGAGTGCTCGAGCTTCCCCTTTAGGGCCCTGTTTGCCTAGTGATGCACGATTAGTGCTAAGCACACATCAAAAAACTTGTCCTTTTCCCATTCTGGGGCTCCCAGGGGCTACTTTGGCCTCCTGCACGGTCTCCATGGGCCTTGGTCAGCACGCTTTGACCGAGGTCCTTGTCATTCCACGTCGGATGGCATGGCCACTAGTTCAAGGTGTTTTTGATACTGTTTTGGATTTATTTAGAGATTTGTTCGACTTGATTCAGTCATGGTTCTCGACAATATTTCTATGGATCCAATTCGGATCAATCTACCTCTTGATTTCAGCATTCTCCAGAACGGAGCATCAATAGATTAGTCCATTAGGTAGCGGTGCACTTGGGGTCATATCGATGGAGTGCTTGACCTAATAGTGCAGAGGAACCCCTGTGGGGGAGGTGAAGATGTCCTCATACTTCTCCACGACCTTGTCCATTTGTAGTTGTCGTCCAGAGGGGCCCTGTCTAAAGGTCATGGCCACCGTCTTCTTCTTTCCTTGAGGGCACATCATTAGGAAAAGAAATTTCCCGGTTTTGGAACTGAGCTTACTGCATTGTTTTGTAGTAACCAAAGAGATGGCGGTAGGCGGTGCTACCTCTGGTATCCTGTACAACTTATTTCCTAAAGTAACAATAATAGCACGAGGCCTTGATTCATACACAACATGTCGCTTCCACAAGTATGGTTGTCTTAATAATACATCATAAACTTCAAGGGGAGCAATGTCACACAATACCTCATCCGTGAAGGGCTTGATGTTGTATGGAAGGAGACACTACTGGCTCATGCGAAGATCTTGTCCTTGGTGAAGCCACCCGATGGTGTATGGTTGTGGATGTGCTGTGGTCGGTAAGCCCAGCCGCTTCACGACCTCTGCTGAAATGAGGTTCTTTTGGCTCCCGCTGTCAACAATGAATTGTAGCAGGGAGCCCTTTACCCACATCTAGGTGTGGAAGAGACGCTCCTCCTCCTTTAGATCTTCGGGTTCCTCCTTTTGGATCTTTGTGGTGGCAATAGTGGCGTTGGGTTCCGCATCGATAATCTGCTTCCCTTTGTCATTCCCCTTGTCGGGTTTTGACTCAGATTTAGAACATGCATCTGATTCTAAAACCTTTAGCTCGGCCACCAGTCATGGCTTGGCCCGATACTCACTTGTGTTGTGAGTGGATCTCTTATGGAATTCTCACCACTTTCTTGTGTCCTTTTTTGGCTTCGCGGTGCTGTTCTTTGCTTGTAGCTTTGGTGGGTTGTCTTGGGCTGCCCCACCTTGGCTTTGTCCTTTGTTCTGCGGTTTGGGGGCACCATTCCCTTGCTTCGGATTCATAGATCCAAAGTCTCGCTTATTTCATTTAAACTTTTGCTCGACCTTGATGGCATATCGGTATGCCTTGCTGAGCGAGGAGATGTGCAGGAATTATATTTCTTCCTCGATGTACTTATGCAGGCAGCCACGATGTTTGAGTATCAAATGCTTCTCTGAATTCTTGATACCCAACTTTGTGTGAAGGGTATGGAAAATATTGGTAAATTCTGGCATGTCTTGGTCCCTTCCCTGCCATAGCATGGTCCACTTTATGTATTGATCCTCATAGCTTTTGATAGGGTAGTATTGCTCCTTGATGGCATCCCAGAATGAATTCCAAGTGGGTGTGGCTAAAAATAGTGAGCCTGTACTTTCATCCTTCTACTCGCAGTAGGTTTCCCACTAGTCCTTGACGTGGGGGGCTACTTTGAGAAGAGCAAAAATAATCTTTTCCCGACTAGAAAAATCATGAACAGAAAAATAACCTTCTAGCAGATTTAATCATTTATCGGCAGCATCTCCATTTATCTAACCCTCGAATATGGGGATTTCAAAATTAACTTGTACCTTAAACGGTGTGGCGTTTCCATAGTAGCTGTTGGAAGCCAATGCGTCGCCCCTGGGTAGCCACTGAAGGATTTGAGAAAATTTGTCCATCATCGCATTCCTTTGTCGCTCAAGGGCTTCTTCGAGCAAGATTTTGATAGGATCTCCTGCCCCCTCGTCTTTATTTTCATCTGCCATGGGAGGCCATCGGGATTTGCAAGGCTGGTCTTGCAAAGGTTCGACTAGTTCAAGCCCTAACTCCTTATATCCCGACCTTGTTGGGGACATGCAAAGAAAAACAGAGAAAAAACAGACCCCTCTGATACCACTGATCCAGATTTAAACGGGAACACAACAAATTACAAAGATAACCATAAACACAGAGATGCAGTGGAAATAATTCTTCATTTCATTAATGTAAAATACTGAAATATGCTTACAAACATAAATGGAAATAAACTAGCTAGGGTGATGGTAGCTTATCTCTGAGAAGAGATGTGTTGGCTACATGCCTCTGAACTGTGTTACAATGAGGCTTGAAGGCCTATTTATTGTTGAGAAACAATGAAAAACCCTAAACATCCAAAAACCTAACCCTAGAAGATGAAACGCCAAACTGTGGGTCCCGTTTTGGTAAATTGGTACATCAACTTCCCTGGGTTGTAACTTTGGCATACGATCTCCGTTTGACGCGCATAATATCTCGTTAGAAATATCTATATGAGAACTCCAACTTTAGGAAGAGTTTTCCCAAAAAAACGTCGTTTAGGGCCTCAAAACGTCTTTGGAAGTTCAAGACCACAAAAACTGCTAAAAATAGTCAACTGTGCTACAATTAAGGAAACTGAAAAGCTGAAAGAAACAATGGTGGGGGTCCAAGTGGACTTGGTGGGTGGCCACCAATATCCACCTGGATCATTTGATATTTTTCTTCCTTTGTTAGAGTTGTCATGCCTTCTTTTTGGAGATGTATTCAAAGTATCTTGTGAGATAGTGATTCTTGGTGATCATGGTGTTCTTCACATGCTTGATCTCTTTCTTCATTTTCTTTTCCTTGGATAGATTGGTCAACCACTTTCTGCTCCTTGTGAGAGAACTTCTTCATTGCTTGCTTCTAGGACTAGTCAACATTTCTTCTTTACTTTCTTCTTAATCAACAATATTATACTCCTTATGTGAGTATTCTCTTTTGTTTACCTTCATTTCATTGTAGTACATGCCTTCAAGCATGGCATTGGTGAAAGAGATTCTTTCATACTTGATCATGTTATAGAACTATTCCAATGACTCAATAATATATAAACGATAACATGAATAAACTTGATGCATACATGTACTATACTTGACCAACAATCTATACTTTTCTGCAAATGAATCTCCCTATTATTTTTTTCTGAAGGTAATACTTGCATTTCCTTACTCCAGTCAGTTCCATCTTTTGATGGGTCTATCTTCAGTTAATGATCATCAACTTCCAACATGCTATGAAGTCTTCTAGATCCACAGATACCCAAATGCCCTGAAACAATTTCCTTCCCCTTGGCATGAAGTTCATCGACATCTAAATCGAGCAGAGGATTCAAGCTACTCTTTTCTAGGCTCGTCAATGCATTTTTAAATAGTCTAGTCTACTAGTTAAGTGATTATGGAATTTGGGAAATTTCCTAGTCAATGTATTTCTGAATAGCCATTATCTACTAGTTAGAAAATTTTAGAATCACAAATTTGAATGATGAATTTTCTATAACCTTAGTAATTCGAATCAATGCATTTTCGAATCTTGCCACTACCAGGTTTGACACATTGATTAGACGAAGTATTAGATCATGAAGGTGGGGATGTATCTTTCAATTTTAGATATTAACAATGCATTTTCGAATCTTGCCACTACTAGGTCAGACACATTGATTAGACGAAGTATTAGATCATGAAGGTGGGGATGTATCTTTCGATTTCAGATATTAATTATATTGATAAGAATTTTTTAATTATGAGAGTAAAATTCAAATATAACTATGATGTTGATGGAAAATTGTATATATGTGTAGGGAAAATTTATTTATTCAAGAATTATTGGTATTTTCTTTGCAAACATGACATGGATTTTTCATGATATAAATTTATCAATTCTTTGTTTACTTTACAAATTCTTTGTTTTCTTTTCATCTCATGACATTTTTACACACTCTGTGTAGATCACATAACTCTATTGTTGTACCAAATAATCATTTTTACATTTCGTGACATGCACATTGACATATTACTTAACTCTACTATATAATTAATATAAGATTTATATTTCATTATTCAATATTTAACCATTCTATTTAGATAAAATATTAAATATAAATGTACAATTAAAAACAAAATAAACCAAACTACAATTTTTTCTAACTATCCTACTTTACACCATTTTGAGGCACTTCTATCCTACTTTACACCATTTTGAGGCACTTGCTCATAAATAACCTATTGGACTTTTGATTAGATAGACGATAATTTTCCAATTAAAAAATCATTAGATACTTAGAAATCGTCTGAATTATTCAGATATTAAGAAAGCCTGAATGACTTAAATTGACCATCATTAAATATCTTGGAAAACGTTTGAACTACTCAATTTCTTACGTAATGTTCGATATTCAAATATATCAACATCATCCAGATCACTTTAAATATTACAATACCATCATGAAATTCCATCCATTATCTGCCATGAACTTCTACGCCATCAATGAAAATAACATGAATATACACCATCATAAAATTCTAACTACGCACACATACCATTGAAGTTAGAGTAGTCTAACGATTTTCTAAAATTTTGTTAAAAATAAAATAAAAAAATCTACAAATAATCTCAAAAAATAAAAGAACTGGTCTGGTTAGAGTAATATAGAGTTATGCTAGGACGTGAGTTTTTAGGCCATCATAATTGTTCATGCTTAGCAGGACCATTAAAGTACTTTTGAGTGGCAAGTATTAAGAAAAGTGCCCCATTTTGGTGATTTTCAGTGTAAAAAAATAATCTGCTAAATTATGGCATTATTAAACACCGTATAAACTAATGGTTAGTTAAATGCTTTTTCATCTTTCCCCTTCTTATCTCATCTCTCTCCACTCTCTCATCTTTATGATTTAGGTTGGAAAAACTGGCCTCAGTGAGTCAGTACCCCCAGAGTTATGTTCGGACTTGACTTATTACGCCATCATAGCTGTACACATTGAAGTACTTTGAGTAATCCGTGCACTCATTATACTCGTGTGCAGAGCCGTATGAACTACATGACAAAAAATGGTGTCATTTCCTCCATTGCTGTGTTTCAATGCCAATTCCCGTTTGGAACTTGACATTTTAGAGAATGTTTTTTTTTTTAAATGTATTTAAATGTATATGAGGTATAAGTGTTGGAAGTAATGTTTTATGTTAGGTGTGAGTTGTTATTGTAGTTTTTATGTGTCAATATGGAAGTAGTTAGTTTCCTATGTGTGAGTTGTAATAGCTATTTAGATGTGTGGTTTTTAGTAATCTAGATACAATAAATATGTAAGCATTGAGATCAATAAAATATTATGAATGTTATCTCTTTCTATTTTCTAGCATGGTTATGTTTCAAATGGAGGTCAGATGACATATGTGGTGGTGAAGAAAAAGTGGTGTTTGCCAGATTCCAGAGTGGATGTGAGTGCTCATAAAGACCAGTTAGACACATATCATATTGTTGTTGTAATATGTGTTTTTAATGTTTTCCATGTATGCATTAAGGGAGAGTGTTGGAAGTAATGCTTCCATGTCATGTGTGAGTTGTCATTGTAGTCCCTAAGTGTCAATTTAAAAGTAGCCAGTTTACTATGTGTGAGTTGTAATAGCTATCTAGATGTGTAGTTATTAATAATCTAGATACCATAAATATGTAAGCATCGAGATCAATAAAACATTGTGAATGTAATTTGTGTTATGGCTTTCTCTATTTTCTAACCATAAGGAAACTTTGACCTAACCAAAATTGAAATTATAAATTTAATGTCTAAAGATTTAATTTGTCTGCAATAAATTTCAATAATTGATTTAAACAGAAATGGAATTAGATAATAAGCACCTATTTCTTATCACCATTCATAGCTATCCAATGCTTGCAGGACCACTGAAGTACTTTGAATAATTCAAAGTAATGCAGACACTGTGCAATCATACCACTCTTGTGCAGAGTTGTTTGAACTATATGACAGAAAATGTTGGTGTGCTCGACTTGCAATTCGACGTTTTATAGTTTTTTTCCCCTTTTTAAATGTATTGAGAGGTAAAGAACTTTTGAAATAACAAAAAATTGAACCGTAAATTTGATGGGTAAGTATTTAAGTTGTATGTCATAAATTTCGCTGAATGATTTAAACAAAGGTGGAGTTAGACCGTCCACATAATTGTAGCACGCACCTGTTTCGTGTCACAATTTTTTAGTCAATTGACTGTAAATGAAATTCTTAAAAACAAAAAAAGAAAAATAGGGAGAAAATTGACTTTTGTTACTGGGTGATTTGTTCGTATATATTCTCTGCTTATCAACATTTTTGTGTCCCTCAAATACGGTAAAAATAAAAATAAAAAAATCCATGGCAATCAACATAGTTACTTAAAGCGATCAAATGGACGATCGAAACTACTTTAATAATACAAAATAGTTTGACTCACAACACAGAACAATAAATGAATATTTTCCCAGCAGATCTTTCATCTATGTGAGAATGATTTAAAGAAAACGGGTTACTAAACAATCAGCATCAATCGTTATTAATAGCTCTTTGCTTACATCTCTAAGAGGATTAATGTTATTTATTTTTACATGTTTATTTATTTATCAATTTTAAGATGTGTTTTGATCAAATCAATCAGTTTAGGGATTTTTTAAAATCACGAACCTGAATTGCAAAATCTATATAATTTTTATACATTTAAAAGAAGAAACTAAAACAAATTTTAACCATTCACAATACCACCAGATTCTTAATAACAAGGCTCAAACATAACATAATTGAACTGCACCTTATATTTTTCAGATTTTTCAATCAATTTTGTTCCACTTGTTAACATTGTTACTGTCATTGTCATTGGCCATCCTTTGATTTTGGTTCATTAATGTTAGATGTTGCCTACTTATATCTTTGAGCGTTATCATTGCTTCTCTATCACTACCGTCAGCATGTATCCCTTGCCATCAAACAATTGACCTGAACGATAGCTGGCTCCCAACCACTACAACCTAGAATCTAGTATGGATTGAAGTGGCGCCTCGCCCTGGCTTGGCTGCTGCTGCTTATAAGATCCGTTGAAATGGCCAACTGAGTTGTTATTTCAACCCTTACCAGACTCCAATAGGGTTGAAATCAAATTAATTTGCTGCAAGCTGGATAGTTGAAGGGTGGAAAACTGACAAGGTTTATTCCTTCTGCTTAATTGTGCATTCAATGTGGATTTCAAATTCGTGGTTTTGATTCATAGCCATTTTGTGATAATCTCTAATTTCAATTCCTCGCCAGCTTTAATCCCCATTTTTCTTCAATCTCTAGCCTTATCCCCAAATTCCTCGATTTGATTCATAGTCATTGCTATAAAATCTCTAACCTCATCTCCTTTCCATGCCAGAGTTAATTTCCAGCCCCGATATACAGCAGTTGTTTTCACAGGGACTTTGGAGATGTGGATTAAATTGCTTAGAAATTGAAATTGAACTTGACTTGTAGTGTTTTATTTACAGAAGAAATTTCTCCTTCGGTTGAATCGAACGTCAACTACACTGGAACAGCTGTGTGGTGAGAAGAATATTGCTAATTTCCATTGTAACGATTTCGGTGAAGACAAAACCTTTACTTTCTTTTTCTCTCTTTTTGAACCCTTATATCAAACCAATTGTTTGCTGGAGTCGAATTGAAATTCTAAGGACATGTAGTTTTGGGGATTATTTTGAGATAAAACCCATACAAGAATGCTTATTGATATGCAAATATAATAGTTATATTGAGTGTACCCTTTACATGCATGCATTCCTTTGGAGACGCAAAGGCTTATCTGTACTGAGGGATCTCTCCTAACCACAGTAACGCTGGCCAACCACTGGCTGGCTTGCATGTTTTTTATTCCTGCTTTAAGTGCAGATTTAAAATTCTTGCTTGTGATTCATAATCATACTGGTAGATGAAGGGAAAGTCGGAATTTCCAAGGCTAAAGTTTGGAGAAGTTGGAGAATACTAGATCAATGAATTCTGAGAAATGTAACAGGCGACCAGCCCGTGTCCAGATCGAAAACGTGGAGATAAAAATATATTCCCTTCCTAAAAGATGATGGAACATTAGCCACACTAAGAGAGATGAATGGAACCTAAGCATTAGGCTCTGATTAACCTTTTGGACATCGCTTTCTCCGTGGCCAACACCAATAGAGATCAAAGACCGGTTTCCCAAAATTATGACATTGCCAACACCAAGAGCATTTATGCAATGGAGCATTGCCAACACTAGGGATTAGAAAATTTGAGAGAGCTAAGAAAGTGAGTACATACAACACCAAAAACACACTTTGTTTTATTGATCACATAAGAGATTTACATATATAAGAATTTGATCGTTGTATCCAACAAATTATGACTCAGACATGACTCGACTTGAACTCATAATGTAGGAATCAACAATTTGTAGACTAATGCTTAGGGACTCACAGTGACAACTCCACATGACATGGAAGCATTACTTCCAACACCCTCCCTTAATGTTTACATGGAAAACACATATTACAACAACAAATAAATGTTTTTCAATGCACACATCCACTCTGGAATATTGCAAACACTGCTCTTTCACCATCATCATCTTCGAGTTGTTACTTGACCTCCATTTAAAATGTAACCGCCTTTGACTATGTTGATGAACTTTGCAAGATCAACAATATTGACAACTTAGCTCGTCACGGCTTCCGCGATAAGAGCCATCAAGTAATGAACCATCTATTGGATATTTCGCTTTTGGCTATCAGTGAGTTGATAGGATGAAGGTATGGATAATGAATGTGCTCAAGAGTTGATCAAACAACTTGAACTTACACAAGAATTGATGTTTCATCCGAACTTTTAGTTTAAGAACCACCAACACATTTTATAACCAAAATTACTAACACAAAAAAATTGTCATTTCGGACACTGGGGCTTCCAGTTTAAGAACCATCAATCCTTTTTATAACCAATAAAAAACACACAATAGAAAACTTTATCAACTCACACCACATAATAGAAGAACTTAAATCTCTTTTACTTTTAAAATAGTTTGAGAGGCAATTCTGATGGCCTCTCATCACTCTTTGATTCTGACATATCATCCAAGTTGGCCATGTTTGCAGTTTCCTTTCCATTTAGAATATCCCTTGCACGAGTTCTACAATTCCAGGTAGTATGTCCATATTTGTGACACTAGAAGCATTTTGTTGAACACTTTGTTTTTTTCATTTTGCCTTTGGAAAATAGTGCAAGTTCATGTTGACCACTTGCATCTAAACCTTTTGTATTTGCCCTTTTCTCCTTACTAAAAGTGATGATACCATTCCTTCTAATGATTGAGAAGACATTTGGCTTAATGTGAATATAATGTTGCTATATTTGGGAGATAAGCTATTTAATAGAATTGCTTTAGCATCATCTATTTCTACCTTAGCACTAATTTCAACCAATTGGCCAAAGAGAGACATTAACTCATTTATATGCTTAGAGAGAGGTGTCTCATCATGCATTTTGAGACTAAAGAGCTGTAGTTTTAAGGAGAATTTTGCATTCATAGCCTTTTCTCCAAATAGCTTACTCAAATGTTCCTAGATTTCATGAGTAGATTTTGCTAAATCAATCAAATAAATTTGAGTGTCAGAAAGACCCAATCCAATTATAGCCTTAGCCTTGTCTTCTTTATTTTCCCATTCAAGAAAAACCTTGGCATCAATAGCAGCCTTTTTGGTTCCTTTTACCATACTCCACATACCTCTTTTTTTTTTTTTGACAAGATCAGATATTGATTGTATTTCCAAAAGGAAAAAAAGGAGCATGCTCCTGTTACATTTGATGGAGGTTGGAGTCAAGTTGTACAAGAAAAGTGGGAACGCATTCCCTAATATTGTGCTTGAGTCCCAAAATTCTATTGCTACTTGTGACTATTCTAGCATATTGTCGTACATATTGGCCTGATAATAAGATAAATTTACAATGCATATTACTTAAAATCTATTTGTAAAATTTGAAGATGCTCAGTGTTGGTTTATTGAGTGCTCCTGATAAGAATTATGCTTTTTGCCTTGGCAGATTGAATTTTCTCTCTCCTGGCTCACGGTGGAGTTTTTGATGTAGGCCACAGCTTCTTCTAAGTGCACACATTTGTTTTTTAATGCAAGTATTTCTGCTTTATGGCTTTCCATATTCCTTTTTCCACTTTCATATCTGTTCTTAGATCTTGGAGTGCTTCTTGGAACCTGCTAATCATAAACTTGTTGGCCTTACAGGTGACACAACCGTCATTCCTAGCTGCTTTCTCTATTGGGTTAAATTCCATCTTTATACCCTCTTTCTCTGTGATTTTGTAGTCCTTCCTGTGTATCTTGTATATGCTTTTCCTCTGCTTTCTGCTGCTTGTTTTGTTTTTTCCCTTCCTTTGTGATATTGGAGAACTTTGTGAGACTTCCTTGCTGCTGTTGGGCGCACTGTTAGTTTTGAAATGGGTTGTTCTGAAGGCTTCAGGGTTGAAATGGGCTGCTAGTTTGGTAATGGGATGCTGTTCATTTATTTCTTTCTCACACAGAGAAACAGAGCAGTTAAAAAGGATTGCTGATGGAGAGCTGATGAGAGAAGATCTCGGATTTATAAAAACTGCGGATCTAGTGAGGCGGTGGGGCAATATGGTAGCAGAGGCAACAATGAGATTCTTATTACAGACTGGAGGGGGGGAGTAGAGCTCGTGCTTTGGTAAGTGAGGGCAATGGGGGTCACTGGAGAATAGGCACTTCTTTTGATCCTTTGCGCACAGAGGAGTGAATCGAGCAAATGCACTTATGAAGGGAGACTCAGAGCGATGACGAAGAGATAAAGAAAAAATGGGTGAATGGCTCAGAGGATGGATCAGATGAAGCAAATGCGTGGAGAGGATTTCCTGAGGTCTGTGAGAGGAATGATATAGAAGTGTTTCTAGGAATTGAGGGATTGCTCGTTATTTAAGGAGGGAATTCTGCATCGATGGATGATGAGGAGAAGACTGTTCGCATCACTATTCCAATACACAAGATCTTTATCCACCTTGATCTTCGGGCTGAAGTTGAATGCGGATACTCTCAAGATTTTCTATTGAGATACACATGATTTTCTCATGAAATGGGCTGCTGAAATATCTCTCCACTGATTTGTTGATGTCCTCTTTCTAATCTTTTCGTTGATGTTCTGTCTTTTTTTGAGGAAAGCGTTTTTTCGCATGGTGACTAATTTGATCTAAGGGATTGACTTGTAGTATATCTCCTTGTTTTCCCTGATGTTTCCTTCACTTCTATCAGTTGCCTTATTTGCATATTTGTCTGCTGTTTTATTATGCTCTCTCAGAATATGCTTAAAAGTAACCTTGCCTGCATTGTCTAGATTGCTTCTTATTCATTTGTATATCCTATTCATGGCTGAATTTGATGGATCTTTTTTTCTTGCCATTGCCTCTATGATGACCGCTGAGTCTCCCATTATTAAGGGATCTTTGATGGCTTTCTTTTTAATTATCCTTGAGCCCATTAACAGGTTGTATGCTTCTGCTTTGTTGTTTGTAGTTTCTCCCAGTCCCCATTCATAGGAGACCATCACTTTCCCCCATGGGTCAATTATGATACCTCCCGCGCCTGCTTTCCCTGGGTTGTTTTTAGATGCCCCATCAAAGAACAAGCAATAAATTTTTTTATTTTCTCTCCATTTTGTGAGTTCTTCTTCATTTAATCGGATTTTCCAGTTCTGAGCTGTAGGAGTATGCATGAGACTTTTTTTCCCGTTGTTTTTTATTGTTGCTTTACTGATCCAGTCTCTTTCTTCTTGCTGTAGGAGGTTGTAATCAATTGCAGTAGTGCCTTTAGTATTTAGGAATTCAGATATCAGGCCCCAAGTTTTTGATAAAATTCTCCCTATTCTTGGTGTTTGGTCTTTGAAAATACTCTTGTTCCTTGAAAGCCATATTTGCCAACACAGAACTGCTGGAAGACATTTCCAGAACCTGTTTATTGTTGCCTTTTTCTTTGTTGAGTAGGGGTATGCCTTTTCCCAATCTCGAAAGAAATCCAAGTTTGTTTTGGAAAAATTTAAATTAATTTCCAGGGGGCTTGAAAGTTGTTTCCAACACTCTTTAGTTACTATGCAGTCCAAAAAGAGATGTTGAATGGTCTCTTCTTCCTTCAGGCACATAGGACATTTGGATGGGCCATGAAACCCTTTTTTCTTGAGATTTTCAGAGGTGAGGATTTTCCTTTTTAATAGGGTCCATATAAAGATTTTGATTTTAGGGAGGCTTTCAATCTTCCATACTGACTTCCATGGAGCCCAATTGTGTTGGCTCTATTGTTCTTGTAGAGCTATGTAGCTTGTCTTGACTGTGTAACATCCCCTGCTTGAATCCCAAGAAAAAATTTCTTCTTCCTCAATGTTTTTTGGTGCTGCTCCTTTGATGCGCTACCTAAGCCTGTCCCATTGACCTTTCAGATTTGGAGGAATTCCTGTGGTGAGCAATTCTTTCCAATTTCAATCTTCCCATTTGGAGATTGAATGTAGAGTTTTCAAACCTTTATCATTCATCCAATTTTGAATGTCTTCATGGCTCAAAAGGAGGTTTAGGGGCTCCTTCCCCATAATTCTCTCCTCCCAAATTAAGACTGTTTTCCAATTGCTTGGAATTAGAAATATGATTGTTGATTAGAGGTTTTATCTTCTTCACAAGCTTCCAAAATTGTGTGCACGGTCTAATTGGAATATTTTCAGTTAGTAACTTTGTTCTCAATTGGCTCATGTATTTTGTGGTGAGTGTTTTTTTCCACCAGCTCTCCTTGCTTGTTATCATCCTCCATATAATTTTCATTCCTAATGCAGCGTTAATTAGGCCAAGAAGTCTTATGGATAATCCTCCATTTTCATACGGTAATGTGACTTGCTCCCATTTTACCAAACTAAACTTTTTTTTTCTTGTCTCCCTCCCTGCCATAGGAAGCCTCTTATTATTTGTTCCATTTGCTTATGGGCACTTGTCGGTGGTAGAATTGTAGCATACTAATAGATTGGGAGCGTCATGAGTAAGGCTTTAATCAAAATAATCCTACCTGCCATGTTAAGCCACATCATACCCCACTTTTGGATTTTGTCTTTCATTTTTTCAAGTTGTTTTATCCATAGTTCTACTTTCAGATTCTCTTTTGAGATAGGTAATCCTAGATAAAATAAGTGAGTCCATCTTTCTTGAATGGGAATCTCGAGAATTTGAGAGATCCTTTGCATGATTCTGGGGGAGGTGTTCCAGCCATATATTTTGCATTTTGTGTTATTTAAGAGGCCACCCGAGACCTGTAAAAAATCATCCAGAACTTTTTTAAATCTTCTAAAAATTATGCTTGAGGCCCCTCCCAACAAGAGTGTGTTGTTTGCAAATAGGGAATGATTAATTCTTTTGACTCCTCTTATGATTTGGAGTCCTGTAATGTTTCTTTCTCTCCTTTGTTTTTATAGAGCTATTCCTAGATTTTCTGCCATTATAATATACATGAAAGGAGATAGAGGGCATCCCTGTCTCAAACCTCTTGTTCTTTGGAAGAAGTCACTTGGTCTTGCATTTATAAGTGGTGTTATCCACAGGTTCATGATGCATGCCTGTATACCTCTATTATTTCTTTTGAGAACCCAAATTTTTCTAGAGAAGCCAATAGATATGGTAGGCTAACCCTATCGAAAGAATTTGCCATATCTAGTTTTATGATAATTCCTTTATCTTTTCTTTGTATGCTTGAGTGAATGGCTTCTTGTACAACAATAACATTGTCAATAATCTACTTGCTAGGGACAAAGCCTCCCTGATTTTCAGATATTATTTCCGAGAGCACTTTCTTGATTCTATTTGCTATGATCTTTGTTACTATCTTGTAGGAGGAGTTACAAAGGGAGATAGGTATGAATCTATTGAAGGTTGAGGGATTGGCTTTGTTTGGAATTAATGCCAAATAGGATGATTTTGTGTCGCCTCCCATTTTTTTTTTTAATA
This sequence comes from Pinus tabuliformis, assembly GCA_031772625.1. Classification (NCBI taxonomy): domain Eukaryota; kingdom Viridiplantae; phylum Streptophyta; class Pinopsida; order Pinales; family Pinaceae; genus Pinus; species Pinus tabuliformis. The sequence continues at coordinate 926,856,159 of CM062806.1, forward strand.
TTCCTTACCATTCTTAAGAAATCCTTTTTTATGGTTTTCCAATGCTGCTTATAGAAAGCTATTGTGAATCCATCTGGACCTAGTGCCTTGTCTGGGTGGAGGCTCCATATTTCTGCCACTACTTCCTCTTTTGAAATTTATTTATTTATTTCTTCATTCCATTCTTCTCTTACTTTTTTTTAGTGTGCTGAAGGAAGTTCTCATAATTTTTTGTTTCTTCATTCGCTGTCAGGAGGTTTTTAAAGTGGTTATGTGCTTCTTTTTTCAGCTCCTCTGCTACCTTGATTTCTTGCCCATTCACATGAATTTTGTTTATTTGATTTCTTGCTCTTCTTATTTGCATTGAGTTGTGGAAGAAGGTTGTGTTTTTGTCCCCTGCATTCAGCTAAAGACTTCTTGACTCCAGTCTCTTCTCTTCTTCTTCTCTTCTTTGTAAATTTCCCAGAGAAATTCTTTTTCTTTTAGATAATCTTGTTTGTCCTCCTCTTTATTTTCCTTTTCCTCTTGCATGCTGTCCACTTTTTTATTCAGCTCTGCTTTCCTTTTTTTATTTATTTTGCATTTCATTTTCTCTTGCCCAAGTTTTTACCTTAATTCTCAAATTTTTTAATTTTGTTTCCCACACAAAATGAGGTGAACCTGAAATCTTCTGTGCCCATACATCTAATATTATATTTATGAAGTCTTCATTGTTGTCCCATATTGGGCTGTACTTGAAAGGTAGAGGCCCTTGGTTGTCCATTTTGCCCAAAATGATTGCCAACAGCGTGTGGTCAGATGTCGTGGTGTGAAGAATTTTTGATCTTAATGAGTTGAAGCTTGATACAATATTTTCTTGAACCAATATACGGTCCAACCTTTCTTTTATATTTCTTTTTCCCACCCTTTTATTGCTCAATGTATATTTCCCATTGCTTGGTGGGATGTCAATTAACTTGTTCTGTTCCATGATTGTTTCTATAGCCTCCCTAGATTGGTCAGCATGGTAGGACCGAATTTCTTCTCAATATTTCAAACTAGGTTTAGGTCCCCTCCTAGAATCACCTTTCTATTTTGGACTTCATTTAGATTCTCTTGTACTATGATCCAAAAAAGTTATTTTTCCCTGTAGTGATTTGGAGCATAAATATTTATGAAGTTGTTTTGGTCCTTGGTGTTTATTTCCTTAAGGTCTGTTATGATCCAATGTTGCTCCTTTTTTTGTTGCACCATTTCCCATTTTCATTCCTTAATGTACAGATTCCTCATGAGGCCCCTATAGCTTGAAATGTTGTTCCTTCATAATTTTTTAGTTTTTTTAATCATTTTTTCCGCTTCTTGGCTGATTTTTTGGTCTCCTGAATCATGAATATATTTGGGATTTCTTTTGCTATTATATCTATTGCTGCATTAACTTTGAAGGGCGTTCCCAATCCACGACAATTCCAAGAGACCACGATCATTACTTATTTGTTTGGTGGGTTGAGGGACCTTTCCCTCTGTGCTGATTTTGAGTTTTGTCATTATTTCCAGAACTTTTCCCAAAGAAGGAACCCATTGGTTGTTGCATTCCTAGAGCCATCTCCTTATAGCTGCAACTTCATCTATCAAATCCTTGTTGGATTTCCTTCTTTCGTTTTCTTTATGTTCAAAGGTTTGTAAGGACTCATTGGACTGATTTTTGGTTAATATTCGATCTACTGATGGGGGTGCGGGGGAGTGGAGATTTGAAGGGATTGAGGACATGATAGGGGATCTGGTTGGATGTGGTGGGGATCAAGGTAAGAGGGGATCTAAAGGCTATTCCAAGGGGCCAAAGGGAGTAGAGTTTATGAGAGGTGATGGGATTTCTACTTTATGTGAAGGCGAGGAGGGATCAATAGCAGTTTGAGATTGTGATGAGGGTGGGAGGGGTTGTTTGGTGGATGATTTTTTCCGTTTTACGTGTTCCAATTTATTTTCCGGCTCTTCTACATTTTCATTTTCTTTCATTTTTGAACATCTATTTGCAAAATGGTCGTATTCATGACATACCTTTCACTTTAAGGGGTTTGTTCATAGTCCAATTGTTGTATGTGTCTCCATTTATCGACTTTGATTTTTATTACTTCTGGGAGGCCTTTCCCTAAGTGCACTTCTATGTAGATCCTGGGACATGCATGCATGTTCTCCTTTGGCTCACATATATCTATGTATTTCCCCACTACATTCCCAATGGATTTAACTGATTTGTCTCCCCAACAATGAACAAGGAGGTGAGGTAATCTAACCCATACTGGCACAACACTGGGTACATCCATTTTAGGGTCAAAATAAGGGGTCCATCAGTTTAGATATAGTCCTCTCATGTCCATGAAGTATGAGCCATTCCTGAAGATTAAATCACAGTCTTCTTTATTTTCAAAATGGAAGGTGTAGTACCCTCTTCCACAAAACCTTATGGATATTTTCCCATTGATTGATGATTCCAGTTTCTTTCAACCATTTCTGAATAGACTTGGGTGATGGCCATAAACCTGTGAACTATCCAACCAAGCCACGTTCTGCAAGGGAAAGTGCTGCTCATCGAGGAAGAGTAGGAGGAAGGGAGATTTCAGGAATATCATCCAATCTCTTGACAAACTTAGTTACCGATGGACTATTTTTTGGAGGTTCCATTGCAGAAATGAGTGATGCAAATGCGTTTGCAGTATCTTCAGGTTCCTGTTGGTGATCTGGAGGAGGCTCTCCATTATCTGAAGAGTCCATTTGCTCAAATGGTGCAGCAGGAGGCTGCTAGGGGGTGGTTGTGGGCAGCGTGAGCCCAGGATAGGTCATGCAGACTGCACAAAAGCTGGCATCCTCAAAAATGATAGTGATATGCTTTCAAAATTTCACATACCTCTATTCATAAGATGCATTTGAATTTTAACTTTCCAGGTATGAAAATTGATTCCATTAAATTTGTCTACAGGAAGAGAGTCCATGTTACCTGTGTTAGCACTCTGTAGTTCTGAGGCTAAAATAAAATCAGTAAGGTAACATAAAAACTGCTATTGGAGCTGGCATCTAGCCCCACCAGCTTCAGAGAGGGTACTCTCTTTGAGGTTTAGCTATGTTGGCTTAATGAATATTAGGCTAGTTAATAAGCACATGTTTTGTTTTTTAAATGAGTTTGGTGGGGAAAGCAAGGGAGAGGGCCATTGGGCAATGGAGTCAAAGGCTTGGGGTGATGAAGGATTAGGAAAAATGAAATCAACCAAGCCGAATCAAGCGAGATGTCTTCATCATAGGAGCAATGCCAAATAAACAACTGAAGAATCAAGTTATCTATAATTATAGGATACTAACAACCTGTTTTATTTTTTCAAATCTGAGATCTACAAATCTGATTATTCTCCCACGTTACTGGCACCAGATTGACCATATTTTCTTGAAACTGATGATACTTGATATAGTGGAGAAATTATGTAATCTCTCTGTGGCCAATAGACCTCATACTCAAAGTGAGATCATGAGATTTAATCTCATTACCACTCTACAATTTAGATTGCAACACGCAAAGTTCCCTTGATCGATTTGATCTGATTTGATAAATGCCAATGCTTCCTCCTATGGAGCTTCACCTTAACACCTCCACTCACAACAACAATAGTCAAATCTCTATACTTGTAAGTCCAATAAAAAAAGCATAACAATGTTCAACTAAATCATCCTACGTCAACCTTTGATCCTCAAAATCTAACAGCGATGACACATTGTCTCTTATCAGTTTACAACTACAGCAATTGCATAGATTCGTTGCTCCTCAAAATTTAACTAGAACACTAATGCTACGCAGATCACACCAAAATGAGAAGACACCCATATAGGCATACAACTGACACTGCAGTGTATGCATCAAAAAATAAAAGGGTTGCAAAAAGCTGTTAGAAAAACATAGATTGCATCAACACAAATTGTTGATGGGTTAAATTTGCAGCACGCCTTTTCTGGTACACAATTTTCTCAATGCTCAACTAATCCTAAATTCTGACACATATTCTCTACATAATCTCAGTCATCGATACAAAGAGGTTCCACCCTTAGCTGCCAAAGGCAATTGGCCTTTTTTCTGTCAAATATCAGTCCTCACTAGCTCTGATACCAAATTAGAAAATTTGAGAGAGCTAAGAGAGTGATTACACATAAGACCAAAAACAAACTCTGTTTTATTGATCACATAAGACATTTACATATATAATAATTTGATCATTGACTCCAACAAATTATGAATTAGACATGACTTGACTCCAACTCATAACATAGGAATCAACACTTCTATACTGATGCCTAGGCACTCACAGTAACAACTACGCATGACATGGAAGAATTACTTCGAACACCAGGAGCTTTTTGTCCATGGCCTTTCCAAGGAGCATTGCCAACACCAGGAGCGATCACACAATGGATCCCAAGGGAATACAAGGGATAAATTGTAATGATCATATTTAGATTTAGCTTAAGACTAACATAACTACATTAAAAATATTAATATCTCAATGGATCTTTAAGCGATCATAATGGTCATTTTTAGATTTAGCTTAAGACTAATACAACTATATTAAAAATATTAATATGCTTGATATACTAGACCGATTTCATTTGTATTTACTAGTAATAAATATATAATAATAAAAATAATATTACAATAAAATTATAATAATAATTATTATAATTAATTATAATTATTTATTTATATTAATTTATATTTAATATTTAATATTTAATATTATTAAATATTGTTTAATTATTTAATAATAATAGCGATATTTATAAATAACAATAATTATTTAGTAATAAGAATAATTATTTAAAAAATGATTATAATAACTTTTAATTGAGATTAATTATTATTGTTAATAAAAAATAATTATTATCAGTAAAAAATTATTATAATCATTTAAAAAAAATTATTGTTTTTTTTTAATCTTGGTAGGACTACATCTTCATCATGTCCAACTTCTCACTCGAATCGGGGATAGCATAAGAATTGAACCCAAAACTTTTGGTGTGGTGAGACTTCATTTCCATGACCATTGCCATTTGAACTACCACAAGAAAAATAAGAATAGTTATTGTTATTACTAAATTATTACTATTATTATTATATTACTATTATCCATTACTATTATTATTAAATAAATAAATAGTAGTAAATAATTTAAAATAAAATATTCAATAATTTAATTAAGTAATAATAGTAATAATAATATTGTTTGAGAATACAAATTTATGTGATTTATAATGATTAAAAGCGAAATTTTCTTGTAAATCACATTTCAAAATATTAAGTGAATGTTTTGATGATAATCATAAACCATACTTAGTGGTTCAAAACACGTTGATGAAGATTTCACTCTCAATAATATTGCTACTAATAATATTGATTAATTTTTAATTTAAATAGATATTAATAATAATTAATTAATAAAAATAATTATCTTAAAATGATTATAATAACCTTTAATTAACAATAATTAAAGATTAAATATTGTTATTAATTAAAGATTATTATAATTATTTTAAAATAATTATTGTTATCACTAAATTATTATTATTATTATTAATTAATATTACTACTTCTATTAAATAATAATATTATTATATAAATAGATAGTTTTAAATACTGTAAAATTAAATAATATTAAACAAAAATAAATATTCAATAATATTATTTTTAGTAATTTATATTATGTTTGTTAATAATAATTTATTAATAAGAATTTATTAATAAGCATTTATTAATGAGCATTTATTATTAATAATTGATTAATTAACGTCAAATCTTACAAGCAAAACTTGTTGAGGATGGGCCTTGTCAACAAGGTGATCCAAGATCAAACCTCACAAAGTGTGGTTATGCCTTGTGCTAGGGGGAGGAGACATGCTAAAAAATTCAGTCATCTAAGGGTTGGTCTGAACCGTGCTGGGTGTGATCCCCATGTGGTATTGATGGCTTAGATGCCCTTGGGTCGCCACTCCTCAAGCCACAAGTCAAACCTGGAGGATCACGGACAACTTGACAAACAAAAAAATATTAATTAATTAATTATTAAATAATAATAATTTGTTACCACGTATATTATACCCTAGGAGTATGAACCCTCACTCTAGTAAACCCAAGGGATTGATATTATAAGCCCAAGGTAATAATAAACTCAAGGGATTAATTCTAAAACCCCAAGGTATTATAAATCCAAGGGAATAATATTAAAACCAAGAGATTAATATTATAAACGCAAGGTATATAAACCCTAAGATAAATATTTTAGACCCTAAAATAAACATGCTTGATCATGGTTTTCCAAGGTTCATTTTCATATTGAGACAATATTTATCATAAAGTGACATTGGACTATGGTTGATCATGTTTCAACATGATCCATTTTCATATTGAGACAATCTTTGTCACATTACGACGTTGGACCAGGGTTGACCATATTTGACCATAGTTATTAACCCAAGGATTTATATTGTAAACCCTATGAATAATATTACACCTTACTAAAATGAACCCCTAGAATAATAGACCCAATAGATTAATTTTATAAACCCAAGGGATTAATATTAAAAACCCAAGAGATTATAAAACCACGAGAGTAGTATTTAACCCAATGGATAAACCCAATGGATTAATATTATAAACCCCATGTATATAAACCCTAAGATAACTACCATAAACCCTAAAATATACATCGTTGACCATGTTTTACCATGGTTGATTTTCATATTGTTGTCAAAATGCGACATTTGACCATGGTATATTTTCATATTGAGATAATATTAGTCACAATGTGACATTGGACCATGGTTGTGCATGGTTGACCATGATTATAAACCCAAGGGATTTATATTAAACCCTAAGATTAATATTAAAAACCCCAGGAATAATAATATACCCTAGGAATAAGAACCCTTAGATTGATAAACGCAAGGGATTGATATTATAAACCAAAAGGATTAATTCTAAAACCCTAAGGTATTATAAAACCAAGGGAATAATAATAAACTCAAGATGTATAAATCCTAAGATAAATATTATAAACCCAAGCAATTAATACTAAAAACCTAAGAGATTATGAACCCAAGTAATAAATATTATAAACCCAAGCTATATAAACCTTAAGATAAATATTATAAACACTAAAATAAACAAGGTTGACCATGGTTGACCACAGTTGATTTTCATATAGACACAATCTTTGTCACAATGCAACGTTGGAGTATGGCTTACCATGATTAATTTTTATATTGAGACAAGCTTTCTCACAATGTGACATTAGACAATGGTTGATTGTGGATGATTTTCATATTGAGATAATCTTTATCACATGACGACATTGGAACATGGTTGTCAAAATGTGACATTGGACTAAGAGACAATATTTGTCACAATGTGACCATGGTTATTGACCATGGTTGATTTTTATATTGAGACAATCTTTATCACAATGCGATGTTGGAACATGATTGACCATTGTTGACTTTCATATTGAGATAATCCTTGTGAAAATGTGACATTGGACCATGGTTGACCATGATTGATTTTCATATTGAGACAATATTTGGCACAATGTGACACTGGACCATGGTTGACCATGATTGCAAACCCAAGAGATTTATATTCCTAGGATTAATGTTATAAACCCTATAAATAGTATTGTACCCTAGGAATATGAACCCTTAGATTAATAAACCCAAGGGATTGATATTATAAACTCAAAGGAATAATAAACTCAAGGGATTATTTCTAAAACCCCAAGGTATTATAAACCCAAGGGAATAACATTAAATCCAATGGATTAATATTAGAAATGCAAGGTATACAAACCCTAGGATAAATATTATACAACCTAAAATAAACATGGTTGCATATGGTTGACCAATGTTCATTTTCATATCGAGACAATATTTGTCACAAAGCAATGTTGGACCATGATTGAGCATGGTTGATATTCAAATCAAGATAATCTTTGTCAAATTGCTAGATGGGACCATAATTGATTTTCATATTGAGAAAATCTTCGTCACAAAGTGACATTTGACCATGGTTGACCATGATTATAAACCCAAGGGATTTATATTAAACCAAAGGAAGTATATTATAAACTCTATGAATAATATTACGCCATAGGAAAGTGAACTCAAGTGATTTGTAATAAACCAAAGGGATTACACACATTTTCATAGTTGAGCATGATTTATTTTCATATCGAGAAAATATTTGTCACATTGCAACGTTGAACCATGGTTGATTTTCATATTGAGAAATTCTTTGTCATATTATAAACCCAATGGAATAATACTAATCCCAATGGATTAATGTTATAAATCCAAGGTATATAAACCCTAAGATAAATATTATAAACCCAAGGGAATAATATTAAACCCAAGGGATAAACATTATAAACCCAAGGTATATAAACCCTAAGATAAATATTATAAACCCTAAAAGCCACATTTGAAATATTATAAACCTTAGGGATTATAAATAATATTTAATTGGTATAAGGATAGTGTGTAGTCTAACTTATAGACAAAATGACCTTTTTCACAATATTTTTCTCGTTAATTTTTATCAAACTCTAACATATATTTTTAGAAACTCGAGTTTAAATTGTTTAATCTGCATAATTCGAGTTCCCCAGAGGTTTTTCAAAGTGTTGAATCCATTGATGCATTAAAAATTGTATTTTAAGCAACAAAAAATCTTGAAACTGCATTGTCGGATTTTGGTGAATTCCAGTGAAAATAGTTATTTCATCTATAAGTTAGATTATGCCGATGAAAAGTGTTAGAGAATTTTAGACTGCACATCAAATGAATCTAAGATTTCTATTTTGAAATGTAGGGGTGCACCTTTAAATGAAAGGATAATATAAATATCCCATGGGTTTGTAATATTAAGCCATTGGGGTCTATTATTCCCCTTGGTTTCTAATATTAATAATATAATCCCTTGTGTTTAATAATATTATTATTATTAAAGAGATTAATGCCTTGGTTTTATAATATTATGATCCCTTGAGTTTATAATACTAATCCAAAGGGTTTATAATATAAATCCCTTGGTTTATAGGGACTTGTTGTGGCGAGCAACAACCCCCCCTTCTTATTTAGTGTTATTCCTAATACTAAATAAGTGGGGACCCTTAGTTAAAAAATTTAAAAAATCAAAGTAGTGTTTAAATTTCCTTTTTCGAATAAAATTACCATCATAAGCTTAGGAAGCCCCCCCTTGAAAAATCCAAAAATCCAAGTTTTATGTTAAGGTAAGACACAAATCTTTCCTTAGGAATATCACATCGCAAAAAGATAACGGGATACCTCCTTATGAGCTGAATTTTAAACATTGCGAGATTGCGATAGGCAATAATATCGCATCGCATACAACAAATACAATTTACATTGAAAAACTTTAATTTGACGATATGTGATGACGCCGATCGCAAATCACATTTTGCAGAAAACAAGTTAACGAAGTTTATCATATATAACGTTCCTGCGATCTGTGATATTGCGATATTGTGATCTCGCGATACAGTGACAATGCGATAATGCGATATCATGAGTGACCAACTTTGCGATGTTACAATTCTGCGATGTTATCATTTCGCGATGTTGCGATCTATGATATTGCGAAGCAAATTGCAAAATCGCTCCATCGCAGATCGTTTAGGCGCGTTATTCAAGAAAAGTATTTTCCATAAGCTGACACCTGGTTATGTGCTTTAATGCTAATAAATGAATTAGTTGCTAGTTATTAATGGAATATGGGTTTGCGCTTATCAAAAAATCATCTCACATAAGGTGGTATACTTTATGCGTCTTCAGCATTTAAAACTTTCCCATCACCCTTCTTTGTCATTATTTTCACTTCACTTGTGAATTGCAGGAACGAAGAACAGAGGACGATACAAAGAAATATGCAGGTTAAAATGGGAAAGAAAAGCAGAGCTCCGAGCTCCGAAGAGAGAGAAATGGCACCCTTGTATACAGACACGGCCTGTAACAGAGACACGGGAATTGCTACGTGGGAAGGCATGTATAATCTGCTCGAAGAGGAGAATCCAAGAGTAATGGAAGTTACTGCTACTGCGGGCTCAAATGGTTCTTCTGAGGCATCTATCACAGAGCTAGCTTGCTCATTTTTGCACCGAATAGTAGCAAGGCCCAAAATTCTTCCATATATGGACATGGTGAAGTGGATACTGGACAGCATGGATATCAAAAATAGATAGTTTAAGACTCAAAGTCAAGAGCTTATAGAAGTATTATTTTTACAAATTTTGAACTTTATATCTGCTAAGGAAAAAGCGCAAAAGGCGAAAAACGCATCAAGGAAATCTGGATCAAGAAACGGAGGCAGTTTCCGATGCACGATTAGCGCCTACTCTAATCGCGCATCGCTGAGATTTTTTTTTCGAAAAGGCAAGCTGCTAATTGCCCCGTCACCTGCAAGCTCTGAAAATTGCATGAAAGCAACGATAGAGAAAGAATGGAAGCAGAAGGCAAAAGAAAAGGCACAAGCAATCCAAGGGTTAACCAAGTTGAACTGGGATTATTACTGGGCATACTTGGTAAAGCCCCATAGCCAGTGGATGACTGTTAAGTGTATCATCAATGCGACCGAAAAAATGGCACCAATTCTTGTCGATTCTGTTTTCTCAACTCAGCTAAAATCGGAAGTCGGCCAGCCGACTCTTCTCAAACAGATGCTGCATGCGTGCGATTTCAAGGACCAAATACAGAAGTAGTTTTAATTTTAGATTCAATTTTAGTTTTAATTTTGTTTTATTTTCCTCAAATGAGGACGATCATTTAAACCGCATCCTACTTTTTTGTAATAATTTATTTTTAGATTTAGTTAGTAGTATTTAAACCCTTCTCATGCATTTAGAGAAGGGTCCTGAAATTTATCAAAAACTTATCCCCAGAACATGCACTTTTGTACCCTCTGAGGAGGTTTTGATGAATGAATGGAACAAGATTTATTGATGTTTGCATTTGATATCTTCTACTGATGTTGCACTTTTGTACTCTTAGTGGATGTTAGATCAAGAAGAGATAAATCATTATCACTTGAAGCTCATGAGTAGGACTAGTTATAAATGGTATTTCTATCTCTTAACTATTTCTGCCTTATGTTAGAGTGATTTTCAAGTTCAGTTATTTATATATTGATGTATGAATACCTGAGTTATCATTTGGCAGTTTTGTACGGTGATAGCTATTTATTTATGCTTGATGTATGAGTAGCTTACTATGCGATATGTTTCTCACAACTGTTTCATCTAAATTTTTATACAAAGTGGTTCATCTTTATTGAATTCTTTTCTCATAACAGTTGAATGATCTTTATTACCAGTTGTTATTTGAAATCATTTTAGATCGCATAAAAGAAAGATTATACCCCGGGTTAGTGTAGATTTGTATATTTCTGTTTATTAGAATACAATTTCCTTATTATTAGATTAGACTTAGAGTAGAAGTATTCCATTTAGAAACTATTAGATCAGAAATATCAATCTTTTTCACACACACACACTTAAATTGGGAAACTGGTCCCATATCCCCAGCCGGACCTGCTATACGAAACGGAAAAGGAGCTGCCAACCAAGGTTCGGACCGGGTAGGTATCCCCCTTGTTGTAGACCCTATTTTCGGGGCTTAAACATATTTGGCGCTAGAAGGAGGGCCTCGAACGTGAATGGCAAGTAAATCTAAATCTAAATACCATTCTGAGAGTAAATCGCCCTCACCATCTCCTTCGACTTCTCCATTACATTTAGAATCTTTAAATCCAGAGTCAGAAGTCGCTGGAGCAACAGCCGCTACTACAAACCTTGACATTTCAGAACAATCTACTATTGAACCTCCTGAAGTTGAATCTTTGATTCACAAACTTCAGCGATTTTCTATATCTCCTCAGAAATCTGATAAATCTCAAGGCAGCGTGACTTCGCAATATAACCCTGCTCATCCTCTTACCAGGTTAAAGAGCGAAAAGTTTGGTGTTCAGCCAACCGAATTACCTCTACCTACTAGGAAGAGAGCAAGGAAGTCTCCTAAAGGATCCGATAGCGAGACTCTTTCATCATCATCATCCATCTCAACCTCTTCACTGCGAAGTCAACCATCCACTCCTCCACTTCAGATCATTGTCCATCAGCCTATTGCAACTTCCTCAACTCCTTCTCAACCATCTGGAGTCATAATATCCTCATCTTCTCAACCGCAAGGATCATCTTCTGCACTTTCCTCTGTTAGTAGTTCAGCGATGGCCCAAACTCCATGGAATAACCCAGGGGCAGTCTTAATGCCTGCACCCTTGAGTCAGTTACCGGCCCATCCTGAAAAATGGCTGCCTAAGTTTAATCCTGAGGCAGGCATGCTAGCGGAAGAACATATAAATAACTTTATGCTATCCATAAACCTCAATGGGGTCATTAATGAAGATGCTGTTGTTCAACTTTTTCCTTATACTTTGCAAGGAACAGCCGGATCATGGTATTTCTCGTTACCATCTGGATCTATTACTAGTTGGGACATCTTCCAAGAACAATTCCTGACCAAGTTTGGTGATGACAGGTCTACAGCGACACTGATAAATGACTTGTCTAACCTTAGGGCCGAGTCAATAGAACCTATTAAATATTTCAATTTACGTTTCAATAAAATCTTAAACAAAATTCCTACTGCTTCTCAGCCTAGTGAAGAAGTGCGAAGTGAATGGTACATTACTGCTTTACCATCAAACTTAGCAATCTTTGTTGATAGGGCTAACAAAACAACCTTAGTTGAAAATATGAAAGAATCAATAGCAGTAGAGAAATGTATTATGGCCCTAGAAAAGAAAAATGTGATAGAGGAACGAAAATCTAAGAAGGTTTCTTTTAAAGAAGATCCTAAGAAAAAAACAATCGAAAGATCCATTCGATTTAAAAGGATTACAAAAAGTTTTGAAGACCATGTCTAACGAAATGGTCGACATTAAGAAACAAGTGGCAGAAACTTCTTCTAAAAATCCATACAGACCTTTTAAAATAAATCCTTCAATTGATTCTAAACCCCCTAACGCTATTTCAAATGCTGAATCAGAAGAAGAAGAAGAGGAAAACACTACTGAAGAACATATCGATGAAGAAGAAGTTGTAGAATTACAAGGTATGTGGAATTTCATCCTCCCAAATGAACAGGATCAAGAGGCATTCTCAGTTAGTACTCGCAGTAGAAATCAACTTGATCCTCCTCAACCTACACCTAAGCCAAAGAGTGCAAGCTCGATGACTAAGGATAAAGTCGCAGCTAAGAAAACATCACCTAAAGCAACTCAAACCAGCCCAGTCCAAACAGACACATCTACTCCATCTAAAACGCTAATCGTTTCGGATGAAATGGAGTATAATATCGTAGAAGATATGAAAAATACTAGGGCCAATATTACTCTTTTTGAATTGAGCAAGTTAAAACACCAGCAGAAAGTACTTTTGAAAGAATTACATGTTGTGCCAGTTGCACCTTTACCAGCTGCTGTAATCTCTCAAGCTTCTCATGATATGGGAAGACCTCCAACTAGTACGATGAATAAAGTTGATCCAAACGATATCGCATTAATTGGAGGAAGATCGAGATCGCATACTCCCCATTTCTCCTTACTTATGAAATTTTCAATAAAAACGTGCATAATTGCTTAGTCGATTCTGGAGCTTCATCGAATATTTTACCAAGATCAATTTGTGCAAAATTGAATGTTCAACCACAAAAATCCGTTGTACGCATAGTCCAATTAGATCGATCGCAAGTCGAAGTGATTGGCGAATTAAATCAGGTTACCATAAGGTTGTCATCCAACCCAAAGGTATGTCAAGTTATTGACATTTTAGTTGCTGATATTCCTGAATTTTATGGCTTAATTCTTAGCAGAGATTGGTCAGAAAAACTTCATGGATACTTTGCAACTGACTGGTCGCACATGTGGTTGCCTTATAATGGTAAACCAAATCAAATAAAAGTTGAGCGTGAAAAACATCAGAAATACATAGTAACAGAACTCGAGGGAGAAAATGAACCAGTAGCATATAATTCTAACATCATAGGCAACTATTCAGTAGATTCTTTCTTAGGAAATTTTAATGCTCACACTTCACCTTACTTAGAACATTCTGTTTTATCTCAAGTAGAAATTTTTTCTCAAACAGATAGTTCTAAATGCATTAATTTTATAGATAGTCCTGTAAATAAATCTTTGTTTTGGAAATTATTTTTTGATGGTTCTAAGTCTAACGAAGGAGCAGGAGCAGGATGCGTATTAGTAAGCCCAGAGGGAGATAAAACCATGCTAACTTGCAGACTTGAATTTGAGTGCACCAACAATACCGCAGAATACGAAGCTCTAGTCCAAGGGTTGTACAAGGCAATCGGATTAGACGTCAAATACCTGCAAGTTTTCAGAGATTTTGAAATTGTAATAAGATAGGTACGTAATACTATACACTGTTTATCAGGTCATTTAAAGCATTACCAATCTTTAGTTCAAGATCTGACTGAACATTTTATAGCATTTAATATTTCATCAATTCCCAGACTCCAGAATGCTAGTGCAGACCTCTTAGCCAACGTAGCTTCCAAGCTCATTCCTTCAGAAGATTTTAGCCCTGACCGATTTTCAATTGAGTTAATTTTTAGACCATCTATTCCTGATAACATTACTGATTGGATGATTTTCAACGACGATCCTGATATCATGAGTTTTCTCACATCTGAAGGATCCTACACCAATCAAATAATTGACGAAGACCAACATGACCAACAATTGCAACAGGTTAGTACTAATAATGTTATAGCTAAATCAGTAGTCAAATTAGAATACCTTTATGATTTGAAAGATCGATTCAAAAGATCTACCAATTCAAAACTCCAAAGTTAAACTTTGAATTATGAATTAGTAAATCTAGGAACTGATGCCAAACCACAGAACATCAACCTAGGCCTTAGCCTAGCCCCTGAAGAGAAATTAGCATATATCTGTCTCTTGAAACAATACAAAAGTGTCTTTTCTTGGAATTACGATGAACTCAAAACATACGACACCTCCATCATCCAACATATTATCCCAATGATTGATAATGAAAAAACTGTCCAACAAAAGTTGAGAAAGATCCATCCAAATTTAGAAAATCATATTAAAACTGAACTCAATAAGTTATTGAAAGCCAAAATAATCTTTCCCGTTAGACATTCTAAATGGGTCTCCAATATGGTACCTGTTAGAAAGAAAAAAAGGAGATATCAGAATCTGCATTGACTTTCGAAACCTTAACAAGGCCTGCCAAAAGGATAATTTTCCTTTACCTCCCATGGAACAAATACTGCAGGCAGTTGCGGGCTCAAAATTAATGTCATTCTTGGATGGATTCTCAGGATACAACCAAGTGTTGGTACATCCCAATGATCAATTAAAAATGACATTCAGAACTAAGTGGGGCACATACGCATATCAAAAGATGCCATTTGGTTTGATTAACGCGGGTGCCACATTTCAAAGAGCCATGGACATCGCATTCAAAGGGTTAGTTAATAAGTCAGTGGTAATCTATTTGGATGATATAACTGTTTATTCCAAGAAACGAAACAACCATCTCAGGGATTTAAAACAAATCTTCCAACGTTGTTTAAGGTATGGGATTTTGCTTAACCCAAAAAAATCCTTTTTCGCATTAAGTGAAGGAAAGCTTCTAGGATTCATAGTGTCAAAATATGGAATTCACATAGATCCTGATAGAATTAAAGAAATTTCCACAGTCCCCCTACCTCACAACAAGAAAGCCATGCAATCTTTCCTTGGCCAGATTAACTTTGTAAAGAGATTTGTGCCAGATTTTTCAAGAATCGTGTCTCCTTTACAAGCCATGATTAAAAAGAACGCAAACTTTAAATGGGGCCAAGATGAACATGAGGCATTCAATCTTATCAAACAAGCAATTATCAATGCTCCATCTTTAGCAACTCCAAATTTTTCCGATCCTTTTATTTTGTATACATTTGCCTTAGATAAATCATATGCTGCGATACTCACTCAAGCAAATCAAGAAAACGCAGAAACCCCAATTGATTTTTTCAGTTCCAATTTACAAGGAGCTGAGTTGAATTATTCAGATGTGGAAAAACAATCTTATGTTGTTTTTAAAGCAATTAAATATTTCAGACTTTTTTTACTCAAAACACATACCAAGATCATAGTACCGTTTCCAGTGGTAAGAAATCTTCTAGTATAGAAGGATGTGGGTGAGGAAAGGGCCAATTGGGTTACTGCCTTACAAGAATACGATGTGGAAATCAAACCAGCAAGTATTATAAAATGTCAAGGCTTTTGCAAAACGCTGGCAGGAGCATCGCTAATGCCCAAAAATTCATCTGAAGAGGTACAAGTGTACAAGGTAAGCCTAAACATTATACGCTGATATTATTTATTATTTAAGAACAGATATGCTCCTCCAAACATTGATCATACCAAGAAAAGAGCCCTAAGGTTGAAAGCCAAACAATATTAGCTCGTGAATGATGTTCTTTTTAGAATAAATTATGATTCTGTTCTCCTTACATGTCTTGATAAATTTGAAGCTGAAAAAGTCTTGCAAGAACTCCATGATGGGCCAGCAGGCGGACACTACGCTGGAGACACCACTTCTTATAAGATCTTACGCGCAAGGTATTACTGGCCCACATTATTCAAAGACTCACATAACTACGTAAGGAAATGTCAAGTCTGCCAAACTGCTGCTAGGAGACAAAAGAAACCATCCTTGCCACTGCAACCAGTTACCATTGAACAACCTTTAGATAAATGGGGATTGGACATAATAGGTGAGATCGTTCCTCACTCTTCTAAACAACATAGATACATCCTTACAGCAACATATTACTTTACCAAATGGGTAGAAGCAGTTCCACTCAAGACAGCTAACGCTGAAAATATCATTGAATTCATAGATCAGTTCATAATCACCAGGTTTGGATTGCCTTCCGCTTTAATGTTTGATAATGCATCATATTTTTCTGGTAATGCAATGACTGAATTTGCACTCAAAAGGGGTTTCAAGCTTAAATACTTGGCCAATTATTATCCACAAGGGAATGGGTTAGCTGAATCTACAAATAAGAACTTAATCAGAATCATTAAGCGAACCATTGACCAAAATCATAAAAATTGGCATAAGTCTTTAATATATGCTTTATGGGCAAATCGAATAACGCAGAAAGCCTCCATTGGCACTTCTCCATTCAATTTAGTTTATGGGAAAGAAGTGGTTCTTCCAACACATCTGGAAATTCCCTCTTTAGCCTTGGTTCAATATATTGATGAAGCACCAACTTCTTCTTTACAACTTAGGCAGCTGGAATTAATTAAATTAGAAGAACAATGAGAACGGGCTAAGATAACTCACGCTCATCATCAAGCATTGGTGAAAGCCTCTTTTGATTCCAATATGATATCTAGAAAAGATTTTCAGATGGGAGATCTAGTTTTAAAATGGGACAAGGCTCATGAGGAAAAGGGAAAACATACAAAATTTCAAAGAATGTGGCTTGGTCCTTTTCAGATCATAGAAGTCATAGGTCCGTCTACCTTCATGTTACAAGATTTAACAGGGAGAAGAGATTCTTTACCTGTTAATGGTCAGATTCTCAAGAAATATTTTCCATAGAAGGTTATTCTTCTATTTTGTAGAGTAGTTGTTTTTCTTTCCATAATAAAACCGGTTGTGAATGGTTACTTTTGAGATTCATGAAAAAGACAAATTCTCTTCTAGATTTTGATCTTTCGCTTGTATAAATGACAAATCTTTTGGAAAATTGATCTTTATTATTGAAAGATAAAGTTAAAAATTCTAGCCTAGATATGATACTAGTTTCAACTTCATAAAATTTGATGAAAACAACCTTTAGTGAGAAATTGTTTTATATCAGTGCAATGAAAGGTATCAATAACAAAATAAAGATTCTCTGTAGAATAGCTATTTCCAAAAACTCTACTATTGTCGTCCAGAGCTATCTTAAGGAAACAATGACTCCCTCCCTACTAAGGAAATCACAACTTTCAGAGGAACAATCCAAGGATACACTTTATCTTAAAGAGTGAGAGGTCTCATCACGAGCCGGCTTATCATAATCACAGATATTATAACTTGCTGACTTTGCCAATACTGCATACCACAACAGGGCAATGACTCAAGATTGTTGCAATCAAAAGACAAGGGGTCTCATCACGAGCCAACTTGTTCAGCAAAGTTATAAATCAGTGAATGACGATGTCATGAATTGTCTACCAAACCAAGACATTGCTATTTTAAGAATAAAAAGAAAATCAAAGCAATAAGTGTGGATGTGGATTCTTCTTTGGGAATTGTAGGTTTCTTTAAGTAGGATACAGGATCATTGCTGGGTAACAGGTAACCCTGTCGAGGCTATAAACGCCTGCTGGCAGCAGAGGCTCTACCTACAACAAATGAGCATATATAAAACTGGTTTAGAGAGAAGACTTTGTTTTATCTTTACAAGCAAAGTAATGACTGATGTAAATACAAGGACTAGATTGAGGCAGCAAGTAATCAAAGTTGAAAATAGTTGAAACAAAATGTCATTGACAGATTAAAGTATAATGTACTTTATCTTTATATAATAAAGTTTAACTTTCTGGAAAATTCTATGTTTTGGAAGTTTTGAAAATTCAAAAAGTAGCAGAGATAACTGGTTCTTCCAAGTGAATCGCCAATTGTTGTGGCTAGCAACAACCCCCCCTTCTTATTTAGTGTTATTCCTAATACTAAATAAGTGGGGACCCTTAGTTAAAAAATTTGAAAAATCAAAGTAGTGTTTAAATTTCCTTTTTCAAATAAAATTACCATCATAAGCTTAGGAAGCTCCACCTTGAAAAATCCAAAAATCTAAGTTTTATGATAAGGTAAGACACAAATATTTCCTTAGGAATATCGCACCGCAAAAAGATAATGGGATACCTCCTTATGAGCTGAATTTTAAACATTTCGAGATTGCGATACGCGATAATATCGCATCGCATACAGCAAATACAATTTACATTGAAAAACTTTAATTTGTCGATATGCAATGACGCCGATCGCAAATCACATTTCGCAGAAAACAAGTTAATGAAGTTTATCATATATAACGTTCCTGCGATCTGCGATATTGCGATATTGCGATCTCGCGATACAGCGACAATGCGATAATGCGATATCACGAGCAACCAACTTTGTGATGTTACGATTCTGCGATGTTATCATTTTGCGATGTTGCGATCTGCGATATTGCGAAGCAAATCGCAAAATCGCTCCATCGCAGATCTTTCGGGCGCGTTATTCAAGAAAAGTATTTTCCATAAGCTGACACCTGGTTATGTGCTTTAATGCTAATAAATGAATTAGTTGCTAGTTATTAATGGAATATGGGTTTGTGCTTATCGAAAAATCATCTCACGTAAGGTGGTATACTTTATGCGTCTTCAGCATTTAAATTTTTCCCATCACCCTTCCTTGTCATTATTTTCACTTCACTTGTGAATTGCAAGAATGGAGAATAGAGGACGATACAAAGCAATACGCAGGATAAAATGGGAAAGAAAAGCAAAGCTCCGAGTTCCAAAGAGAGAAAAATGGCACCCTTGTATACAGACACGGCCTGTAACAGAGACGCGGGAATTGCTACATGGGAAGGCATGTATAATCTGCTCGAAGAGGAGAATCCAAGAGTAATGGAAGTTACTGCTACTGCGGCCTCAAATGGTTCTTTTGAGTCATCTATCACAGAGCTAGCTTGCTCATTTTTGCACCGAATAGCAGCAAGGCCCAAAATTCTCCCATATACAGACATGGTGAAGTGGATACTCAACAGCATGGATATCAAAAATAGACAGTTTAAGACTCAAAGTCAAGAGCTTACAGAAGTATTATTTTTACAAATTTTGAACTTTATATCTGCTAAGGAAAAAGCGTAAAAGGTGAAAAATGCATCAAGGAAATCCGGATCAAGAAACGGAGGAAGTTTCCGAGCTGAGAATTTTTTTTCGAAAAGGCAAGCTACTAATTGCCCAGTCACCTGCAAGCTCCGAAAAATTGCATGAAAGAAATGATAGAGAAATAATGGATCAAGCATAAGGCAAAAGAAAAGGCACAAGCAATCCAAGGGTTAACCAAGTTGAACTGGGATTATTACTGGGCATACTTGGTAAAGCCACATAGCCAGTGGATGACTGTTAAGTGTATCATCAATTCGGCCGAAAAAATGGTGCCAGCTCTTGTCGATTCTGTTTTCTCAGCTCAGCTAAAATCGGAAGTCGGCCAATCGACTCTTCTCAAACAGATGCTATATGCGTGCGATTTCAAGGACCAAATACAGAAGTAGTTTTAATTTTAGATTCAATTTTAGTTTTAATTTTGTTTTATTTTCCTGAAATGAGGACGGTCATTTAAACTGCATCCTACATTTTTGTAATAATTTATTTTTAGATTTAGTTAGTAGTATTTAAACCCTTCTCATGCATTTAGAGAAGGGTCCTGAAATTTATCAAAAACTTATCCCCAGAACATGCACTTTTGTACCCTCTGAGGAGGTTTTGATGAATGAATGGAACAGGATTTATTGATGTTTGCATTTGATATCTTCTACTCATGTTGCACTTTTGTACTCTTAGTGGATGTTAGATCAAGAAGAGATAAATCATTATCACTTGAAGCTCATGAGTAGGACTAGTTATAAATGGTATTTCTATCTCTTAACTATTTCTGCCTTGTGTTAGAGTGATTTTCAAGTTCAGTTATTTATATATTGATGTATGAATTCCTGAGTTATCATTTGGCACTTTTGTACGGTGATAGCTATTTATTTATGCTTGATGTATGAGTAGCTTACTATGCGATATGTTTCTCACAACTGTTTCGTCTAACTTTTTATACGAAGTGGTTCATCTTTATTGAATTCTTTTCTCATAACAGTTGAATGATCTTTATTACCAGTTGTTATTTGAAATCATTTTAGATCGCATAAAAGAAAGATTATACCTCGGGTTAGTGTAGATTTGTATATTTTGTTTATTAGAATACAATTTCCTTATTATTAGATTAGAATTAGAGTAGAAGTATTCCATTTAGAAACTGTTAGATCAGAAATATCAATCTTTCTCACACACACACACACTTAAATTGGGAAACTGGTCCCATATCCCCAGTCGGACCCGCTATACCAAATGGAAAAGGAGCTGCAACCAAGGTCCGGACTGGGCGGGTATCCCCCTTGTTGTAGACCCGATTTTCAGGGCTTCAACAGGACTACAATATAAATTCCTTGATTTATCCTTTAGTTTATAGCATTTATAATATTAATCCATTGGGTTTAATATTATTCCCTTGGGTTTATAATACCTTGGGGTTTTATAATTAATCCTCTGAGTTTATTATTCCCTTGGATTTATAATATCAATTCCTTGGGTTTATTAATCTAAGCACTCATATTCCGAAAATATCATATACACCATAACGAATTATTATTATTTAATAATAATAATAATAATAATTATTATTATTATTATTATTAACAAAAAAAATTATAAATGATTAAAAAAATAATTTTTTTTTTTCAATAAATAAATAAATATTTCTTCTAAATTAATAAATAAATTAATTTTTATATGAAGGGAATTAAATAGTAATTTTTTATTTTATTTTTTAATATAAATAAATAAATAAATTATTATCAATATTTATTTAAATAAAAAATTAATTAATATTATTAGTAACAATATTAATATTTAATTAAATTATGGGATATTATTTAATTATTTAGTATTTTTAAATTATTTAATATTATTTAATTCTAAATTGTTTAATACTATCTATTTATTTAATAATATTGTTAATTGATCAAAGTAACAACAACAACAACGACAACAACAACAATGATTATTTTTAGATGATTATTATAATATTTCATTAAAAATAATTATCTTTAATTAACAATAATATTGAATATCTAGTTATTATTGATTAAAAGTTATTATAATTATTTTAAAATACTTATTCTTTTTAATTCCATATTAATGTTTTTAAATGTATTTGTATTAAACATGAAATTATGTACTAAAATTTAATTCCATTGCAAATTTTGAAAAGTATTTTTGAATTTTGGGAACCAAATGAACATGAACTAAGTTAATTATTTGATTTTTCTTAGATTAATCAAATTTTCTAATCTTTTACACATTGGGATAGAAATAATAAAATATGAAAGAAATGTGAGAATGAAATGTACAACAAGAAATTCAACCAAAAAAAAAAAAAAAAATTTTAAGAAAGATGGATTTGAGTAGAGTAACAGGTAAAAGGTCCTTTTTACATTTTTATTTAATCACTCAATTACAGCTAACATAAATGATGATATAACTATTTCGATTATCATAAGAAGCCTGATTCGTTGTCCAAGCCAAATCCCACTTCGAAAATAAAAGAAAAATGATGCAAGCTCATGATGATCACAGACCATTCCATTAATATTTGTAAAATATATTAGTTGTATCTCAAGTTATTGTATATTGCTTTATGAAAGGCACCCATAGAAAAGGAAATCATCATTGTATGTTAATGGTTGCTACTATTGTGAAAAGAAAAGTACATAAAGGAATATCCTTGAGCATGGAGAACACACGCCTTTGGAATACTCTGTCATAGGTTTTCATCTGATTTCTTCTACCATATGATGCAATTCCAGTTTTTTTTTTTTTTTTATTGATATTCATATCCATATGGCTGCAATGATGGGAGTAGTGTCTAGGATTTGTTTAGTAATCATGCATTCCCACCAGCTGCCTTCCTTGCAATTTGCAATGAACATGTGGCCTGAACCCAAGGTCGAAGCCACTCCTCAACTGTCATCTCCATTATTCTACAGGAGTAAGGAGTTTGATGAGAACTTGATTGGTGAGGAATCACATACAGAGGAGCCAAAGTAATGAAAAACATTTTGAAAATGAATGGCTTTAATATTGAAATGATCCATCGACCATTAGGTGGCTTTGGTAGTGAAACGATCCCTGAAATGCATAATTCACATGTGTTGTAACATCATGAATTAATTTTGTTTCAATTATATCAATTACCATGTTGCCACTTCTTACTAGTGGTAGGTGCTCCCGATTTGTAACGGGAAAGAGGAGAGCTCATAGTCGTAGCTGCAATACTAAGACGAGTCATATTCTGTGAATATTAAATCTTATTTTATTTAAAAAAAATTGAAATTGTTTAAGCCTATGTCGACCCTCTTAAGTTGAAATATATATGCCTTTAGCAAAACTGTAGAAATTTTGCTCTCTACACATCTTGTAGAGAAGCTGTAGATTAAACTGATTATGCAATGTACTAAAGCAAAATACTTAATCTACTTTTACAATTAAACTTGCGGAAGCTTAATCGATTTTGAGCAAGATCAATTAGAACACATATAACAGAGAAGAAGAAATCGTACACATGAAACACAGAAGAATACTCTGGGGAAAGCCTCAACTAAAAACCCCGCTATATGTATTATCATACAAGTGGAAATATCTCAGGATTACACAAAGCTTTAGCTCACAAGCTATCCAGCTCTCAGTGCAATCCCTGACTGCTGCTCATAGGCAGAATAGACAACACCTGTGCCTTCCTTCAGTCCTCCAAGCCTCCTATTTCCTTGCACAGTTTCTCTTGGGTCCTTGAGTTGCAACTTGTGTGATTCTCACCTCACACACAACACTGACCTCTGAAATAACTGCGCAATCTTGAAGGAGTTAATTCCTTCTGCATGGATGAGTTTTATTTATAGGAAAATTCCTCCAACTGATAGTTCGCTGTCCCTTCCTTTAATCTCAACTGGGTCTCTGTCTGAACTGACATGCATGGGTTATTTATGAGAGAATATTCAGTTATCTGGAGAACACTAGTTGCATGCATGCATGCATTAATTGATTGAACTCAGAATTAGTTCTTCCAACTATTTGGAACTAATTTAACTGGGCTTAACTCAGTTAACTAATCTAACTAATTACAACTCAAATAAAACTCATCCTTATCTCCTTAATTAGGGGATAACTTCCTCAATCAAAGGGATAACTGTTGCATGTCTTCACATAGACTTCATGTTTGATTTTCTCCAACTAATTAACTCAAGAAGAATTAATTAATTATTTTTCAAATAGTTGTTGAGACTAAATTTGAATTTCAATTCTCAATTTTAATTCAGGGACTAATTAAAATTGGAGTATATCCTGAAATGCTATTTATAGCAATGCTATTTTTAACATTTCTATTTTTAGCATTTCTTGTTGCTATTTTCAACACTCCCTATAAACAAGAAAGCCATTCAACTCGAACCCGATCCTGAACCTTTGGAATGTTCTGCATGCAACACTTATCCCTAGTGTTGTTTCTCCAACAACTCTAGAAACAAAATATATCTAACGTAAATCAGAATGATGCCTTTGTCATCAAAGTCTCTGACTGCTATTGCCTTTTTCGACTAAAAACTCTGCACGTCTGTGCTCTTCAGTATTTGACTGCTCTAGCCTCTGTCACTTTGATCTTCAACTGCATCAATCACATTGATTCATCCTATTGCATCCGTGCTGCTGCTGGTCCTATCTCCCAGCACTGCATCCGCACTGCACCTCCTCTCATCATGTTGCATCGTGCTACCCACTGCTGCACTGCAACTCAATTACTGAGAAGTAAGCAATTGATATCCCAACTAACCTCCCTATTGGGCTAGAAACAACATCTTATGCTAAAGCTTCCTCTGCCAATCCATCCACATCTGTCTCTACACACTTAGCCAGTCCTGCTACTCCTCGTCGGGGCTCCCGTAGCAAGGTCTAATCAAAGAGGCTAGGTACCTCAAGGATCCTATCCCTATTTCAGCCTTCTTAGGACTATCACTCCACATCACCCACCTCACACTTGGAGGTATGGCTACATGTGATCCCTCTGCCACTTGGCTCGAAATTTCCCCCGACTGGAGGTCTCTACATGAGTGGATGTCTCCACTTGATCTCCTCTCAGCTTCTCTAGTTGTGGCTGCTCCACAACCTCTTGAAGCTATTTCACTAGTTGTGGCTCCTCCACAATTGTCTAAGACTTCTTCTAGCATTGCATTTTGAAAGGTAATGTACTCTCCCTCTCAACCACTAAGTCTCCAACATTTTCCTTGCTCCTCAAGGCTTTGCATGCATCTTGAACCTCAAGAGCATACAAGTTCTGTACCCGTGAACCGATTTGTTTCACCTGACCCATGGTGATGTGTCTAAGGAAAACCTTTCCCTTACTAAAGAAAACATCATATCCTTTGTCCTCCATCATCGCGATCGATACCAAGTTCTTCTTTAGTCCAGGCACATACTTCACATCAGTCAGGGTGATAGAAGCTCCATGCTCCCTCTGAAAAGAAATTGCACCTTCACCTGAAACACGGTATTTTCCATCATCACACATCTCTAACAGTATCTTGAGGTCTTTCTCCTCCAAGGTACTGAAAGAACTCTTATCCTCAGTCATGTGGAATGAAGCTCCACTATCAAGAAACCAACCACAACCCATCATCGATGAAACCATGCATGCGATGAGGGAAAAATCCAAATCGAACTAAGAGGTCAATGCCTCACCTTCAGATCCTACCGAGGATCCCTTATTGGATTTCTTCAATGGACAATTAGTTGCATAATGGCCCACCTCATGACAATTAAAGCATCTCACTTTAGATTTGTCAATCTTCCCACCATGAGAAGAACTCGATTTGGGATGAGAATCCTTGTCCTTCCCTTTCCTGCCTTACTCGCTAAGGTGAAATTTTCTTCATCCTCCTTGGATGAAGAACCATCTCTGGTGCTCCTCCTCCTGATCTCCTCTTGCATGAGATCTGAACACATTTGTTCCCAATCCGGTAGTTCCTCTCTTCCATTCACTGAGTCCTGGTAGCTATGCCAACTCTTAGGAAGATTGAGGAGAGCAAGATTCACCATTGCTTCGATACAATGAAGAACTTTTTCTACAAACCTTGCTCTGATACCATGTAGAAATTCTGCTTTCTACACATCTTGTAGAGAAATTGTAGATTAAACTGATTATGCAATGTACTAAAGAAAAAATACTTAATCTACTTCTACAATCAAACTTGCAAAAGCTTAATCGATTTTGAGCAAGATCAATCAGAACACATATAACAGAGAAGAAGAAATCATACACATGAAACACAAAAGAATACTCTGAGAAATGCCTTAGTTAAAAACACTGCTATCTATATTATCATACAAGTGGAAATATCTCAGGATTACACAAAGCTTTAGCTGACAAGCTATCCAACTCTCAGTGCAATCCCTCACTGCTGCTCATAGAAAAAATAGACAACACCTGTGCCTTCCTTAAGTCCTCCAAGCCTCCTATTTCCTTGCGCAATTTTTGCTGGGTCCTCCAGCTGCAACCTGTGTGATTCTCACCTCACACACAACACTGACCTCTGAAATAACTACGCAATCCTGAAGGAGTTAACTCCTTCTGCATGGATGAGTTTCCTTTATAGGAAAATTCCTCCAACTGATAGTACACTATCCCTTCCTTTAATCTCAACTTGGTCTCTGTTTGAACTGAAATGCATGAGTTATTTATGAGAGAATATTTAGTTATCTAGAAAACACTAGTTGCATGCATGCATGCATTAACTGACTGAACTCAGAATTAGTTCCTCCAACTG
Organism: Pinus tabuliformis; assembly: GCA_031772625.1. Lineage (NCBI taxonomy): Eukaryota > Viridiplantae > Streptophyta > Pinopsida > Pinales > Pinaceae > Pinus > Pinus tabuliformis. Next base: position 926,882,943 of record CM062806.1, read on the forward strand.
TTTGGAACTAATTTAACTAGACTTAACCCAGTTAAATGAGCTAACTAATTACAACTCAAATACAACTCATCCTTATCTCCTTAATTAGGGATAACTTCCTCAATCAAAGGGATAACTATTGCATGTCTTCACATAGACTTCATGTTGATTTTCTCCAACTAATTAACTCAAGATGAATTAATTAATTATTTTTCAAATAGCTGCTAAGACTAAATTCGAATTTTAATTCTCAATTTTAATTCAGGGACTAATTAAAATTGGAATCTATCCCGAAATGCCATTTATAGCAATGTTATTTCTATTTTTTGCTATTTCCAACAGAGTTGGAGTATATCCTGAAATGTTATTTATAATAATGCTATTTTAGAATTTCTATTTTTAGCATTTCTTGTTGCTATTTTCAACAAGAACAAATTCTATTGGTACATGTAATAGTATAATTGGTTAAAATTTTCTGTGTTTTTATAATAAAAAAAACTTGTTAGATTGGTAAATTTATCTTTTATCATACTTATTAAGATTTAGTATTAAAACACATATTTCATTAAATTTGGAAGTATTCTATTACAAGGCCTCCAACAACATTCATTTTTTTTGTAAATTTCCATATTAAATTGATTCAACATTAAAATAATTTGCAAGTAATTTCTAACCAATTATAGATCATGAATAGGTCAAACATGGGGTTGTTATGTATAATAGTATCAATACAAAATAGGAGTGTGAAATCAAACTCTTAGAAGAAATTGATTTAAGTTAAATCATATTCGTATGTCAAACATCCAATCAAGATATTATAGTTATGGATAACATGCTAGATTTATCGATGTTTAAATTTTATGTCTCGCAACTCTAACCCCGTTTCCCCCAACCTACAAGGGATTTGTTGATTGAATGATGGTGATGTGAGGATCTTCCTGTAAATGACAAGGATAGGTGTCTCTTGCATTGCATTGAAACTAGTCTATTAAAACCTTAGTAAAATGTTCTTGTGCTCAATTTCATACGGCCCCTTTGTGCATTTATGAAGCACTAATGAGGGGGTCATCATTCATCTTCATAGAATGCAGGCATATACTATAAAGGTTATACATTGTTGATCTACGTATTTCAAGAACGTTAGGCACCATTGGTATATCTCCACTCAAATCCAAGTACATCAAATGAGAGTTCTTAAATTGGTATTCAGGTCATTCCATTATGATGGACAGTGTCACAAAATGAAGTAAACAAGAAACTTTAGTGGTGAATTCTTGTAAGTAGTGGAGGCAGGGGTTTTCAAATATTAGCACGATTGATGGTCGTGTGGATATTGATCTCTCCTTGTAAACATTGTCAAAACCAATAATAGTCTCGATGTAAATTTAGTGTCAACCAATAGTATGGAAAACCATGATTGACCATTACTTTCACTAAGAAGAGAAAATGATAAGCATTTTTAATGGGGAAGAAATAAATGTGAAACGTAACTCATGTATTTTAGTTGAAATTTATATAAGTCCCCGTGTTCTTTAATTATTAAATACTTAATGTAAATACTTCTAAATTATCATTAAGATATTGATTTTGAAGATTAAATGTGTATTAAAAGGCATTCATCTATGACATTGGATTTTTCATGTAGCATGAATAAACCACTTAAAGCTAATTATCAATTAATCTTAAATAGTTTTGTATAAGATATATCTTTACTTGCATTAATAGATTTATTTCAAAAATAAATTACATTTTTAGACTTGTATGAATACATATAACTAAATAAAATTCAATAAATAACTTCCGAGTCTTGTTGGATTCTATGAGATTATTTTAAGTATAAATAGTTTATTTAAGATTTGAAATTTACAAAATGTTAATATTGATGGTGAAAGCATGTCATATGGTGTAAAAAGTTTAAAGGCATCCATTTATGGCCCATCTGTTGAATGAGCTTAAATAGTCTACTTAATGCTCATGGTGAATTCATTAATCCATGTTTTATTAGAAAATTCATTTTCTTTACATGGTTTTTTATTCTAGAAATAACAATTTCACATTTGTACATTCATATTAAACCACATGATAGTTAAATAGAAATTTAATTAGTCATTAAAACTATTGAGATGAGGTGTCCCTTGCATTGCATTGAAACTAGTCTATTAAAACCTTAGTAAAATGTTCTTGTGCTCAATTTCCTACGGCCCCTTTGTTAGTCATCTCATCTCATCTCATTTAATTAAATTAATCCATGATAGTATCTAATCAAACCTTGATAAGCCACTTATCAATCGTTATCCTCATATATATGTTTTTTTTAAGAAATGCAAAATTATTTACAATATAATTTTATCTAAAGAATTACACATCACATTTATGCACTCATATTAGTGCATTTTATATGTAAACAATGAATAACTAACTTTGTGCCTTATTGATTTTCAATATGATATGATTGCAGTTACAACCATTAATTGATTTAAGCATATAAATTTATGAAAACTATCAATTGAGAAATCACATATCTTATGATTCAAAAAGATCAAATCATTTACCTATGGCACATTTCTCGTTAACCTTAATAGTGAATAATGCATTGTGAATAGTGAATAATGCACATAACATTTATCAAGTAAATTGTTATAATTTCTTTAGTAAGAATAGCACCTTTGTTTGCAAGGAGTTCTATTTGAAAACTTATATTTCACATTTATATATGATTATTGATACATATAATTAAACATAAGTCATCAAAAAAATCATTATAAGATGGTTCATATAAGATAATTTGAATGGCAAACAATTCATTTAAGAACACGTGCACGCACACACACATCTTAGAAAAAAATCGATACAGCAGTCATTGCAAAAACATTTATAAATAATAAGAAATAAACATATTAATATAATTGGCAAATTCCATCTATTTCAAAAAATATAAAATCATACAAATTGATTCAACAAAAACTATGTCCAAAATGTATTGAAAATTTGGAATGTACTTTTCAACAAATTTATAAAAGAAATTATCTCCATGAACTACAATGAAGTACATGTTCTATTGAACATTCGAATGTACTCATGTTTTTGTTTGATACAATGAAGTGTCTTAAGAAAGGGGAATAAAACTTGCATAAGCCACGTATCTTGCTCTTTTCCTGTATACGATTTTATCAAGATGTGGTTTGATCGATATCCCATGAATTGAGAAGTATGTTTTTCTGTATCTATTAGCAATACATTTGATTCTTCATAATTATCTCCATATTGGCACCACACATCAATCAACTTTTTCTCATAAAATTGTCTTGTTCTCCCTGCTTCCAATTTTGTTTGCAAATGACAATGAGATCTGTCCCATGCAAATTTAAAGTCCTCTATATCAATATTTGATTTTTCAAGTACTTTTCGGATGTACTTGTCAGTGACATTTAATGTCGATATTGCGGCATCATAATTTATTAAGCAATATTTTAATACTTTTGAATAAAAAGGCCTTAAAAAATAGGACCTATCACCAAACTGCCAGTCTGGTTCTCTTTGAATATGAAAATCTTGTTCATCTTTGGTGTATGATTGGAAGAATACTCCTTCCATTTCGAATATCAACAACATCTTTTGACTTGTAGTAATTCCCATCTGCATTTGCACTGCAACCACATGTATGATATTAACATATCTCCACTTCAACACTTCATTGCTTAAGGACATAAAAACCTATCATTTTAAAAATGATGTTAATATTTATTATGAACAGTTTCCATTTGTATGCAAAGGCAATTTTACAATGAGTTCAAAGTATCACAAAATACAAATACAATTGCTCCATTAAAATGAACAAACAAATAATATGTTTACTTTATACATACAACCTAATACCTTTATTTAATTTGTATGGAACAAAAGTATTATAAGAAAGCATTGACCCACCATTTAGATCATTAATTTTAATTAATGATTTATATAATTGCAATTGAAAAATATAATTATAATGGTCTAGCGCAACTAAACAAACTAATTTTTTATTAATTTTCACATACAATATAACACAATTTTTAAATTTCAAACCTGATTAATTATATGTTAATTTATAGAGTTTCTACCTTAATTTTTTTTTGTGCTTCTTTTAGTGCAAATTGTATGTTTATTGTTGGTGTTACATACAACTAATATAATTTTTCAACTTATATGGAATAAATAGGGTTATAAGAATGCAATGGGTCATCCTTCAAATTACTAATTTCTAAGAGGTATAACAATAACTTAAACCGCATTTAAAGCAAATAATTGTAATGATCTAATTAAAACCAATAGAACAATTACCTATTAATTTTATATACAATGTAATCCATTGTAAAACAAGAAATATAGACTGGGAAATTTTGATATGAAAACATTAAATGACCATTCATCTCACCAAAAATAAATAAAATAAAAATATTTGATTTTTAGAAATGACAAACCAAATCAACAGTTCTTTTATTAGTGTTGTGAAATAAAAGTAATCAATCATGATGTCATACATATAACATCATGATATAGACATATGTAATCTTAAGGTACTTCTAAATATAATTGGACATCCTTCAAAATAGCTCGCACATCCGTAGCCTTGTTGAGTTTATGCAATATTCTCCATAGCTCATGGATCAACCAATTATCCCTTGATTTGCTCCAATGAATGGAGGGGCAAGAATCACATTTTCTTTTGGATTCTCTTTCACTCTCTCAATTAAACAATCAACTATAATAGTAGTGGTTGCATCATATTGGGTATGCATTTCCCACACTTTTTTCAATGATTTAGTGTGTATAACTTTCGTTGAATTGTCAATGACCTTATGTCCCTTTTGTGGCTTACAGTCTGAAGCAGTCCACTTAAACAGAAATTTATCTTGTAATCTTTTTGAAACCAACTTTTTTAGAAATCTTGTTGTGCTTTGTTTCAAAGCTGTCGTCCAAATTGCAATGTCAAGAGATTCATTTTTGAAACACATTTCAAAAAATGATTTTGCATGTGGATGAATCCAAAATAGTTTTTTCTCTATTGTGTAATCAACATCAACTCCCATTTTCTCAATATGCCCTTTGTTTGTTGCTTCATCATCAATGCTATGATAAAAAATGTCCTTTGGATTAATTTAATTAAATGAGATGAGATCCATGATAGTATCTAATCAAACCTTGATAAGCCACTTATCAATCGTTATCCTCATATATATGTTTTTTTAAGAAATGCAAAATTATTTACAATATAATTTTATCTAAAGAATTACACATCACATTTATGCACTCATATTAGTGCATTTTATATGTAAACAATGAATAACTAACTTTGTGCCTTATTGATTTTCAATATGATATGATTGCAGTTACAACCATTAATTGATTTAAGCATATAAATTTATGAAAACTATCAATTGAGAAATCACATATCTTATGATTCAAAAAGATCAAATCATTTACCTATGGCACATTTCTCATTAACCTCAATAGTGAATAATACATTGTGAATAGTGAATAATGCACATAACATTTATCAAGTAAATTGTTATAATTTCTTTAGTAAGAATAGCACCTTTGTTTGCAAGGAGTTCTATTTGAAAACTTATATTTCACATTTATATATGATTATTGATACATATAATTAAACATAAGTCATCAAAAAAATCATTATAAGATGGTTCATATAAGATAATTTGAATGGCAAACAATTCATTTAAGAACACGTGCACGCACACACACATCTTAGAAAAAAATCGATACAGCAGTCATTGCAAAAACATTTATAAATAATAAGAAATAAACATATTAATATAATTGGCAATTTCCATCTATTTCAAAAAATATAAAATCATACAAATTGATTCAACAAAAACTATGTCCAAAATGTATTGAAAATTTGGAATGTACTTTTCAACAAATTTATAAAAGAAATTATCTCCATGAACTACAATGAAGTACATGTTCTATTGAACATTCGAATGTACTCATGTTTTTGTTTGATACGATGAAGTGTCTTAAGAAAGGGGAATAAAACTTGCATAAGCCACGTATCTTGCTCTTTTCCTGTATACGATTTTATCAAGATGTGGTTTGATCGATATCCCATGAATTGAGAAGTATGCTTTTCTGTATCTATTAGCAATACATTTGATTCTTCATAATTATCTCCATATTGGCACCACACATCAATCAACTTTTTCTCATAAAATTGTCTTGTTCTCCCTGCTTCCAATTTTGTTTGCAAATGACAATGAGATCTATCCCATGCAAATTTAAAGTCCTCTATATCAATATTTGATTTTTCAAGTACTTTTCGGATGTACTTGTCAGTGACATTTAATGTCCATATTGCGACATCATAATTTTTTAAGCAATATTTTAATACTTTTGAATAAAAAGGCCTTAAAAAATAGGACCTATCACCAAACTGCCAGTCTGGTTCTCTTTGAATATGAAAATCTTGTTCATCTTTGGTGTATGATTGGAAGAATACTCCTTCCATTTCGAATATCAACAACATCTTTTGACTTGTAGTAATTCCCATCTGCATTTGCACTGCAACCACATGTATGATATTAACATATCTCCACTTCAACACTTCATTGCTTAAGGACATAAAAACCTATCATTTTAAAAATGATGTTAACATTTATTATGAACAGTTTCCATTTGTATGCAAAGGCAATTTTACAATGAGTTCAAAGTATCACAAAATACAAATACAATTGCTCCATTAAAATGAACAAACAAATAATATGTTTACTTTATACATACAACCTAATACCTTTATTTAATTTGTATGGAACAAAAGTATTATAAGAAAGCATTGACCCACCATTTAGATCATTAATTTTAAGACTTAAATGATTTATATAATTGCAATTGAAAAATATAATTATAATGGTCTAGCGCAACTAAACAAACTAATTTTTTATTAATTTTCACATACAATATAACACAATTTTTAAATTTCAAACCTGATTAATTATATGTTAATTTATAGAGTTTCTACCTTAGTTTTTTTTTTGTGCTTCTTTTAGTGCAAATTGTATGTTTATTGTTGGTGTTACATACAACTTAATATAATTTTTCAACTTATATGGAATAAATAGGGTTATAAGAATGCAATGGGTCATCCTTCAAATTACTAATTTCTAAGAGGTATAACAATAACTTAAACCGCATTTAAAGCAAATAATTGTAATGATCTAATTAAAACAAATAGAACAATTACCTATTAATTTTACATACAATGTAATCCATTGTACAACAAAAAATATAGACTGGGAAATTTTGATATGAAAACATTAAATGACCATTCATCTCACCAAAAATAAATAAAATAAAAATATTTGATTTTTAGAAATGACAAACCAAATCAACAATTCTTTTATTAGTGTTGTGAAATAAAAGTAATCAATCATGATGTCATACATATAACATCATGATATAGACATATGTAATCTTAAGGTACTTCTAAATATAATTGGACATCCTTCAAAATAGCTCGCACATCCGTAGCCTTGTTGAGTTTATGCAATATTCTCCATAGCTCATGGATCAACCAATTATCCCCTTCATTTGCTGCAATGAATGGAGGGGCAAGAATCACATTTTCTTTTGGATTCTCTTTCACTCTCTCAATTAAACAATCAACTATAATAGTATTGGTTGCATCATATTGGGTATGCATTTCCCACACTTTTTTCAATGATTTAGTGTGTATAACTTTCGTTGAATTGTCAATGACCTTATGTCCCTTTTGTGGCTTACAGTCTGAAGCAGTCCACTTAAACAGAAATTTATCTTGTAATGTTTCTGAAACCAACTTTTTTAGAAATCTTGTTGTGCTTTGTTTCAAAGCTGTCGTCCAAATTGCAATGTCAAGAGATTCATTTTTGAAACACATTTCAAAAAATGATTTTGCATGTGGATGAATCCAAAATAGTTTTTTCTCTATTGTGTAATCAGCATCAGCTCCCATTTTCTCAATATGCCCTTTGTTTGTTGCTTCATCATCAATGCTATGATAAAAAATGTCCTTTAGTTCAAAAATAACTAGTTTCTTTTCAGTTATTTTGGCTGCAACACAATGGAAAATAATATAGTCAAACCATTTTATTCATGTTACAAAAATTACTAAAAAAATTGTTGAAACAATACACTTACCTTGAGTGTTTTTTTCAATATTTATAGATGAAACAATAAGTTCTTTTATCATCTGGACAGGACCTGGAGTAAACATATTAAACCTTCAATCAAATACCGATTGTACTTATATTTTGAATTGTGAAAATTAATAGAATCATTAAATAACAAGGAAAACAAGTGGACAAATTATAAGTACCTGATGTTATATTTGGTTCTTGGTTGTAGTTTTTTGGGACAATACCTTGGTCATTATATTCATTCTCTTTATTTCCAACTATAATCAACATATGAAATGGATATGAATCACAAAAAAAATAAAAATGAATAATAATAAAATAAAAAAAGATAGAGATACAATGATTAATACCCATTTCTATCTCCATAGTTCCATGGTCATTGTCTTGATTAATTTCATTCATCTCATAATTCCCTATAATAGTCATCCAAAAATATTATGAATATGGAAATTAAATAAATTGAAAAATTATCAAGAGAAAAAACTAAGCAAATTATGTACCTGTGTTGATGACTTCTTCCTCTCCTCCTTCTCCTCCTATTTCCATCTCCATACTTTTTTCAACAATATAAGCACTATGTTGATTAATTTGTTTCTTCCCACTTTCATCATTCTCTGTTTTAGAATCTCCATCATTAGTCATTTTAGTAAACACTTTGACAATTAAGAAATATGAAAAAAATAGTATCCAATGTATTATAAGAAAATAAAGAAATGAGTTGTAGTACCTGAATTCTCCAAGAAGTTAATGGGTACTGGATTTGATAGTTGAAAAGATTTGTAATGATTTAACATGATTGTCCTTTGTGACTCTGTTTGCACAACACATGAAATTCTTCTTCCATATGTACAACAGGCCTTGATAAAAATTTTCCCCGCATAAAGAGAAATAACCACTTTTGCATCACTACATTGTTGGTGCTTTTCCACTAAATCCATCCAAAAATCATAATCTCTCTCATTTTCATCAAATGTGTCTTCAAATGTGTGAGAGTATTTTATAGCCTCCAAAATTTTTAATTCTGAAGTATAGAAATGTATAGTAAGAACTATATCATAACTATAATTGTTTTGGCAATTATATTCATAAATGCCACTAGTAATTTTATAATTGAACTTGGATTTCTTTATCGAAATTTCCAAAGACTCGCGTATATCATTACAAAACCAAAGTTCTACTAAGAGAACTGTAGTAAAGTCATTCAACTCATTTTTTTCGATAAGAAATCGAAAAAATTCAATGTAATACCCCTTGTTGAATTTTTCTTTTTTCAAAGCTAGTGTGTCCAAAACAACAAGGTCAGTGTGTAGAAATGGTTGCAACTGACATGGAAAAGAGTGCAAAAGTGTTGACAAAAGATCAGGGCCTCCAAAATGACAACCAAATTCAAAATTGTTATCAACCTGTTGAACACTTGTTGATCCATTTATCATTCTGTCAAGGACTCCACATGCTTGCTGAGAAAGGGACTCTATCTTTGTATTACGTGTTCCTTTGACATAAGTAGACCCCTCCACCGTGTTGCAAAAATTGGTGAATATGATATCATTAATTTCATAATGCTCAAGAATGTTGAGTGTGGTAAGTGTCATCTCATTCAAGTTCTGATCATGACTTTGACAATATGTAACCATTGCATCCAATATTGTTCTGTTGGTTTTCAATTTAGAACAATAATCTTTTATTTTTATGGCATTTGTTGGATGATTAATTGGAATAGAAAACCAAATGGTTCCATCCAATAGCTTATCTGCTACTGAAGCAATTTCTTCCATGGTTAATCCCTGAAGGGGCCGAAAAGTAGCTGCTGTCAAACTGTGTAGACTATTTTTCTTGTAGTTCTCAAAATCAGGCTGGCTTGGAGAACACTTTAATGTGCCTAGTTGGTAACAGTTAAAAACAGTGTCCCATTTATCCCAAATAGGTTCATCAAGATATAAGAGAATTTTTTTATCAGAAAAATTTGTAATTGGACAATCGAAGAATGAGCACAACATTTCATCATCAACCTGATAAAATAATAAATATAAACTAATAAGAATCCAATGTAAAAATGAAACTAAATAAGGTGTTATAATCTAATGTGAAATCATCATAAATATCAGAAAATATGACTTATATTATCGGCTTTAGTAATTTATCTACAATAAAATTAGATACAATAATAAAATTTAAATGTAAAAATATAAAATTACATACCTTGTCTTCAGCCGTCTTAGAGCATCCAATCCTCCTTTTCTTTAATTTGTCATTGGCAATTAAGAAATGCCTTGCCGAGCGCACACAATCAATAAATGGAGTTTTATAAAATACCTTATTTGCAGAATTTAATTGACAACAAATGCGGATCACCTCAGTGGGTTCAACTGATGGATGCAAGAATCGAGCATTACGTTTTTTATATTTTTTTTTCGCTTCTGTTGATACATTATATTTAGGATTTGTTAAAATTTCTTTCGCTGCTTGAATGGTATGTTGACCATCAACTATCCAAAAATTGATATTCTTAGAATTTAGATCTGTCTCATTTATAATTTTTATAGAGTTGACCAAAGGATCAGGCTCATTGATGTCAAATGGAATCAAAAGAGCATCAGGTAATGAGGTTTGAAATTTTTCTAGGAATGATTTCACTAACACTTGAACATTTAAATCATCTCTTGATCTTAATTTGAACACCTTAGGAGCTTCTTTACATCTTTCAACAGCCACTTTTCTATTAAAGGAGTTTGAAAATAGATAACAATGCTTGAAAGCTTCATGAATCTCATCACATTGGTTTGCAAGGTTAGTTGTCTCAAATTCAACTTTCCTAGTTTTTTGAAATTCTGTAGTGGGCTTGAAATCACTTTCTTTTATATTCTCCTCCAAATCTGATAAATATACTCTTCTCAAAGCAAGTAATTGAGAATCAATTTTATCATCAGGTATTTTATCAAAAAATTTACCCTTTTGTTGTAAATGAAGAAGTACAGATGATGTTTTTTTACTTCTTACATAACGATATCTCAGAACAGTGGTGATGCGTTTTAAAAGATCTGCACAACTATTTAGTCCAGATTTAGAGAAGCTCTCAAAGCTATCCAACTTGAACATTGAATTTTTAATCGTATTTGTTGAATCAGTACTCGAAGCTTCAATCAAATCTGGTCTAAAATTTGTATACTCCACTTGACATGAAATTAATTTTACCTCATTTTCTTTAATCATTTCCACTTGAAAGTCAATGTCATTTTCATTGCAAGCATAGCAATTAATTATTATTCCTAATATCTCTGGTTCGTTTCCGTCTATTGATCCAAATAGGTACATATCAGGAAACATATTCATGGGAGTTTCTATTTGGATGTACCAATCTTGCACGAATTCATATTTATTATTTGTATTGTATTTTTTAATCATTTCAAAAGTAGAAGTTGAAGGTGTTACTGATATTGCCTTTTGAGTTGAATAACTTTTCTTTTTCTTAAGTGATTGTTGTAACATTTCATTTGCTTTTGGGCCAACCAATTCTGCAAATAATAGCAAAAAAATAATTGCATTAATCAAAATGAAAATATAATTTCAAATATTGTCACATAATGTTCTTATAAATACTGAAAAACCACCTAATCTAACCATTTCCAAGATAGTGTACATAAAATATAAAACCACCATACCAGTTGAAGGAGGCAATGTTTGTACATCACTTTTTTTTTGTCTTTTCTTCACTACTTTACTTTGAATATCAGGCACACCAAATTCCGCAGCTTCTAAAAAAAAATTATGGAATACATGAAATACTAAATATTATTAAACAACCTTATAATATATGATTTCCATTTACATGCACAATAATAAACGAGTACATATGCTATGCAAGTTTACTATATGACACCAAAAGTTATCACCTAGGTAAAACTGATAAGAAAAGAAACTACATAATCCAACCATTTCAAAAAGAGTACAAAAAATATAAAACCACCATACCAGTTGAAGGGGGCATCATTTGTAGGTCACTTGTTTTTCTTTTTGTCTTCGCAACTTTACTTCGAATTTCAAGCCCACCAGTTTCCACGGTTTCTAGAAAGAAAAATTTAATGGAAGACATGAAATAACAAATAGTATTAAACAACCTTATAATACACGATTTTCATTTACACGCACAATAATAAATGAGTACATATGTTATGCAAGTTTAGTATATGACACCAAAAGTTATCACATATTTAAAATTTCTTGGAAAAAAATACCCATGTTAGTATGGGTTGTCCCCATTAAAACCCCAATCCTAAGGCTATTTCCATGGGTTTTATTAATCAACAACCAATTATTAACACAATGTCTAACAATTTTAACAAAGTATAAATTAAAATTGTCATACCAATTAAAGAATTTGGTGTCGTGTTTCTTGAACTTCCTTTTTCCTTGGATGCTTCCTTTGAATTCTCACTAGCTTCATAGTCCATGGTATCTGAAAATAAAGTAAAAAAATTGTTATCACAATTTCGAATTATTGAAGAAAATATGAATTTATAAATACTACAACTATTCGCATAATTATATGTGTAACAAAATGAACAAGAACAATAACAATTGTATAGTAATAGCTAATCAAGGTTAGAAAAAGGGCACCTCGAAATAATTTTTTATATTATTTTAATCGTGAATATAGGAAAGCAAATATCTACTAGGTTTCCTTCCAGCACAAGCATAAGAACATTTCCAAAAGACATTACATTGTGAATAAACAAAAAAAAAATTGTATAGACCAAAATAACAACATATATACACAAAATTTATCTCTTATAGTCATGTATATTCTTAGTTTGCTTTAGATGAAATAATAGCAAAACACAATGAAAGAACATTAACTATGGCAATCATTATATTTTCTTCTAGATCTTTGTCTAGCACAAAGACAAACACATACCAACTTTGCAAGGTGAAATAAATTTAGAATGTGATATAATTACTTCTAACATGAACAAAAGCATATTGCATTTGCATCCTAGATTTATTTCTATTACAAACGCATGGATATTGTCAAAAAAAACATTGTAAGGTGAAAGAAATCTAGCATGTGCTAGAATTATTTTTAGCACGAACACATTCATATTTCCAAGAAAAACATTGCAAAACAAAATAAATATAGCACAAGCTAGATTTCCTTATACCACAAACCACAAACATATTGTCATTAAAATATTGCAAGGCAAAGGAAATGAAACCCATGCTAGACTATATTCTATCGCATACAAGAAGATTGCCAACAACAACATTGTATTGTAAAGCAAAAACATAAACACAATGTCAATATAGTCATTGGAATAATAATATTTCTTGGGACATTTGACCTTGCCTTTTAGAGACTATGAAGTTTTAGTCCATGCCTACGTAGACTATTGTTACAATATAAAAAAATTTAAACCTTGAAACGATTAGAAGGCCCTTCATATGGAATATGTGGTCTAAGAATGGGATAGTGTACAAAGATTTCCTCCTATAAAAAATACAAGAACGTTGCAAATAACAACATTACAAGGTGAAAGAAATATAATTCATACTATAATTCCTTCTAATGCGAAATTAATCACATAACAACATTGTAGGGTGAGAAAAATTTACTCAAAATTACATTTACTTATAACAAACATATAAATATCTCCAATGACAACACTACACGACAAAAAAAAATTTAGCGCAAGCTAGATTTTCTTTTAGCCTAAACAAAAACATGTTAGCATTAACAACATTGCAATGTAAAATAAAATCTAACATGTGTTAGATTTCATTTTAGTGCAAACTCGAGCACATAGAAACATTGTAGAGTGACAAGTCTATCAAGTGCTAGATTTATGTCTACCACAAATACAAGCACGTTGCCAACAACAACGTGGTAGAGTATAAGAATTCTAGATTGTGTTAAATTTTATTCCAACACAAACACAAACACATTTTAATTTGAAAGAAATTTAACACATGTTATATTTCCTTTAAACGCAAACACAAGAACATAACAACATTGTAAGACTAAACAAGTTTATTGTGTGCTAGATTAACAACATTGCAATTTAAAATAAAATCTAACATGTGTTAGATTTTCTTTTAGCGCAAACTTGAGCACATAGAAACATTGTAGAGTTTCCTTTAAACGCAAACACAAGAACATAACAACATTGTAAGACTAAACAAGTTTATTGTGTGATAGATTAACAACATTGCAATTTAAAATAAAATCTAACATGTGTTAGATTTTCTTTTAGCGCAAACTTGAGCACATAGAAACATTGTAGAGTGATAATTCTAGCAAGTGCTAGATTTATGTCTACCACAAATAAAAGCACATTGCTGACAACAACATTGTAGAGTATAAGAAATCTAGCTTGTGTTAAATGTTCTTCCAACACAAACACAAGGACATTTAAATTTGAAAGAAATCTAACACATGCTATATTTCCTTCTAGCACAAACACAAGAACATAACAACATTGTAGGACTAAATAAGTCTATAATGTGTGCTAGATTAACAACATTGCAATGTAAAATAAAATCTAACATGTGTTAGATTTCCTTTTAGCACAAATTGGAGCACATAGAAACATTGCAGAGTGAGAAATCTAGCAAGTGCTAGATTTCTGTCTAGCACAAATACAAGCATGTTGCCAACAACAACATTGTAGAGTATAAGAAATCTAGCTTGTGTTAAATTTTCTTCCAACACAAACACAAGCACATTTAAATTTGAAAGAATTCTAACACATGCTATATTTCCTTCTAGCACAAACACAAGAACATAACAACATATTAGGACTAAATAAGTCTAATGTGTGCTAGATTAACAACATTGCAATGTAAAAGAAAATCCAACATGTGTTAGATTTCCTTTTAGCACAAACTCAAGCACATAGAAACATTGTAGAGTGAGAAATATAGCAAGTGCTAAATTTGTCTACCACAAATAAAAACATGTTGCCAACATCAACCTTGTAGAGTATAAGAAATCTCGCTTGTGTTGAATTTTCTTGCAACACAAACACAAGCAAATTTAAGTTTGAAAGAAATATAAGACATGCTATATTTCATTCTAGCAAAAACACAAGAACATAACAACATTTTACGACTAAAAAAGTCTAATGTGTGCTAGGTTAACAACATTGCAATGTATAAGAAAATCTAACATGTGTTAGATTTCCTTTTAGTGCAAAACTCAAGCACATAGAAACATTCTAGAGTGAAAAATCTAGCAACTGCTAGATTTATGTCTAACATAAACGCAAGCACGTTGCCAACAACAACATTGTAGAGCGAGAAATCTAACATGTGATACATTTATGTCTACCATAGATACAAGTACGTTTCCAACAACAACGTTGTATAGTATAAGACTTCTAGATTGTGTTAAATTTTCTTCCAACACAAACTCAAGCACAATTTAATTTGAAAGAAATCTAACACATGTTATATTTCCTTCAAGCACAAACACAAGAACATAACAACATTGTAGGACTAAATAAGTCTAATGTGTGCTATATTAAAACGTTGCAATGTAAAAGAAAATCTAACATGTGTTAGATTTCCTTTTAGCGCAAATTCGAGCGGATAGAAACATTGTAGAGTGAGAAATCTAGCAAGTGCTAGATTTATGTATACCACAAATCTATCCTACCATCGAAAGCGGAAACAAAATCTATCCTACCATCTCAAGCTTTGGATAGAAAGCTTGGTAAAAGAGATGGATTTGGTCTGGGATAAGTCTCTCTATAAGGAAAAGAGGTCCTCTACATGGAGCTGGCAGAAGGGAGTTACCTAAAAATATATCACGAGTTATCTAGAAACTCCATACGAAAACATCACATGTGTTTTCTTATCAAAGGATGGGCTTCCTCTCATAAACCAATAATTCATTGCTTCCCTGTATCCCTTGCAAAGGCTCTATCTTTTGACCCCGTTGTATAAAAGGCTCTTTCACCCACTGTTGATAATATCGGCGATTCGAAAATATTGCGATATTTTTGGCAAAACGATATATCGCCGAGAAAATATCGCAATATTTTTTTGTGTTGAAAATATCGCGATATTTCCAAAATATCGGCAAAATATCGGCTATGTTTAAAATTTTGAAAAAAAAATATTTTTTATGCTTGCCGATATTTTGTTGATATTTTCGCCGATATTGCCAATAAGATGTTTTCTGGACCCTTGCCGATATTTTGCCAATACCAATATTTTCAACACTGCTTTCACCTACCCTGTTGATCATATGCTCCGAGTACAAACTCAAAATAATATATGGAAGACACATTATCCTCATGCATGGGAGACATAACATATACGTTTTCTTGGAGAGTTTCTTTCCATGTCATTCTTACATTCTTCCTCATGCTGAAAGAACATATATTTCTTACATTCTTCCTCATGCTAAAAGAACGCATGCCTCCATAGTTGGAATTCAATAAAACCAACCTAAGAAGCCAATGATCTTGAAATATGTGTGATTTTGTGCCAAGATAGAGGTGTCGTGGCATAAGTGGAAGGAAGGAATTTTTCTAAATTTGAAGACAGAGTTTAGTAAAAAACATAAAATCTCATTACGCACTAGTTTAAATCAATGTTCACTGCAAATAAGATAAGGTGTCCTTCAAATCACATTATAAACTAGTCTGAATCATCACTGCATTGAGCCATGGTATACGAATTGTAAGGATACCCAAAGAGTAGCAGTAGCTAAAATTTTTTATGCCAACATTATGGAACTAGAGGGAATGGATTCAATGGAGATCAAGACCTTACGTTGTGTTTTTCTGAGTGGAAGAAGTCCCTAGAAATTAAAATTTTCCTGGAGATAGGGACAAGCAACTAATAACAAACGGAAGCACTAATAATGTATCAAGGAGTCAGGTTCCTGAAGGACATTGTGCAAAGGGATGTAGTTATTGTTGAGGACTCCAACATAATCACAAGATCACTGAAGCAGTTCCCTCCTCCTAAGCCCTGGCATGCATCTATCATAAAATGGTCCTGCTACTCAATGCATTTAAATAAGTCCACTATTTTCAGGTTAGAAAAAGATTCAACTCCCAAGTCAATCAGATGGCTAAGCAAGCAATTTCAGTTGAGGACTCCAACACAATCACAAGATC
This sequence comes from Pinus tabuliformis, assembly GCA_031772625.1. Taxonomy (NCBI): domain Eukaryota; kingdom Viridiplantae; phylum Streptophyta; class Pinopsida; order Pinales; family Pinaceae; genus Pinus; species Pinus tabuliformis. The sequence goes on from CM062806.1 coordinate 926,900,215, forward strand.
ACTGAAGCAGGAAAGAGCTCCTTCCTCTTAAGCCCTGGCATGCATCTATCATAAAATGGTCCTGCTACTCAATGTATTTAAATAAGTCCACTATTTTCAGGTTAGAAAAAGATTCAACTCCCAAGTCAATCAAATGGCTAAGCAAGCAGTTTCAAAAGACAAAGGAACTCTCTGAGTATGTATCAAGGGGGGGGGGAGGGGGGAAATCCCTCTACACCTCAATAACATCATCAATAAAAAGTCCCAAGGAGAGGAAGCATGAAAGGTGGCACTCTCTACCCAAATTGTGATACATGGAAACAAAAGGAGTTTGGCTCACCAGATAAGAAGGCACAGGGACGGTTTGCTAACAGAGAGTTTGATAACCAGGACAGTTTGCTAACAGGGACAGTTTGATCATATGTTCCAAGTACAAACTCAAAATACTAATGGAAGATAGGTGATCCTCATGCATTGGAGACATAACATATACGTTTTCTTGGAGAGGCCTGATACTAAAGCATAGCGTGACATTCTTTTTTATTACAGATTTCCTTGACAACACGTTAGCATTCTTTTTACTTGCAGATTTCCACAAGATTGGGGTCCTCTGGAAATTCTTCTGGAGTAATAGCTTCTGGGTTATGATCTTCCAATGATTTTTTTTCTTCTTTTAATTATTTGTGTTTTTATTATTATTATCTTCTCACTAAACGTCTTGGTAGGCTAAAATTTCACCTCATCCCACTCTAAAGTAGAATGATTTAAAGAAAATGATTTGTTGATATTCCTACCTGGGAACAAAACTGGCAGTTAAGTTATCATATTTGGTTGCTCCTAGGATTAATCATTACATCATAGGTGTGCATAGGTTATACATTAGAAGATATATACAGTCATGTATATCCCTTATCACTGGGAAGTGAAAACGTCATAATTCAACGGAGCACATGATGTACTACCGTTAAGGTGCATTACAAAACACGAAGTACAAGTTTGATACATCTTTGAATTCAAGTCCACTAGGAACTAGGAATTATGTCTGATCAATGAGATTTCTGTAGGTCTAACAAATCCACAGTTGTGAATAATTATTCCCTACAAATACATGCCCAGGTGGACAAAGTTGCAATGGATCTTGAGCATTTTGTTAGCTACTTGAGCACTGAAGAGGTGCCTTTTGCATAATGAGTAGGGTCCCGGCTGATGATCATCAACTTTGCTACTTGTGCCATCCCAATGCTCAAGACAAGGCTTTGAGTAGTGACAAAGTACAAGTCAGTGAGTGTGAGAAATAAGGGAGAGGTGCTAAGTTTGGCTATGCCACTGCCACAACTACATCTAGTAGAGCATACTTTGGATGAAAAGGTACCCTGCATCCTCTTGGGGTTATCTAATATGTGGTGACCTCAGGATGATGGTAATGAAGGATGGAACTTCCAGTGATATTTATGTTTCCCAATGTTTTGGGATGGCCTTCAAAGCTAATCAATGATGACCCTCCCTGTTCTACTACGGTGCAGGTGTTCAGGTGCCATATCATTTATTGTTCATTGTTTTGTTGATGTGACTCACACCTTCAAGGTTTTAATTATGTTGATGGCTATACTGGACTTTGGGCCAAGGGTCTATTTTGTTCATAACTTCATATTTCAGTTGGATCTAGGCATTTAGTGCATAGGGGATTTTTAATGTTGCTCCTATGTTGACATTATGGTGGTGGTCCATCTATTCAAGCCACACATTCACACAATGGGTAGTGGATGATGGATCTAGTGGGCAAGTTTGGGTTTGTTGGAGGGTTACATGTTTGAGGCAGCATTTAACTGGAGAGAGGAAGATGGATAAAATCAAAATCTATGACCAAGTTCCTGGTGCAGACAGGGAACCTTGGAGGGGCTGTTAAACCAATCTTTGTACGAGGAAGAAGGGAGGCAGCCCTGTGCCCCCAACATGGCTGACATAGAGGGGATAAATATATGCAGAAAAGACAGAAGTCAAAGGCCAAGGAGAAAGTAGATGAACCGAGTAGACTGCATCAGATCTTTATAGGGGGTGCTCAGCACAAGCTACTGCACCTGTTCAAGTGAACCCAATCATATTAACTGCAAAAAAGGATTTGAATAAAAGAGAGAAGCATCTTTATGTTGTCTACCTCCAGAAGCAACAAAAGAAAATATTAGAGTGTGATAGGAGAGGGTATTTTCATTTGAGTGCAATGCTTAATAAAACTTAGACGACCATTTTTTTCCTGAAATGCAATAAAGAGAAGCATTAAAACTTACTACACTGGAATTTGGCACAAGAGACGAATAAGCTCGAACAGATAATAGGATAATGATTAAAACATAGTTAATAGACTTATAAACATTTATCAAATACCATCACACAATTGGCATGGTTAATATCAGCAAAAGGCACGGCTATTAGTGCAGCAACGATGAAGCATTTGGCACATGAAGAATACAGCAATGCAGCAGCTAGATATAGTATTTGAAAATGAAAAATAGAAGATACTAGAATGCCATAGTTGACATTGTAACATAGTGCTTGGCACAGTTAAGAAAGAAAATAAACATAGTTAGAAAAGGCTACTGATTGCAGCAAAGTAGGCACTTAGACATAGCGAATTCAGATGTCCCATTTGTGGTTTGATATTCCTTTTTCTGCTCTGCATAATGAATTTCCGGGAGGAAACCCACTGGGTACTTCCCCTCTAAATGCAAATGCAAATCAAACCAATCAAACAGTCTAAATGCAAATGCACATGTATGTATTTGTTTTCGGCTTTCTTAGTATGTGAATGATAAAAAGAAAGCTAATGCGCAAATCTGAAATACTTTTCAAGCGACAGTTACTAACAAGTTTCTTTTCAAAATAAAAAATGAAGACAATCTCAACACTTTACGATTCGGAAATGAATACTTGCTTTCGACACTAGAAAAACTACAAATTCATACCAAATACAATAGTAACAGGGTGATTGACTATCAAGAGCAACCAAACTCTCTCCTATGACTGAAAACGACACTTGCGACACTTTCAAATCAAGAAACGACAATACAATTACGTTACTTTTTGCAAAGGAGAACTAAAAATGACTCAACAAATACACAAAAACATTTACAGTTCTTTTGCACAATGGAGGCGGAATATCAGCAAGGAAAGGGGTTTCAAACAGAGATATACTGATTACAAACAACAAAACTCATGAATAGAACTGAAAAGAATGAACACAGAAACCAAAACTGAGGAACAATGCCTAGTCTGATCAGCGCACCTGTAACACAGTGAACTTGAAATGCAGCGCACCTACTACACTCGGGAAGTGCGCTGAATTTCAGATTCACAGAACAGAGCCTGCGCTGGGCCAGAGACGAGACTTTGCTTGGGTTCCAGGTCACAGTTTGCAGTTCAGTTCAGGGGTTTTGGCCGAGCAAATGGTAATCAGTAAACCAACAATCAGGGGTAGATCTAAGGAGGTTATTGGAGCTACCACAGGGGCAATTAGAGAGTTTGTAAATCAGTTGTTTAATTCATAAACAAATCCCGAGATTGACTGAAGCGGCATTTATCTACTTTGCATTTGCATAGCAAATGCAGTTCGAAAGCTACCTGGCTCGACTTCAGACTTGTCTGTAAGTTTATAAAATAAACAACAAGGAAGATAAACAAACAACCTAGTCGCTCCCCAACGGAGTCGCCATTTTGTTACAGGGAAAAGTGTCTACACAGAACTTCTTATCCCACTAAGGTGTGGTAACTACCTTAGAAACAAACAAAGTAAAGCTACTTTCGTTTTTCCTTTATGAAATATAGATGAGAGAAGAACAAAGGAGACCAACCTCTATCTTGCGCTTATCTCCTAATTCGATTCCTCTCTCTCCTGATAGTCCTTCGCTACTTGCTTCCTAGAGAAGGATACTAAGAGCAAGGCTTAATGTGCAAAGGTGGTGGTACGCAAAACAAAGAAAGGAAAAATAAGATCGAGGGGATAAACAAAATGTCTCCTCTCGTTTATATATTTTGTTGATTTGAAAAAAAGCTTACTCATTTTCATTCTTCTTCCTCGTTTGTTTATTGTCCCATTTTCCGTTGTTGTTGACTTCTTTCTCTTTGAAACCAGCCCATTTCGTTAGCTCTTTATGTCCTCATCCATTCTCTTTCAAAATGTTTCGATTAAAGGTTTGCTCCATGAATTTCACATAAACTCGTCATCGATATCTATTGATCTTCACCATTTGAGTCTCAGCAGGACCATTTTTGTCTCTGATACCTATTGCCATGGTTCTTTCATACCTTCAAAGGAGAAGCAGCTTCAACATGCACAACCATGAGAAAAGCACTGGGAAAAGATGAAGAAGACAATGGAGATGTAGGACAGCAAAAATCTCTCTATTTCTAATTGATTAATTGCAAATAAATGATAGTCCCAAAGTGTGGTAATTGAGAGGACAACTGCCTCCAGAGTAAGTTCATTTTTTCCATTTTTGAATGTAACATGGCATATTAAGGTTTAGGAATCCCCTGATAGGAAAGTATCTTTGAATTTAACACAACATATTAAGGTTTATGAATTCCCTGATTGGAAAGTACTACTAACGAACACTTAAAAATGGAATTACCATACGCTGCGATATCCATGATGGTTGGATCACCAAAAACTAGTACTGTTATGCAGCATGGATGGACTGTTAAATTTGAAGACAGAGTATGGTTGAATCACCAAGAAACTAGTACTGTTATGCAGCATGGATGGATTGTTAAATTTGAAGACAGAGTATAGTAAGAAACATGAAATCTCATTATGCACTAGTTTAAATCAATGTTCACTGCAAATGAGATAAGGTGTCCTTCAAATCACATTATGCACTTGTCTGAATCATCACTACTTTGACCCATTGCTAACAGACAGTTTGATAACAGAGACAGTTTGCTAACAGGGACAGTTTGATCATATGTTCCAAGTACAAACTCAAAATACTAATGGAAGACAGGTGATCCTCATGCATTGGAGACATAACATATACGTTTTCATAGACGTTATCTGTTCACAACTAAAATTCATTCCCTATGGGCCTTTCCACTATACGTGATTAATTAGTTTTACAAAAAACCCCTTTTCCAATCTATCTACTACCTGAGGTTATATAACCTTATCTTCTTCAAAAAAATCCTTACTTTATAACATAAGGGACATGATAGGAAGACTTCAAAAAGAAGTCTGTAGAATCTTTCATCACACCGTCAAGAACTTGTAAATATTTATGGCAACAGGGGACAAAGTCAAAGTCCCCTTTGATAACTCATTCGCTGAAGTATTGAGTTCATGAAGAATGTCCCTGAAAGAATATATTGTCAAAGTCTGTTGAAGTGTTGAGTTCGTGAAGAATGTTCATGAAAGAATTTCATTTAAAAGATATAATTGAGTTATAAAAGTCCACCAACAAATGACATAGATTTATATTTATTAATTGATGCTTTCCTATTGGCCTAATCAATACAAGGTTGGAATCACTCATGATCTGCAACTTCTTAACACCTCTAAGCATAACAACCTCAATAAGTTTTCTTAGGGAAGTAAAATATGCTTAGTTAGTTGATCCTCTATCGAGAGAATATTGAATATGGAAATAGTGATCAGGAATGAGAAAAAGAACAACACATACCCCACAAATGCAGGGATGGTCTTAACTAACACCATAAATAAATAAACTCAAAATCCAAATCTATCATTACTGATAGCTTAGGCCTCCTTGTGGGTATATCCTCCAACCTTTAATGCACTAGATGCTTTAGAGCCAACAGTAATAGAAATAAGAATATCCTTGTCTTGAAAAATGCTATAGTTCTTTGTTTACCAAATACCATATATGAATAACACTACAAGAGCTTCAAAGCATTTAAGAAACTTATTAAAGAACCAAACTTACACATTCCATCAAAATAACATAGGACCAAGGAACCTTTGGCTTGAGCTCAATGAAAAATTTAAATAGGATTTGAACAATATAACGACAAGAGATAAACAAATGATGAACATTTTCCTCATTGTTTTTGCACAACAGACATTGATGAGGCCCAACCTAACCTATTTTAATTCCACTTGCCCCGAGTGAGAAGTTAATTTGATAAAGCTAACTACAATGTAAAATAATTTCCAAAGGAAAAATGCAGTTTAATTCAAATAAATCCCACTACCAACTCACTTCTCTTGAAAAATTGAGATTCCATAATTACCTTATACC
>CM062806.1:926906541-927282057 GCA_031772625.1 Pinus tabuliformis
GAGGAGAGATTATCTCAGTCCTTGGTGAAGCACTGCTCGAGTACCCAATGTAGCAAAGCTGAAGACCCCTCTACTAGCTTCCTACATCAACTCTGCACATAAAAAAGATAGTGGAGTAATCCTACAACATATAAACTTTGTGATTAATAAATTAATACATAAAGATATTAAACAACATGCATCCAACTACTTATAAGTTATGGTATTGAATCAAAATGTAAATAAAAATGACATCAACACCATCAAGTAGACAACACATCAGTAGATCTATATTATTAGATTGAAGAAGAATGATTACAACCATCTTGGCTGGATCAAGCTTCCTCTAGTCCTCAAGCTCCTTTATCTCGCTCTCTCAACCTCTTGGCAGCATAGCATCTATATTTCATACAAAGTTCTGACAATCATTTGAAAACCATTTGACCTCAATCACAATTCCTAAGACTCCAATATATAGATGGTGAGAGGCCCATCCTTTCCAATTCTTCTTATGAGTTCCATTGAGGCAAAAGCTACGATGTTTCCTCTCTTTGTTTCTCTTTCCCTTTCCATGAGACTATGTTAGGAATATCAATGTCCTTAGTTAGGTTAGAGGTAGATGTTTCCTGCTTTTCGGGCTAACATTTGAGTGAAAAGTGGAGTGTCAGTAAGTCAACCTGCATTTTTACCTCCAGAATCACACAAATCTTGTGTAACATTTCCCTTTAGGAAGAACAATGATTAACCTATGGACTAACACCCTTCGCTAATGCATGGAGAGTGTTATAACTCTTCTTGGATGTTTCTAGGGTGTGTTACCTTGGCTAATAGGCATGTTAATTAGGTCATGTCTTTAACCAATCTTTCTTTCTCCTCTGAGCTGATGAGGAGGTCATTTTCCTATATAAAAGATGCCCCCTAAAGTGTGAGGTTAAAGATGAAGACGATGGTTGAAATACTTTATAAATTTTGTTTGGAAAAAGAGAGAGAGGATCATAGCTTTAGGACTGCGAGAAACTTGAAACAAACAACAAATGTCACAAATATAAAATCATGTCTTGAGTCGAGAATTCGCATGCATAGTATCTATGTCAGAGTGATTTCTCAAAAGAGGTATGACTATCATGTCCATCGATAAGCACAATGTGGAATTGTATCATAATATGATCATCCTGATGAGATGTCTCTAAAAAAAATATACACAACTTGGGAGAGGAAACAAGGATGAGTAATATAAGTGTCTATCCAAGGTCTTGGTCATCACGTTATCTGAACAACATATTTATGCACATGTGAATAAAGTAGTTGATGTCGAACATGTGAGAAATCATCCGATTACCAATCAATGATGAAAATTGTTAACATACGCGAGGATGACCACCGATAAGGATGATGTTCTCCAAGATGCACAATACAAATATAGCGAGTATGAAAAATGATGTTGTTGTCGAACACTCGTAGAATCATTCAATTAGGATCCAATGATGAAAAACCCAAATCAAACACAAGGTAAAAATCCATTGATGACTGCAAGTTCCAGGGTACTGATATGTTTCTTGATTTGTTTCCTAGATAGAGTTTTGATGTCGATAGGAAGAGACCTATTGAAAGGTAGGAAATAAGGTGTCCTACATCAGTCGACATGAAACATGACAAGAATGAGTTATTTTGGAGACAAATTTTGAGCAATGGGTCAAACAAATGAAGGGCATGATGGAAGTATATGATCGATGTTTGATACAAGAAGTAGAGGATAGGTGGATCCCTTAAACAATAGAAGGGACAAAACAAAGGTTTACCAGGCAGATTAGACTCATGAACACCGAAGAGTGTTATGATACAAGGATGTAGGAACATCAAAGTATATAAAGGCTAAATTTAAAGGATGGTAAGGTTCATCTGAGGCGCTGAAAAAAAGGTTTGCTGAGGGAGTTCCATGTTCAAGGGATAGACTGCTGCCAAAATATCCTTTTGCATATAGATATCGAGTCACTTGTTGTCCAATATTTCCCCATCTTATTAAGTTTAATGAGTCCAGACAGGTAAACTTGGTGGTCTTTTCATATTTAGAGTTTGAAAAGATCTTAAAGAGAAACTCCAGGGGGGTCCCTTTGTCATGGTTAATAACTGGGTGCGACAAAGGTTTAATAGTATACCCGACACAGTTCCTTTTAAGTAATTTAGTTTATTTAGTTTGGATAAAGTGATAAAGCTATGCTCAGTAGACATTTGCCTCATTTTATTACGAGTACGAGGGGACAGAGTAAACTCTACATTCTTCATGAAATTTTAATGAGACACATGAAGAAAAATGCAATAGATCTTCATAAAATTTTAATGAGTCAGATGAAGAAAACTCGATATGTATTTTTTAGTCTAAAGAATGAGGAAAAAGAGATAAAAGAGCTTCCCAGGTCTTCTTTGTAGATTTTTTACGAGTCCTAAAATGATAATTGGGGGTTTTTTTCATTTCAAGAGTGAGAAAAGGTTCCAAAAAAGAAAGTGCTCATATTGTCTTCGTAGGAGTTTTATGAGCCCAAAGATGGTAACTTTGGGATTTTTCATTTCAAGAGCGAGAAAAGGTCCCAAAAAAAAGAAAGTGCTCATCCAGAGTCAAACATGGTCAATTTTGCATATCAATACTAAAATTTCATCACAGCATAAGTAAAATTTAACAAAATATCAATATGGTGTATGATTAACAACATAGGAATGAAAAACTTCAATTTAGATTACTAGCTAAGGTGAGTCATACCTCCAGAGTGACTATAAGAAGGGTTACAAGCCTTCATTTTCACTGTTTTGAGTTTTGTGAGAGTGTTCTGGAGAGAAAAAGGAGCAAATATTTCTCAAGCATTTGTGAGAAATCCAGGTTACCATTTGACCTGTCGTCTGTTCTAGGTAGATTGCCTAATCCTTATCTTGCATTTTTAATACCTATTTTTAGTCAATTTTGGGGATGATTTTTAGTTTTTGGGCAAGCCCTAAGTGGCTTGGTTGGATAGCGTGGTCACCCAGGCTTGGGGGAGCATTAAATGCCTTACCCGTGAAAGGGAGGGGCATTAGCATTCCCCGTGGGCTTTGGAGGGCCACGTTAGCTAGCAAAGCATAAGGCAAAACCATATTTTTTGCATTCCCAGGGTTTCTAGCCAACAAAAGACTGATTGAAGGGTGTTTTGTGTAGGATTTGAGCTAGCAAAATGAGTCTGTGGAGGGAAAGAGCTCATGATGTTGAGGAACTACAAAATCTAAACAATCCGACAAGCTTAACAACTTTACAAAGATGCAAGTTGTTAAAATGTGCCAGACTGGACCTGGTGAAGGGTCACGAGAACTCATTAGCTAAATTATTGAATGGTGGGATGAATATTAAGGTGTCTTCATGATCAAGGATCACGAGCTCTCGATTGAGAGAGACAATTTCCTCACTGGTTTATTGTGCATAGGTGCATGAGTGAACGTAACAGGAGGAAGAGCGGATCCCATAACCACCATGGAATTTGTCTAGATACATTGTAGACCGAGAAATGGGCTAGTGAGAAACTGAGTTCCCATTCAGTGGATCATAACTATGTCAATGAGGGTCATTCTATGGATGATCATACACTTGGCAAGGTCCAAGAGCCAACATGTAGCTTCAAAGGTTCCGTTGCTACTAGAAATAGACTACTTATAGCCATAGGTATTCAACTGGTGTGAGGGAGTCCTTCGCAAGGTGAAAGCAAAGTTGACAGCTTGTAAGACTCAAGCCCAAAGAGAGTTTGGGTAGGGTAATTTTATCGTGTCCTTTATCCTTGAGAGAGTGCCTGTGATGAGGCTGCACATGATTCTAGACATAGCTAGTCCCAGGGAGCTGGGACAGGAGCGATGGGCTTCCCTAATACCTCGTACTACTAGGGGATCGATTAGACACTTCTTTGAGGATGAATCCTTTGAGTGTCTTAGTGGCTAGATCCTAATGATCGATGATTATGCCTATGTAGGCATGGATTACATAGGGGATCCAGATTGATATTGCCACATGGAACTCAGTGGGGGCCACAAGGTAAGAGGATTGATCAAAGTACCAAAAAGTATTTTTTAACTTTTGAAGTTTATGTAATGTTTTTTTATTATGGGTGAAAATTATTGACATGAAGTGTTTTCTTGACATAGATGTGGCACCGGTACATCCTACAGGCATGCCCCACCATGCTAGGTGGGGTGATCAACTACCTGGGGCTAGAGCAGTAATGGGTGTGGAAGTTGCCGGAGAGGGATATGACACACAGAGTCTCCGTGAGGTTGCTAGGAACCTCAAAGGTTTGAGCATGGGTGTGCCACCTCTTCTCATAAGGGAGATATCAACTCATATGTAGCGACACATAGTGGGTGTGCTAGAGTAGTTTTTGGTTCCTCTTAGGAGGTTGGCTAGAGCTGTTATGAGTTATCATGAGAAATGAACTCACCAGTAGTAGGGTATAGCCAACAAGTGTCATAATGAGGCTTAGTAGAGACATTTTGTAATTAAAACATGCAAGTTTTGGGAATTTTTGATGTAAAATATTGGACTTTATATATATATATATATATATATATATATTGGTGATTCATGGTGTAAATTCTTTTTTTGTATGTTTTTAATTATGAAAAATATTACATTCATACATGTAACTATAATGAATGAGACAAATGTCATTCTGATACATAATTTTCCAATGAGTCAGTTAAGGCATTAATTTCTCAAGGAATGTGTTCATATGTAATAAACTCAAGTTGACGTTCCAAGAGTCATAAGCTTAAATAATAATGTAATAAGATTTGATTGTGAATGTGATAATGATCAGTCAATTGCATAACAACTAGCTGAGAGCCTAACTTGACCACCAAATTGGATATGTCCTGAGATGAGGCCTCTGTAAGGAGTTCGATCATGGACTTGTACTCAACAATATTGTTGGTGGCAGTACCAAGAAAAACTCCCCCGGAATTAAGTGGTTCCGACTTAGGTGTGTAAAGGACCCAAGCATATGATGCAATGTGCCTTGTGTGACGAATGGCACCATCCACGTATCCTATGTATGGTAAAGGTGGTGAATACATCTATGCAACGAGAGACGTGTATGAGACAAATACCCATAAAAAATAAAAAAATATCCAGACACACCAAAAGAAGCAAAATTTATAAATACATAAAATTACAAAGAAAATGGCCAGTGTAACACTAGGCATAATACCTTTTAGATAGAACCCATCGCGGGGCTTCGTGACTAGAATTATATCATAGTCCTGAAGTTATTAGGCACCTTTTGAAAGGACCTTAGTAACAATGTATGGACCAACCCATAATGGTTGAATCATACCTTCCCCCAAGAGATCATGCTTTTGATCGTAAAGTAAACCGAGGTCACCCTCTTGGTAAGAATGAGGCTTGACATTTTAATCATATTGGGTTTTCACTCTATGCTTATGGGCTTCGAGAGTCAGTGTGATATCTCGACGAGTATCATCCAGTTGATTGAGGGATAGCAAGTGCTCTTCTATGGCTATGGTGTCGGGCAGGAGTTCAACAACTAGTTTTAGGGAAGGAATCTGGCACTCGATAGGAAGAACTACTTCCAGGCCATAAGAAAGTTGAAATGGTGTAAAAACTATAGCAGTTTTGACTGACGTTCGGTATGCCCAAAGAGTAGGATATAACATGCAATGCCAGCTGGTTTTATGATTTCCTACTAATCGTTGGGTCATGGTTTTTAGGATGTCATTTACGGATTCCACTTTGTCGTTAACCTATGAGTAGTAGGAGGAATAATGTTCTTGCCTAAAAACTAGCAACGATGTTAAGTCAGACATCATATGGTTCTAAAAGTGGGAACTTTGTAACGATCATGTGGGGTATGCCAAAATGATAGACTACCTGACTGAAAATTAATAATGTAGTGGTTTCTCTATCATCTCGAAAAGTGGGAATGGATTCTTCCCATTTCATAAAGTATTCCACAGTGACAATAATGAAGTTGTGTCCATCAAAGGAAGTGGGGTTGCGGGTGACGAAGTCAATGCCCCATTTAGAAAAGGGGTCAGTGAAGATGACCGGGTGCAGGGGGCCGGGGCTGCGTGCATTTTCTTGGTAAAGATTTGGCAAGGATGACATTGGTGGACTATAGTAATACAATCTTTAAACAAGGTTGGAAAGTAGTATCATGTGCACAAATTTTTTTGGGTAGTAGCCATGCCAGAAAGATGACCGCCACATGCCCTAGCATGGCAGTCATTTAGAATGTGTTCTACCTCAGCATGAGTGAGAGAACATTGAAGAAATGTATCAGTGCCACGACGATATAAAGTATTTTTTAGTAATAAATAGTGCATGGCTTGGTGGTGGATGCGATGACGGTCACCTGATGAGAGATCTGGGCATAATCATTTTGCTTGGAGGTAGACAAGAATGTCTCCATACCAAGTATCAATTGAGTCGATCAGATAGATAGATTCATATGGACAAGGATCATGGGCTACCTCATCTAAATTGACAATGGGAAGGTCCGACAATAATTCGACGAAGACTAAGGTTTTTTTTATCCTTGGCAATGGCGAAAACCAAGTCAAATTGCTGAAGGATAACAACCCATTTGGAATATTTTCCTCTAATGACTTGATGAGACAAAATGTGTCTCATGGGATTCTCTAATGTGATGACAGTAGTTTGTCACAACAATATATAGTGCCTGAAGCAATTGATAGTAAATAAAACTACCAAGGATAGCTTTTCCACATGTGAATATAAGAGTTCGGGCCCATATAAGCCTTTCGAGAGATAATAGATCACATGCCACTAAGATCATCATGGGTTTGAACCAACACCATACTGATGGAAGATGGCAAGGCTGCTAGGTATAGGATAAAGTCACGCGAATAGTTGGGATCACTAAGCAGTGGGGTAGATATGAGTGCCTATTTCAAGGCATCAAATGATCGTTGGGCTTGATCATCTCACAAGTATGGTACTCCTTTCTTTAGCAGGTGCATAAAGCCTTTCATTAGTTTGACATAGTTCACAATGAATCGTTGTAAGAAGTTTGCTTTTACTTGCAAACATTAGAGTTGTAAGATTCATTGTGGCATAGACAATTGAGTAATTTCTTTTAATTTATCAGGATCAACCCTTATCCCATGTTTGGAGACAATGAAACCAAGTAGGTGTCTAGATTCAACAAAGAATACACATTTGTGTGATTCAAATGAATGTTATAGAACCAACACCTAAGAAAGATTGCTCTGAGATGAAGTAGGTGTTGGGTTCACTTCTTGGAATGAGCTGGAATGTCATCCAAGTAAGCTTGAACAATGTGTATGATATCATGAAATGCATAGTCCATGGCCCTTTGAAAGGTTTCTCCAACATTTTTCAAACCGAATGGGAGCTTCCTATATGTAAATATTCCCTAAGGGGAAATGAAGGCGATTTTGTGCTGGTCTGTAGGTTTTATGGAAATTTGGTTATAGCCTGAGAAACCATCCATCAAGGAGAAGGATTCACAATTAGCACAATTTTCGATTATCTCGTCAATGAATGGGGTTGGATAATTGTATTTTGGTAATGCGGTGTTCAAATATCGGTAGTTGACATAGACCCAGATGGTACCCTGTCTTTTATGTACAGGAACCAGATTGGAAACCCATTCTATCAAGGGAATGGGGTAGGAGAAACCAATACGTAATAATTTTTCCACCTCATTCTTGATGGCTGCACTTTTGTGGGGATGGACTGGTTGGAGTCTTTGGTGGACATGCCTAACATTGTCATAGACCTTGATCTCATGCTCGATGATAGAAGGATCTATGTTAGGAATTTCCTCATAAGACCAAGAAAATACATCGCATAATTTCTTGAATAGGCAGGTGAAGCTTGCAATTTACTTAGGATTGCAATCAACTCCAATCTAAATATTTTTCACGATGCCTGTTTTGATTGAGATATCAATGAGAATTGTCTTTGAAATATTTCCCATGTTTCCTTCTAAATCCAAATTTTGGATAGTCGTGTAACTTAAGGGAACTATCTTAGGTGGCTCAAAAGATAGGATTTTTATAGGGGTCACGTCTGAATCAGATATCGAAGCACTATGGTGAGAGGTTTCCCAAGGTTGCTCCTCTAAATACAAGATCTCTTGAATAGCTTCGTCCATAGGTTGGACTTCATTGAGGAGATTATCAGAGGGAGCCATTATGGGAGACGAGATGGTACAGTTGGTTGTAACAAAAGTGATATAAGGATCAGATGTAGATTGAATGGCTTGATAAGCCAATTCAACAGGTAAAAGAGAAATTTTCTCTCCATAACAGTCAATGTTAGAAGGGACCAGGAGGATCTAGGGATCGGTTGGGTCATGAGGAATGGTGGAGACCATAGAAACTATCCGTGTAACCTCCGCGGCAGGAGAGGAAAGAAACCCATGAGGGTGTAACCCTTCAAAAGACTGGTACCAACACTGACGTAAGAGTTAGGTATGCCACCCACTAAGGGTACGGTGGCGCTAGGAAATGGGGAGTAATATGGGGTGCAGAAGGACAGTTGTTCCACTGTGACTATTCTCAAATCCAATGGAAAGAGGATGAGGTGGAAGATCGAAGACACAATGGTAGTCATGGCATAAGACCAACTATGCTCGAAAAGCAGATTATAGTCGAGATGACAATCTACAGCTTCAATGTCCACCATTACCATTTTCCCACTTAGAGTTATGCCATAGATGGAAAGGTATCCTTTTGGGATGAATGTATGGCCATCAAATGCTTTAAGTGAATTCAACTGCAGAGAGAGGGGTGGAGAACCGAAGGCAAGCCAACATGAATTAGAAATGGCGCAGGTAGAAGCGCCTTCGTCAATGATTGTTCTGTGGATAAATCTGCTTTTTGAAATAACCTACCTCAAATGCAAGTTGGTGGGAAAGGTGAGGCTTACATTTCTCCGTGTTGAATATTGCTAGCATGGAATCTTGAGAGTCAACCCCACCAATGGACGAAAGAAAAGCTTTCCATTGTGCTAGGCACATTTGAAATACTTCGAGTGCAGATATAGATGATGGTGCTTGCGCCAAATCTTCTACAATATTGTAGTTTTGGGTAGTAGGAGAAGAAGTATTATGTGTCATGTGACGAAGTGCCCCTATAGGGGGGTGAATCACAAGATCAACAATAGGACTTTTGATATGAAAATTGTTAGGTGACGATGGGTTTGAACTCGAGGCAACATCTTGAGTGTTAGCTCCTGGAGCTCCATACGTTTTGGCTCATGTTTGAAGATTAACTGTTTAAAAGGTGTAAATGTTTGACGATCCTTCACCAGAGGAAGGATGGTTTGAACTGTCATTGCCCCCTTGCAGGGGTTGAGGTGGGTTCGAAATAAGATGTTGTTGCTACTAAGCAAGAAAAGGGTTATGCAGGACAGAAAGGGTCCGAATAGTGTCCTTTTTAGCAAGAAGATCCATGAATTCTCGGGGACGAGGAAATTTGTGTGTCATATGGTCTTCTGCATAGATTTTGCAAGGGAACTTGACAACTTTGTCCTTTTCATTTTCAGATTTTGCAGTAGCTTTCTGTTTGGGGTTGGATTGTGTAATGGGCCGCTCCTCAAAAGGAGAGGTCTTTTTCTTGTTCTTGTTGTTATTATCACTAGGTTTTTTTGTAGAATTCACAGAGTTGAACGTAGCGGATGGAAGAGCAGCCGATTGGGTATAAGTAGTAGTATCGACAGACAATTGGGAGATGTCCCCGCTAAGTTGTTTTACAGCAGCCCCAGAGGTAGCGATGAAGAGACTGTCAACGTGCACACCGGGTTGCTGAGTAGAGGGAGCATTGGAAGTTTAGGGGGAATTGTGGATTACGTCATATAATGTGCTAGAATGCGAATAAATCATATCTAAGTGTTGGGCATGATGAATAGATTGTTCTTCTATGATCGCACCACCTAAGGCAACATCCTTGGAAATTTTGGGAAGAAGAGATTTGCAGAACCGATCTACTAACAAGTAATATGGAACAAGGGACTTGACTAGTCCCCGCCTATGTATCCATTCATGAATGTGATTAGAGATGTGGGTGGAGGTGTCTTGGTGCAAGGTAGTATGAAATTCCATTCCGATTTCGTAGCGGATGGGAAGCTAAAAGTGCTTTAAAATTTCCATTGCAAGGGTGCCAAAGGTATTAACCGACATCCGTGGTAACTTAATGTACCACTTGGCAACATTGCCAGTAAGGGTGCGGGGGAAGAGCCGGAGCCAGATACTATAATCCACCATGGATTTTGATATGCACCATAGATGGTAGGTGGTGACATGTGTACCTAGATCATCCCCTTGTTTCCCTTTGAACTTCGGGATGTCGACATGTATTTTGTGCAATATTTGGGGCCAATTTAAGTTATGGTAGATGGGGTCATTAGTTAGTTTATACAAATTGAGGATATTGAGCATTACCCAAAAAGGCAAAGTGTTTTTTTCCCCCGAGTCTGACCAGGGTGATGAAGAATGACTTCAAGAAACTTGGGGTCCACCCATCATATTGTTACCAACAAGTTACATAGGATTTACTAGATAATAGACTCCTTGTTGTGGTGGAATAGTCATATGCGAAAATGGTCCATAAGGGATATTAGGCTAGGGGGAAAAAGACTAGTTGTCCCTAAGATAAAAAGTATTCCCTTGACTCAATTGAGGTTAAGGAGGGGGTGCTTAGATAGATGGAGTAGGGCCTGGTTGAGGGGTTCCACTAGACATATATTTTTCCCTAGGTACATGACTTACACTAGAATAATGTCCACTTGGGGGAGGTAAGTTACTCAATGATGGTCCAACTTGTCCTTTAGGCAGAGGGGGCATAGTGATGCCCCCGACCAATATGTGCATGTTGGGAACATTTCCCCTTGGCATTTGAGCATGGGGGTTTGAAATTAACAAAGGATTCAAACCAAAATGATTACTGAAGGGATTTGTACTAACAACACTATTCAGAGCAATAATTGAAGGTCTAGGAGTAGACATAAAAGGGGAAAAAACCGACATGTACTGGGTTCCACTCATAGTAGGTGTAACTAGGTTTCTCAGACTTGGCATAGTTTGGATAGCAGGGTAACCAATGAGTTGTGTGTTACTAACTATTGGTGGGGAAAGTGATGGTGGACCGAATTTGTCCACAAAAGACCATGATCCATTAGTCCTCAGGGGGATGTTGGATGTTGGTACTGTTGAAGACATGGTAGGTACAGGTGCTACCTGAATCAAAACTAGTCCTAGAGGATCGATGAGGGGAGGATTATAAGGAGGTACAATTCCTTCAGCGAAAAGGTCTTGAGGCAGTATAGTGTCCTGGGAGGTGTTATGTGATTTAGTGTTAGACACTGGAGACTGATTTCCTGAAGAGGGGTAATCCGGGTCACCATGCCTTAGCTGATCCTTTAGATTCAATGGAGGAAGACCTTTTTGTTGCCTATATTGACGACGAGGGTCGTATGTAGCCATGGTGACCAATATATTTTATTAAAAACATTTATAGTGATATTTATTATAGTCTCAATGATAACAAACCAACACCCTAAAAAAATAAAAAATACTCTAAAATTCAATCAGCAAGCAGTCCAGGGATATGACTCTATCTGATAACCACCATTTCTTGGAGATGAAACCTAGTATCTGTTGAAGAATCAAGGGAAATGATGTATATATGGTTTCTTATTGACTTTATAAAAATTTGTGAAGCACTTTTATAATTATCTTAGCTTCATATTCTTCTTATTATTAGTGTCTGTGTTTCATCAAAATTCTACCAAAAACATGAGGACAAGAACAGAGATGTTGGCTCTCTGCTAGGGCCAAAACCTCTCTCTCTTAGAGAGGAAAACCCTATGGTAAGTTTCTCTTATTGAAGCTTCTTATTGATCAATGCCAAACCCTAGACCCTTGAGTAAGATGTCCTCCGAGCACAAGTCAATTCCTTCCCCTATTCTGCACTTTGTTCTCAGCACATAGACTTCCTCCTTCTGACACTTTGCTCTCCAACACTTCGTCCTCCTTCTCTGGTGCTTGTCTACAGATAAACATTCCTTGAGTGATCCTTCTATAAGAGATGTTCTTCTTCTATCCTTTACTCAAGTAGACTTCTTATTTTGTTGACCAACCAAGATCCTTCTTGAGGTATGACTGTAATACTGTTTTGCTGCCTTGGTTTTTCATGCGTGTGGAGGGTACCCTTAGAAAATTAGGGTCCTTTCACCTTCACTAGAGAGAGAGACTTCTTCGCTTGACTTGGGAGGCCTAGTAGGCCTAATATCTCACCCAAAAAATGATGATTCTTGGATTGTTCTCTAGTTATTGTTATACCACAGGTTTACCCTAATTTTTATTCGCATGTGTGACTATTTCTAGCCCTAGAAATAGTCCTGTAGCTTCGCTTTACATTCTCCCTTCTTCATTGCACTTTGGATATCCTTTAGAATTGTTTTCCCTTCACTTATTCCCAGCTTCTGTCCTTGCTGATTTCAGAGATGCTTGTTAGATGTTGAAAGGGAAAGGAAAACTTCTATATATAAAGGATTGTCCCTCCTTTAGGTCAACATTAGGCCACTATGCTATCTTTAGGATGACATGAATTTTTTTCCATCATTTTGTTTCATTTGGAGGATGTTGCTGCATGGAGAGGACTTGGAGTTTGCTTGGAGGTATTCCTTTTACTCTTATACAATTTCATACATAGTGTAACATGCCTCTATGGGTTTTACATAAATACATTGACTTTTGACATCCTAGAAGCACTTAAACATGTTCTTGACCTACTTCAATGAGAAAGAAACTCATTGATAAATATCATAAAAATGATTTTTCTTTTCTTTAATAAATACAAATATCAAAGATACATTTATGAAGACCGAACCTAGTTACACTTTCCTCAATGCTCCCTCTTAACTAGGGAGGTATTCATAAATCATTATAAGGTGTTTGGATGTTTTTCAATCTTGAATAATTCACATAAGAGAAACTAGATTTGCAATCCATCTATTATAGAATCATATGAATCAACATTGTCATAGTGCAAGGCCTTGACTAACAACTCCATCTCTCCATGAGACCATGAGCTACAATGCTGGTGAGACCAATGATTATAGACACCTTTATCATTGTATCTCAAGGTACATACCCACCCGGGTGTTCATCAGGTATGATATTCTAGGAATATTCTTGTCTTGGGTTCCCAGCCCTCTAAGAATATCAATCCTCTTGCCTACTCTTGTCTTGGATGCCCTACACATCCTCAAAGAGTATCAGATGCCGGATGATTACCCAATCCTCTCATTATTTCTTCCCAAGTGAAGACAAGAATGTTGTGTCTATCACTTCCTCTCAATTGAGGACGACATGCCCAAGTATCCTCTGACAAGGTACTTATCGAAGTTCCTTTGTAATTGGGAACTTGTTATAGCTCCCTCTTAGCTAGGTACTTTTCCATTCATCAACAACTTCTTCTTTGTGGGTCCTCCAACTTCTTGATCTCCTTCCTTCCTTTGATGTCATGAAGTCTTTGTTCGAACTTCTTATTAGTAGGGCACCATCCATCGGTCACTTTCCTTCCTGGTTTATTATGCCATTTTCTCCTTCATGGAAAGTGGCCTTCTTGTTGTATATCAAGTTCTCTTGTCATCTTGTCATTCTTTTTCATCTTGTCTATGCTTTGGACTACTCTCCATACGGATGCTTCTTTGTACTTTCTTGTTCCCATACCTTGATCTAGTAGCCCTTCATGACTTCATCCTGATATTTATTCAACATTAAATGGTGCTTTTCTTGGATGGCTTCTTCATCATGACATCTTTGTAGAGTAGAATCAGTTATCTACATCCTTCATATCTCCAAGGCCTTCATAGGTGTCAAGGGTCCTTTGATGATCCAAATTTAAATAGGAACATAACAAATTACAGAGATAACCATAAACACAGAGATGCAGTGGAAAACCATAAACATATAGAAACCTAACCCTAGAAGATGAAATGCCAAACTGTGGGCCCCATTTGGGTAAATTGGTACATCAACTTCCCTGTGTCGTAACTTTGGCATACGATCTCCCTTTAACACACACAATATCTCATTAGAAATATCTATCCGAGAACTCCAACTTTGGGAAGAGCAATATGGATCCATGGACCCATGTTGCTCCCATTTTTCGCAAAAAATGTCGTTTAGGGCCTCAAAATGGCTTCGGAAGTTCAGGACCCGAAAAACTGCTAAAAATAGTAAATTGTGCTACAATTAAGGAAATTGAAAAGATGAAAGAAACAATGGTGGGGGTCTAAGTGGACTTGGTTGGTGG
Source organism: Pinus tabuliformis (assembly GCA_031772625.1). Classification (NCBI taxonomy): domain Eukaryota; kingdom Viridiplantae; phylum Streptophyta; class Pinopsida; order Pinales; family Pinaceae; genus Pinus; species Pinus tabuliformis. Next base: position 926,920,858 of record CM062806.1, read on the forward strand.
CCACTAATATCCACTTGGATCATTCATCCCCCCTTAGGAAGCAATGGTCCCCATTGCATTGAGTTCCTCCATGAGATGAGGAAACTTCTGTTGAACTTAGTCCCTGGTGAGCCACTTGCCCTGGTGAAGGAGTTCGCCTGCTTTGACAACTCGATATAGCTGGATATTTTGCTGGCGAGTGTGCTTGATCTATGTGTCCATGATCTGATATATTGCAACTTATTCCATGCAATCTGGATTTAACTCTGTGGGTGTGAGATGTTCTACAATGTCGGATGTGTCTAGTAATGGTGGAAAGTACGGCCGAAGGCGGTCCACATTGAACACTGGGTGCAGGCCAAGGAATGGGGGAGTTCTGAGCTCAAATGCATTGTCTCCCACAGCCTTGGTAATGGTGTAAGAACCATATTTGAGTGGTCTGAGTTTCTGATAGGCTCTGGTAAGGCGTTCTTTTTGCAAATGCAACCAGACTTTGTCGCCCACATGAAACTTGTATGGCATCCAATGTTGATCATGTCGTTGCTTTTACATGGCATTAGATTTCTCCAGAATGTCACGGACCTACTGGCGAATATGTTGGATGTGCTCAATGAAGCTATTTGCCTTATCTGTTTCGGACTAGACATGAGCCGAATCTGCGTTAGTAGCTGCAAATGGCATAACCACATCAATGGGACATAGTGGCTGGAATCCAAAGCCCACCTGAAAAGGGTTGTGGCTAGTCGAGCTGTGGAGAGCCTGATTGTAGCTGTGCTGAACATAGGGGAGGCTCTCATCCCATGTGCGTGGATTCTTTGAGTTGTACATGCGCAAAATGTGTACGATCATCCTGTTGAAAACCTCTGTCTGGCCATTAGTTTGAGGATGGAAGGCTGTGGACTTAGTGAGTTTAGTGTCTAGCATCGACCAGAAACTGGACCAAAATGTACTGAGAAACCTACTGTCCCGATCTGAGATGATAGACTGTGGAATCCCAAAGTGTATCCACACTCGTTCAAAGAAGAGTTTAGCAGTGACTTCTGCTATGATATTCTTCTTGCAGGCCGTCATAATGGCCATCTTCGAGAACCTGTCGACAACCACAAAAACATAGTCGTTTCCATGCTTAACGGAAGGAAGGCCTGCCATGTAATCCATGGAGATGGATTCCCAAGGTCGACTAGGGGTAGGCAGCGGGGTATAGAGGCCTTGCTTCTTGATGGTCAGTTTGGCAATGGCACAGGCATTGCATGATTTGATGTACTTCTCGACATCCTGTTCAAGATTCAACCAATAGAAATACTTCTGCACTACTGCCACCATTTTCTCAACCCCAAAATGCCCAACAGCCTGAATGTATTGTGCTTCCCAAATCATCTTGGCTCACTTGAAGAAACACAAAGGTGACCCAGGTGGCATATTAGGGCATCTTGAAGGTGAAAATATGGAACATGCTAACCCTCCAAGAGTGTCTGGTATGTGTGGCTAAATTTATGGTCACTTTTGTAAAGAAGTGGCCAATCAGAAGTCTCATTCCCACAAAAGTTGAGCACGGTGGTTAACGCCATGATCGGTGGTCGACTGAGGCAATCTGCAACATTATTGGTGCTTCCTTTCTTATACTTGATATTCAATGGAACTGTTGTAGGTATGTGGACCACTTCTGATGGTAATCATTCTGCAATTTCTCTTGGGTCTGTATGAACTGCAGGGGTCGGTGGTCTGTGTGGATGACTGTTTCCTTCCCTAAAATGTAATGCTTCCATTGTCAATAGGTCTGCACAATGGAATACATCTCTTTGTCATAAGTGGGATACTTCTAGACTGTGTCTGAAAGTGTCTCACTATGATATTCCACTGGATGCCCATGTTGAGTAAGGATTGCCCCAATAACATAGTCATAGGCATCTGTCTCGACCTCAAATGGTTGTTGCAAGTCTGGTAATGCGAGCACTGGTGCCGAGCAGAGGTGATCTTTCAACTCTGTGAATTCCTTTTGTTGAGATTCAGACCAAAATAATTTTGCTTTCACTCCTCCCTTGGTGACTTGACTCAAGGGCTAAGTGATATGAGAAAATCCCAACACTAACCTGCGATAGAAGTTGGTAAGACCTAGAAAGCTGCGGAGCTCTGTCAAAGTGGTTAGAGATGGCCAATCCTAAATGACTTAGATCTTGGCTAGATCCACATGCACCCTTTGCTCATCAATAATTTATCCCAGATACTGAACCTCAGTCATGCCAAAAGTGTATTTCTCCAAATTGGCACATAACTTGTGTTGCCACAGTGTTTGGAGAACCCGTTGGATGTGTTGGAGGTGCTGTTCCCAACTCTGGCTGAAGATTAGCATGTCATCCAAGTATACCACTAAAAATTAGTTGTTGAATGGCCATAAGATGTCATCCATTAGCCGCATGAAGGTTAAAGGAGCATTCGTCAATCCGAAAGGCATAACCAACCATTCAAAAAGGCCCTCCTTGGCTTTGAAGGTAGTCTTCCACACATCGGAGGGTTCGATTGGTACCTGGTGATATCCTGACTTCTAATCGATCTTCCTGAAATATTTTTTCCACTTCAGTTGATATAAGAGGTCATCAATCTGTGGGATCACATACCTATTACGGAGAATCATCTTGTTCAATGCCCGATAGTCAATACAGAGTCTCTAAGTCCCATCCTTCTTCTGTACCAACACGATCGGGCTCCCACGGGGCTATGAACTCGGACGGATGTGACCTTTCTGCAGTAGCTCTTGAATCTGTGATTTGATATTCACCCTATGAGTGACATGAGCTGAATATTTATTAAACTAAGGTATTACAGACTCATGTGCTGGTGTGTGTTCTGTGTTATTGAAACAACAGATCGATTAGATTTCTAATACACAGACAAATAAAATGGAAAGACAATAGAGAAATACAGTAAGTAATCATAAAGAAACAAGCAATTTTAGTAAGGAGTTCACCCTATTCTCCAGGACTATGTATCTGGTCCAGCTTCAGTGGCGGCCTTGTTTTATTGTGCCTTTAAGCAGAGAAATTACAATACAGGGACTCAATGTGAGTTCTCCTGAAGCAGATTTTGCTTGGCAGGGTGGTTCTTGGATTCCCCAAGCCACTTGGAGTACACAAACTCTTCTTCTTCCTACCAACTCTGTGACCTCTTGGTCTACAGTGGAAAGATCCAAATGTGATGCTCAGTCCGGACAGATTCCTCTATGGGAAGGCTTGAATCTTCAAGCTCTCTGGTGCTCGACACCGCCTATGGTCAGCTCAACCCTCTGTCTCTACTACTTAGCTTTACTGTTCTTTGTGTTCAGTCCTCCACTCAGGGTTCATTGTTCACTGTCTCTCTTGGTCGCTTGGACTCTTCTCAATTCTAACTCCAACTCTAACTGATTCGATTGTCTCTGTTCATGGCTTTAGCCATTCGATCCCTATGCCTGTTCGGTTCCTCTTCCACCTGTGCTGATTCACCTTCTGTGGCTACGCTTGGAGTTCCGTATATTTGGCGTCATCATGAACGCTCAGGGAGTGGCCACTTATCCTCCTCTAAATGGCGCCAGCATGCTTCATCGGTTCGTTTCTTCAGTTACACCATGGATGTGTTCTTCCTCCATTGTGGCAGTCAAACGGATTCCAAATCTCTTCAAACACGGCTTAATTCCCTTTCGATTCCTCTTCTTTCCATCGGGTGCAATCTCAGGCGTCCAATCTGAGCCCTCCAGATCCGACATCATACAAACGTTTCGTGCGGTTGACTTGCTCGATTGATAGCATGCGATCAACGGTGATCTTCTCTCACCTCCACCTGCCATGCATCGATCAATGTATGGAATCGCTCTGATCCCATCCAAATACTCTTACCATTCAAGGGCGCCCCGATCAATACCACCGGTTTTCCAGTGTGTGGGTCCCGCCTTCATACGTTAGCATTTTTCACTTTTTTTGCCTACGGTTTCCTGGCTCCTGATGTGACCGAGTGCTCGGGTTTCCCCTTCAGGGCCCTGTTCACCTAACGATGTGCAATTAGTGCTAATCGGGCATCAAAAACCTCGTCCTTTTCCCATTCCAGGGCTCCCAGGGGCTACTTTAGCCTCCTACGCAGTCTCCATGGGCCTCGGTCAGCGCGCTTTGACCGAGGTCCTCATTGTTCCACATTAGCTGCCATGGCCACTGGTTCAGGGTGTTTTTTATACTGTTTTGGATTTCTTTAGAGATTTGTTCGACCTGATTCCGTCATGGTTCTCGACAGTCTTTCTATGGATCCAATTCGGATCATGGCCTCCTTACTGAAAAGCTTTTGGACCACCAAAAGTTGGTTTTCAAGCATCGATTAAGTGAGGATATTGTTTCTTCACTTGTCCAATCTCAACCCACTTTGCGCTACTTGGCTTTGAACCTTTGAGCCCAATCCTGAGGTACTCAAATTCTCCCCTACACATTGTTCTCACCTTCCTGTCCAGCACTGTGTGTTCCTGCAACTCATTGAGGTATTCAGGGAGCAGATCATTAATAGAAGGTAATTGAATTTGCTCTTCAGGGTCCCCAATCATTGAAGGTTCAAACAATCTCAAACATTCTGCGTTTACGATTAAGTAGATGTGCATGTAAGCTAGTAGATCAAGGTGAAAAGCATTTTCACCAATCTTCTCAAGTACTCTAAAAGGTCCATACCTGATAGGATTTAACTTTTTACCTTCACCTTGCATCCTATCTTTGTTGATATACAGCCAGACTTGGTGCCTAACTTCAAAACTATGCTCCATCTGATGCTTATCATGCCTAGCCTTATACTTGGAGTGGCTCTTTTCTAGCAGTTCCTGTACTGCCTGATGGATCTCCTAGATCCATTCAATGAACCTAGTTGCCTTGTCCACATCATTGTGTCCATCAACCATGGTATCTTTACTAAAGACAAAATCCAAAGGAGACCTTGGTGTGAAACCAAAGCAGGTCTCAAAAGGAGATCTCTATGTAGAAGAGTGTTTGGCTCTATTGTAAGCATGCTGCACATAACACAAGTGTTCATCCCAAAGCTTAGGATGTTTACTGCAATAATCTCTCAATAATTGGATCACAGTCCTGTTTACTACTTCTGTCTGGCCATCTGTTTGTGGATGAAAAGCTGTGCTTTTCTTTAACTTGGTGTCCATCAGTTCCCACAGATTAGACCAAAAATTCCCCACAAATCGGGTGTCTCGATCAGATACAATGGAAGTGGGTAATCCAAAATGAACCCATACATGTTCAAAGAACAATTTTACAGTTTGTTCAGCTGTGATCTGTTTACTACAACGTATCAAAATACACATTTTGCTGAATCTATCCACAACAGCATATAGATAATCATGACCTTTCCTAGATTTAGGCAGTCCTCCAACAAAATCCATGGAAACACTTTCCCAAGGGTGAGAAGGAACTAGCAATGGAGTGTACAAGCCTGATTTTCTATTGCTGGGCTTTCTTTCAGCACACATGGCACACCCTCTTACATATCTAGAAGCTATCTCATTCATTTTCGGCCAATAGCAGAATCTTTGCAGCCATGCAACTATTTTTCTTACCTCAAAGTGACCTGATATCAGAGAAGTATGTGCTTCCCTAATTATCTTTATCCTCTTAGTTTGTGGAATGCAAAGTTTCCCACAATGGTATAAGAGTCGGTCCTTTATATGATAGTCCAATTCTTCTACTCTTTTTCCTTGACTCAAAGTTGCATTTACATCTTTAAAATCCATATCTTGAGCATATTGTTCTATGTAGCTTTCATGTAGCACAAAATTATGCTTAAGTATGGTAGATGCATTTATAATGGGTCTAGATAACATGTCTACAACCTTGTTATGTATGCCCATTTTATATCTAATTACTAAGTGAAACTGTTGTAGAAAACCCATCCATTTGTAATGTCTTGATTGTTGCAACTTAGTTTGGGAGTGTAGATATTGAAGTGGCTGATGATAAGTATGTATTACTGTCTCTTTGCCCATTAAGTAATGTTTCCACTTTTTCACACTCTGAACTAATGCATACAATTCTTTATCATATGTAGGATGGTTAACTACTGCAGGATTAAAAGCCTCAGAATGATAACATATGGGTTTGTCATGCTGTGTCAACATTGCTCCCATGGCATAGTCACTGCCATTAGTTTGGATCTCAAATGGTCTTTGTAAATTTGGCAGTGCTAGTACAGGTGTTGTACTAAGTTTCTCTTTCAAGGTGTCGAAGGCTTTCTGATGTTTGCCTCCCCACTGCAACACCTTATTCAATCCTGTTAAAGCATGTAATGGAGCTGCAATCGAGGAGAAGTTAGAAATGAACTTCCTCCAATATTGTGCTACTCCTAAGAAGCTTCTCATTTCTGTAGCTGACCTGGGTTTAGGCCAGTTCACAATGACTGCCACTTTAGAGGGATCTATTTTCAATTTACCTCCCCCTACTATATGACCCAAGTAGTTTAGAGATGTTTTGCCAAATTCACATTTTGAGAGTTTAACATAAAGTTTTTCTCTTTTCAAAACATCTAATGTATGCTCAACATGCTTTAAATGTTATTCCCACGTTTTACTAAAATTTAGAATGTCATCCAGATACATAATAACAAAATCATCAAGAAAAGGTTTGAGTACATCATTCATTAATCTCATGAAAGTAGCAGGAGCATTAGTTAAGCCAAAAGGCATAACTAGCCATTCATACAATCCCTGCTTTGTTTTGAAAGTAGTCTTCCATGCATCTTGCTCTGCAACTCTGACCTGATGGTATCCACTGTGCAAATCCAGCTTGGTGAAGTAAACAGCTTCCTTTAATTGATCTAGAAGATCATCTATGCGAGGAAGGGGATAACAGTTTCTAATTGTTATATTATTCAGTGCTCGGTAATCTGTGCACATTCTCCACGAGCCATCTTTCTTTCTCACCAAAACAATTGGTGATCCACATGGTGATGTGCTAGGCCTGATGAAGCCCTTCTTGAGTAACTCCTGCACCTGCTTCTTGATTTCAGCATTCTCTAAAGTAGACAACCTGTACATCCCAATGTTAGGTAATGGAACATCTTGATGCAAAATAATATCATGTACTATTCCCTTTTTGGGTGGCAGACCTTTAGGTTCTTGAAACAAGACATCATACTCTGAAACAATCTTTTCTATATCAGCTTGTTGTTCAGCATTACAACCCTCAAATACATTGGTTTTATCAGGTTTCTTTTCCTTTACAGCCATCAGTAAGAATTGTTTGCATGAATTAATCATTTTTTTCATCTGTCCTGAGTTTATGAGAGTATAATTATTCTTGAGCTTATGAGCTCTTACAAAGTATTTGATTCCATCTTTAACCAGTAGATACTTGTTCTCAACTCTATAGAAAATAGCCTTTCTATCATACAAGTAAGGACTTCCTAAAACAATTCCACATATATCCAAAGGAATTATGTCTAACTCAACCTCATCCACAAATGCTGACCCAAAAGAAAACTTGAGTTTGCACTGTCTACTCACTTGTAGTGGTGCTTTATCATTCAACCATCCCAATGGGTATGGTTTCTTGTGAGGTGTAGTTGCTAATCCCAATTTCTTTACAATTGCTTCAGAAATCAAATTTACTTGAGAGCCACTATCAAACAAGGTATCAATCTTTCGATTTTTGGAAATAACTCGAATATGGAAAAGCTCATGTCTTTTTCTCTCATTTTCTTCATCAATAACAAATTGAGCAAAATTACTAGTAGATGCTTCAGAATTCTTACCTCTTATACTTGTGGCTACTATAGTTGTTTCATCTCCCGAGTCTAACCCTAAATCTCTCTGAATAGCTACAGCTGTCTTCTTCTTCTTGCACTCAGACTTCTTAGGTCTTAGCTCTGGATGCAGAATCCAACAATGCTCATCATCATGGCCCTCCTTTTTACAGTGAGTGCATGAAGCTTTGGCTTTCTATGCAGTGTTAGCCTTCCTTGCTTTCCATTTCTGTTTTCTTTTCTCCTTGCTCTTGCTTATAGTGGGTTGGGATGGTCCCCTAACTTATGGACTGCCATTCTTTCCTCTAGCCTCTAGATGAGTAGCTTGTACAGATACCTCATCTATACTAGTGTGATTAAACATGAGGATGGTATGCCTCATGTAGCTGTGTAGACCACCAATGCACTTCAAAAGAGTCTCTAGTGAGTCTAGTGAGATACCCAACATCAATGCTCTCTTTCTGAACTCTTGAGTATACCCTTATACACTTTGCCCCTTCAATTGCCGAAGAGTTTTCCAACTCATCCTGGCTTGTTGCATGTAGGCCAATGGATAGAACTACTTTTTGATTGCAGAAACAAAGTCACTCTAGATAGAGATGGTCTTGCCATGTCTTTTCATGTAAGCTTGGGTTCTACCTTCCCACCAAACCAAGGCAGTGCCTCCTAAGTGTAGGCTTGCCAGCTGAACCTTACTCTTGTCTGAGTTTATGTTCTATACCTTGCAATACACATCAATTTGTCTAATCCAATTGTCCAATTTTTCAGCATTTAGCTTTCCATCATATATAGGCAAATCAAATTTAACATCTAGCTTAATCAAAGATGCTTTCTTATTATGTACAGGCCTATTAGGAGGTGTGAGAAAGTTTTCCTCTTTCCCCTTTCCTTTGGAGTTGTCATGGAAGTGAGACTCATCTTCTTCCTTCTCTTGCTTAGAGCCTGATGCATCTTCCACCTTTTTCCTTCTAAAGTCTTTGTACATTTCTTCAACCATAGACTTTATAGCTAGGAAACTCTCCATGAATTGAGGGTCTAGCCCCATAGAACCTTCTTCTGACATAGTATTTCGAGTATAGACTCTCCCAATTTCAGGATTAGTTTCCACCAACTCTCCTTCTCCTAATTTGAGCTTTGATCTTGTGAGAATTCACAGCTATACCAACACAAGCTTGTCTAAACTTACAGCCTACAGCTCTGATACCACTTGATCTGATATTCACCCTATGAGTGACATCATTTGAAGATTTATTAAACTAAGGTATTACAAACTCATGTTTTGGTGTGTGTTATGTGTTATTGAAACAATGGATCAATCAAATTTCCAATACACAGACAAATAAAATGGAAAGACAACAGAGAAATACAGTAAGCAATCATAAAGACACAAGCAATTTTAATAAGGAGTTCACCCTATTCTCCAGGGCTACGTCTTCGGTCTAGCTTCAGTGGTGGTATTATTTTATTGTGTCTCTAAGCAGAGAAATTACAATACAGGGACTCAATGTGAGTTCTCCTGAAGTAGATTTTGCTTGGCAGGGTGGTTCTTGGATTCCCCAAGCCACTTGGAGTACATAGACTCTTCTTCTTCCTACTAGCTCTATGATATCTTGGTATACAATAGAAAGAGCCAAATGTGATGCTTAGTCCGGACAGATTCCTCTATGGGAAGGCTTGAATCTTCAAGCTCTCTGGTGCTCGACGCCGCCTATGGTCAGCTCGGCCCTCTGTCTCTTCTGCTTAGCTTTACTATTCTCTGTGTTCAGTCCTCCACTCAGGGTTCACTGTTCACTATCTCTCTTGGTCGCCTGGACTCTTCTCAATTCTGACTCCAACTCTAACTGATTCGACTGTCTTTGTTCATGGCTTTAGCCATTCGATCCCTATGCCTGTTAGGTTCCTCTTCCACCTGTGCCGAATCACCTTCTGTGGCTGCGCTTGGAGTTCCTTGTGTTCGGCATCATCATGAATGCTCAGGGAGTGGCCACTTGTCCTCCTCTAAACGGCGCCAGCATGCTTCTTCAGTTCGTTTCTTCAGTTACGCCGTGCATGCATTCTTCCTCCACTGTGGCAGTCAAACGGATTCCAAATCTCTTCAAACACAACTTAATTCCTTGTCAATTCTGCTTCTTTCCATCGAGTGCAATCTCAGTTGTCTGATCACGTGGTTGACTTGCTCGACCGATAGCGCGCGATCAACAGTGGTTTTCTCTCACCTCTGCCTGCCACACATTGATCGATGTATGGAATCACTCTACTCCTGTCCAAAACCTCTTACTGTTCACGGGCGCCCCGATCAATACTGCTAGTTTTCTAGTGCGTGGGTCCCGCCTTCGTACGTTAGTGTTTTTTGCTTTTTTCGCCCATGGTTTCCTGGCTCTCAATGTGACCGAGTGCTCGAGCTTCCCCTTTAGGGCCCTGTTCGCCTAGCGATGCGCGATTAGCGCTAAGCACACATCAAAAACCTTGTCCTTTTCCCATTCTGGCGCTCCCAGGGGCTACTCTGGCCTCTTGCACTGTCTCCATGGGCCTTGGTTATCATGCTTTGACCGAGGTCCTTGTCGTTCCACGTCGGCTGGCATGGCCAATAGTTCAAGGTGTTTTTGATACTGTTTTGGATTTATTTAGAGATTTGTTCGACTTGATTCAGTCATGGTTCTCGACAATATTTCTATGGATCCAATTCGGATCAATCTACCTCTTGATTTCATCATTCTCTAGAACGGAGCATCAATAGATTAGTCCATTAGGCAGCGGTGCACTTGGGGTCAGATCGATGGAGTGCTTGACTTGACAGTTCACAGGAACCCCTGTGGGGGAGGTGAAGATGTCCTCATACTTCTCCATGACCTTGTCCATTTGTAGTTGTCGTCCAGAGGGGCCCTGTCTAAAGGTCATGGCCACTGTCTTCTTCTTTCCTTGAGGGCACATCATTAGGAAAAGAAATTTCCCGGTTTTGGAACTGAGCTTACTGCATTGTTTTGTAGTAACCAAAGAGATGGCAGTAGGCGGTGCTCCCTCTGGTATCTTGTACAACTTATTTCCTAAAGTAACAATAATAGCACGAGGTCTTGATTCATACAAAACATGTCGCTTCCACAAGTATGGTTGTCTTAATAATACATCATAAACTTCAAGGGGAGCAATGTCACACAATACCTCATCCGTGAAGGGCTTGATGTTGTATGGAAGGCGACACTACTGGCTCATGCGAAGATCTTGTCCTTGGTGAAGCCACCCGATGGTGTATGGTTGTGGATGTGCTGTGGTCGGTAAGCCCAGCCGCTTCACGACCTCTGCTGAAATGAGGTTCTTTTGGCTCCCGCTGTCAACAATGAATTGTAGCAATGAGCCCTTTACCCACATCTAGGTGTGGAAGAGATGCTCCTCCTCCTCTAGATCTTCGGGTTCCTCCTTTTGGATCTTTGTGGTGGCAATAGTGGCGTTGGGTTCCGCATCGATAATCTGCTTCCCTTTGTCATTCCCCTTGTCGGGTTTTGACTCAGATTTAGAACATGCATCTGATTCTGAAACCTTTAGCTCGGCCAGGAGTCACGGCTTGGCCCGACACTCACTTGTGTTGTGAGTGGATCTTTTATGGAACTCTCACCACTTTCTTGTGTCCTTTTTTGGCTTCGCGGTGTTGTTCTTTGCTTGTAGCTTTGGTGGGTTGTCTTGGGCTGCCCCACCTTGGCTTTGTCCTTTGTTCTGCGGTTTGGGGGCACCATTCCATTGCTTCGGATTCATAGATCCAAAGTCTCGCTTATTTCGTTTAAACTTTTGCTCGACCTTGACGGCATATCAGTATGCCTTGCTGAGCAAAGAGATGTGCAAGAATTCTATTTCTTCCTCGATGTACTTATGCAGGCAGCCACGATGTTTGAGTATGAAATGCTTCTCTGAATTCTTAATACCCAACTTTGTGCGAAGGGTATGGAAAATATTGGTGAATTCTGGCATGTCTTGGTCCCTTCCCTGCCATAGCATGGTCCACTTTATGTATTGATCCTCATAGCTTTTGACAGGGTAGTATTGCTCCTTGATGGCATCCCAGAATGAATTCCAAGTGGGTGTGGCTGAAAATAGTGAGCCTGTACCTTCATCCTTCTACTCGCAGTAGGTTTCCCACCAGTCCTTGACGTGAGGGGCTGCTTTGAGAAGAGAGAAAATAATCTTTTCCCGACTAGAAAAATCATGAACAGAAAAATAACCTTCTAGCAGATTTAACCATTTATCGGCAGCATCTCCATTTATCTAACCCTCGAATATGGGGATTTCAAAATTAACTTGTACCTTAAATGATGTGGCGTTTCCATAGTAGTTGTTGGAAGCCAATGTGTCGCCCCTGGGTAGCCACTGAAGGATTTGAGAAAATTTGTCCATCATCGCATTCCTTTGTCGCTCAAGGGCTTCTTCGAGCAAGATTTTGATAGGATCTCCTGCCCCCTCGTCTTAATTTTCATCTGCCATGGGAGGTCATCGGGATTTGCAAGGCTAGTCTTGCAAAGGTTCGACTAGTTCAAGCCCTAACTCCTTATATCCCGACCTTGTTGGGGACATGCAAAGAAAAACAGAGAAAAAACAGAACCCTCTGATACCACTGATCCGGATTTAAACGGGAACACAACAAATTACAAAGATAACCATAAACACAGAGATGCAGCGGAAATAATTCTTCATTTCATTAATGTAAAATACTGAAATATGCTTAAAAACATAAACGGAAATAAACCAGCTAGGGCGATGGTAGCTTATCTCTGAGAAGAGATGTGTTGGCTACATGCCTCTAAACTGTGTTACAATGAGGCTTGAAGGCCTATTTATTGTTGAGAAATAATGAAAAACCCTAAACATCCAAAAACCTAACCCTAGAAGATGAAACGCCAAACTGTGGGCCCCGTTTTGGTAAATTGGTACATCAACTTCCCTGGGTCGTAACTTTGGCATACGATCTCCGTTTGACGCGCATAATATCTCGTTAGAAATATCTATATGAGAACTCCAACTTTAGGAAGAGTTTTCCCAAAAAACGTCGTTTAGGGCATCAAAACGTCTTTGGAAGTTCAAGACCACAAAAACTGCTAAAAATAGTCAACTGTGCTACAATTAAGGAAACTGAAAAGCTGAAAGAAACAATGGTGGGGGTCCAAGTGGACTTGGTGGGTGGCCACCAATATCCACCTAGATCATTTGATATTTTTCTTCCTTTGTCAGAGTTGTCATGCCTTCTTTTTGGAGATGTATTCAAAGTATCTTGTGAGATAGTGATTCTTGGTGATCATGGTGTTCTTCACATGCTTGATCTCTTTCTTCATTTTCTTCTCCTTGGATAGATTGGTCAACCACTTTCTGCTCCTTGTGAGAGAACTTCTTCATTGCTTGCTTCTAGGACTAGTCAACATTTCTTCTTTACTTTCTTCTTAATCAACAATATTATACTCCTTATGTGAGTATTCTCTTTTGTTTACCTTCATTTCATTGTAGTACATGCCTTCAAGCATGGCATTGGTGAAAGAGATTCTTTCATACTTGATCATGTTATAGAACTATTCCAATGACTCAATAATATATAAATGATAACATGAATAAACTTGATGCATACATGTACTATACTTGACCAACAATCTATACTTTTCTGCAAATGAATCTCCCTATTATTTTTTTCTGAAGGTAATTCTTGCATTTCCTTACTCCAGTCAGTTCCATCTTTTGATGGGTCTATCTTCAGTCAATGATCATCAACTTCCAACATGCTATGAAGTCTTCTAGATCCACAGATACCCAAATGCCTTGAAACAATTTCCTTCCCCTTGGCATGAAGTTCATCGACATCTAAATCGAGCAGAGGATTCGAGCTACTCTTTTCTAGGCTCGTCAATGCATTTTTAAATAGTCTAGTCTACTAGTTAAGTGATTATGGAATTTGGGAAATTTCCTAGTCAATGTATTTCTGAATAGCCACTATCTACTAGTTAGAAAATTTTAGAATCACAAATTTGAATGATGAATTTTCTATAACCTTAGTAATTCGAATCAATGCATTTTCTATTCTTGCCACTACCAGGTTTGACACATTGATTAGACGAAGTATTAGATCATGAAGGTGGGGATGTATCTTTCAATTTTAGATATTAACAATGCATTTTCGAATCTTGCCACTACTAGGTCAGACACATTGATTAGACGAAGTATTAGATCATGAAGGTGGGGATGTATCTTTCAATTTCAGATATTAATTATATTGATAAGAATTTTTTAATTATGAGAGTAAAATTCAAATATAACTATGATGTTGATGGAAAATTGTATATATGTGTAGGGAAAATTTATTTATTCAAGAATTATTGGTATTTTCTTTGCAAACATGACATGGATTTTTCATGATATAAATTTATCAATTCTTTGTTTACTTTACAAATTCTTTGTTTTCTTTTCATCTCATGACAGTTTTGCACACTCTGTGTAGATCACATAACTCTATTGTTGTACCAAATAATCATTTTTACATTTCGTGACATGCACATTGACATATTACTTAACTCTATTATATAATTAATATATTATATAATTAATATAAGATTTATATTTCATTGTTCAATATTCAACCATTCTATTTAGATAAAATATTAAATATAAATGTACAATTAAAAACAAAATAAACCAAACTACAATTTTTTCTAACTTAACTATCCTACTTTACACCATTTTGAGGCACTTGCTCATAAATAACCTATTGGACTTTTGATTAGATAGACGATAATTTTCCAATTAAAAAATCATTAGATACTTGGAAATCGTCTGAATTATTCAGATATTAAGAAGGCCTGAATGACTTAAATTGACCATCATTAAATATCTTGGAAAACGTTTGAACTACTCAATTTCTTACGTAATGTTCGATATTCAAATATATCAACATCATCCAGATCACTTAAATATTACAATACCATCATGAAATTCCATCCATTATCTGCCATGAACTTCTACGCCATCAATGAAAATAACATGAATATACACCATCATAAAATTCTAACTACGTACACATACCATTGAAATTAGAGTAGTCTAACGATTTTCTAAAATTTTGTTAAAAATAAAATAAAAAAATCTACAAATAATCTCAAAAAATAAAAGAACTGGTCTGGTTAGAGTAATATAGAGTTATGCTAGGACGTGAGTTTTTAGGTCATCATAATTGTTCATGCTTAGCAGGACCATTAAAGTACTTTTGAGTGGAAAGTATTAAGAAAAGTGCCCCATTTTATTAAAATTTTGGTAAAATTTTCATGATTTCCAGAGTAAAAAAATAATCTGCTAAATTATGACATTATTAAACACCGTATAAACTAATGGTTAGTTAAATGCTTTTTCATCTTTCCCCTTCTTATCTCATCTCTCTCCACTCTCTCATCTTTATGATTTAGGTTGGAAAAACTGGCCTCAGTGAGTCAGTACCCCCAGAGTTATGTTCGGACTTGACTTATTACGCCATCATAGCTGTACACATTGAAGTACTTTGAGTAATCCGTGCACTCATTATACTCGTGTGCAGAGCCGTATGAACTACATGACAAAAAATGGTGTCATTTCCTCCATTGCTGTGTTTCAATGCCAATTCCGGTTTGGAACTTGACATTTTAGAGAATGTTTTTTTTTTAAATGTATTTAAATGTATATGAGGTATAAGTGTTGGAAGTAATGTTTTATGTTAGGGGTAAGTTGTTATTGTAGTTTTTATGTGTCAATATGGAAGTAGTTAGTTTCCTATGTGTGAGTTGTAATAGCTATTTAGATGTGTGGTTGTTAGTAATCTAGATACAATAAATATGTAAGCATTGAGATCAATAAAATATTATGAATGTTATCTCTCTCTATTTTCTAGCATGGTTATGTTTCAAATGGAGGTCAGATGACATATGTGGTGGTGAAGAAAAAGTGGTGTTTGCGAGATTCTAGAGTGGATGTGAGTCCTCATAAAGACCAGTTAGACACATATCATATTGTTGTTGTAATATGTGTTTTTAATGTTTTCCATGTATGCATTAACCAAGAGTGTTGGAAGTAATGCTTCCATGTCATGTGTGAGTTGTCATTGTAGTCCCTAAGTGTCAATTTAAAAGTAGCGTGTTTACTATGTGTGAGTTGTAATAGTTATCTAGATGTATAGTTATTAATAATCTAGATACCATAAATATGTAAGCATCGAGATCAATAAAACATTGTGAATGTAATTTGTGTTATGGCTTTCTCTATTTTCTAACCTATTTTCTAACCATAAAGAAACTTTGACCTAACCAAAATTGAAATTATAAATTTAATGTCTAAAGATTTAATTTGTCTGCAATAAATTTCAATAAGTGATTTAAACAGAAATGGAATTAGATAATAAGCACCTATTTCTTATCACCATTCATAGCTATCCAATGCTTGCAGGACCACTGAAGTACTTTGAATAATTCAAAGTAATGCAGACACTGTGCAATCATACCACTCTTGTGCAGAGTTGTTTGAACTATATGATAGAAAATGTTGGTGTGCTCGACTTGCAATTCGACGTTTTATAGTTTTTTTTCCCTTTTTAAATGTATTGAGAGGTAAAGAAATTTTGAAATAACAAAAAATTGAACTGTAAATTTGATGGGTAAGTATTTAAGTTGTATGTCATAAATTTCGCTGAATGATTTAAACAAAGGTGGAGTTAGACCGTCCACATAATTGTAGCACGCACCTGTTTCGTGTCACAATTTTTTAGTCAATTGACCGTAAATGAAATTCTTAAAAACAAAAAAAGAAAAATAGGGAGAAAATTGACTTTTGTTACTGGGTGATTTGTTCGTATATATTCTCTGCTTATCAACATTTTTTGTGTCCCTCAAATACAGTAAAAATAAAAATAAAAAAATCCATGGCAATCAACATAGTTACTTAAAACGATCAAATGGACGATCCAAACTACTTTAATAATACAAAATAGTTTGACTCACAACACAGAACAATAAATGAATATTTTCCCAGCAGATCTTTCATCTATGTGAGAATGATTTAAAGAAAACGGGTTACTAAACAATCAGCATCAATCGTTATTAATAGCTCTTTGCTTACATCTCTAAGAGGATTAATGTTATTTATTTTTACATGTTTATTTATTTATCAATTTTAAGATGTGTTTTATCAATTTTAAGATGTGTTTGATCAAATCAATCAGTTTAGGGATTTTTTAAAATCACAAACCTGAATGGCAAAATCTATATAATTTTAATACATTTAAAAGAAGAAACTAAAACAAATTTTAACCATTAATAATACCACCAGATTCTTAATAACAAGGCTCAAACATAACATAATTGAACTGCACCTTATATTTTTCAGATTTTTCAATCAATTTTGTTCCACTTACTTGTTAACATTGTTACTGTCATTGTCATTGGCCATCCTTTGATTTTGGTTCATTAATGTTAGATGTTGCCTACTTATATCTTTGAGCGTTATCATTGCTTCTCTATCACTACCGTCAGCATGTATCCCTTGCCATCAAACAATTGACCTGAACGATAGCTGGCTCCCAACCACTACAACCTAGAATCTAGTATGGATTGAAGTGGCGCCTCGCCCTGGCTTGGCTGCTGCTGCTTATAAGATCCGTTGAAATGGCCAACTGAGTTGTTATTTCAACCCTTACCAGACTCCAATAGGGTTGAAATCAAATTAATTTGCTGCAAGCTGGATAGTTGAAGGGTGGAAAACTTACAAGGTTTATTCCTTCTGCTTAATTGTGCATTCAATGTTGTTGGGTATTTTTGAATGGGGAAAATACCAAAAACCAAATAAACAAACACACAGAGGCAATGCTCTGTTTTTACTTTTCTCCAGGATCCTTTTGTGCACAGAAGACTTAAAAAAAATTCACTGAGAGACAGAGTATTTCAACACCATAAAAGATTTCTGAGAAATTACTGGGTTAACTGCTGTAAATCCCTTTTTACATTCACTGCAGTGAAAACAACTTACTGCTGTAATAAAAGTTTACATAAGTTTACTGCTGTAAACAAAATTCACACAGACTTACAAAAAAAACTTCACCATTTTCTTTATGCACTGCTTGTGCAAAAACCACACATGGTTTTCTTACAACTCCAAAAATTACATCACCTGGTTCTTATCTTTTTACACACTGCTGTGTGTTTTTCTTTTACTGCTCCATCATTCTTTATTTTACGCTGCTGCGAAAAAACTCTGTTTCCAACCATGTGCGATACATCCATAAAAAAAGGTCAACACACTCAAAACATAAAATTATTACATACGACTTTTTTTAATACATGTCGTATAAAAAAAATATATATAAAAAACATATATTAATTGTGCCCATACCCATATTTAAAAAAAGTTAACTAAAGAGCATATACGCCCATACCCATATTAAAACGAGCCTCACCAAAATCTTCGTACCACCATTAAATTCTTTTACCTACGACGGTCAACCATAAACCTTTTACTCCACGCAAAACATTGAATTGATGTGGGTTCGTATGCAGCTCCCGGTGATCAACGGCGAAGGAAAGTGGAGCAGATCCGACGGTGGATAACCATATCGGAAGACCAACAAGTGCTGAACGTTAACCTCCGAGAAAATGACGTTGCGTTACGTCAGGGCTAAACCACGTGTCAGCTCCAAAATTTCTCGGGCTCGATCATCGGAAAAGTACCTTTGCCTGAAATCAACCCGAGAGCTTTCCGGCTGGTTTGCTTAACGTTTTCTGATGGTTTTGGCTGAGAGCGTATGGCTGCGTTGAAATTAGATTTCAACACTCCCCTTTAATTTCAACAGCTGGGCATTCGGTCATACCGAGACACTTTCTCAAAAATTCAAAGCTCTTCTGATCAAGTGGCTTTGTCAAGATGTCTGCTACCTGTTCTTGAGTCCTGCAATGTTCTAGGACAATTTCTCCATTGTTCACTAATTCTCTGATGTAGTGAAACCTTGTATCAATGTGTTTCGTTCTCTTATGAAACACTGAATTCTTTGACAATGCAATAGCTGAGCTATTGTCACAAAAGATCACTGTCGCTTTTGCCTGCTCTTGGCCTAAGCTTCTCAACATTCTTCTCATCCACACTGCCTGACAAGCTGCTGCTGTCGCTGCCACATATTCAGCCTCTGCTGTAGACAATGCTACAATGGACTGCTTCTTAGAAGCCCATGAAATGGCTCCTGAACCCATATGAAATACATAACCGGAAGTGCTCTTTCGATCATCTACACTTCCAGCCCAATCGCTATCTGTGTATCCAACCAAATCTGAATGTTCTGAGGCATGATATAAAATTCCAAACATTTTGGTGCCTTTGACATACCTCAAAATTCTCTTTGCTGCCTGCCAATGTGCCTCCTTTGGCCTCTCCATAAATCTGGAAATTAAACTAACAGCATACATTAAATCAGGCCTAGTAGCTGTTAAATACATAAGGCTGCCTACAATACTTTTATACAAGCTAGGATCAAAATCCTTGCTGCTATCCTCTCTGCTGAGCTTTAATCCCATGACTGTGGGAGTGATGGCTGCCTTGCACTCTTGCATGTTAAATCTGCCCAAAATTTGATTTACATATCTTGCTTGAGATATAAAAATTCCTTTTTCATTTTGATCTACTTCTATGCCTAAGAAGTATCTCAAGAAACCCATATCAGTCATTTCAAATTCCTTTTTCATGACTGATTTAAAATTCTTAATGAGCTGATCATCATTACCTGTGAAAATCACATCATCAACATACAAAACAACAATTAAAATTTTACCATCCTTTTCTTTGATGTAGACTGTGGGTTCTCCTTCACATTTGTCAAATTCATTATCCAATAGATATGAATCTATCCTGCTGTACCATGCTCTTGGCGCTTGCTTCAGCCCATAAAGAGCTTTCTTCAATTTGCACACTTTGTGCTCTTCACCTTTCTTCTCATATCCGAGAGGCTGTTCCACATAAACCTCTTCCATTAACACTCCATTTAGGAATGCTGACTTCACGTCCATTTGATAGACTTTCCATTTGTTTTGTGCTACTATGGACAGCACTGCTCTCACGGTTTCCATTCTTGCAACCGGTGCGAAAGTCTCCTCATAATCTCTCCCATACTGCTGCTTGTACCCCTTGACAACCAGCCTTGCTTTATGCCTTTCAATCTTGCCTTCAGCGTTGCTCTTGGTCTTGTAGACCCATTTCACACCAATGACTTCTTTGCCTTTTGGTAACTCAACCAAATCCCATGTTTTGTTTCTCTCTATGGCATTCATTTCTTCATCCATAGCTTCTATCCATTTCCTATCTTTAATAGCTTCTTCAAAATGAATAGGATCATCAACATGACAAAACAAGGCAAATAAGGAATTCATTCCTTCTTCATAAATGTCACTTAGATTTCTAAATTTCTTACCTCTTTCACTTGGTGTGCAAGTGTTTGAAGATGCACTTGAATTTCCTCCTTGTGGTGTGCTTGGAGAAGTACTTTCATTTATCCTCAATGGTGTCCCTTGCTGTCCTTGTGTTGGCACTGCTGTTTGGGGATGCATTTCAGCCACCTCCTCTTCATCTTCATCATGAGACAAACAGTTCTTGACATTCACTGTTTTCTCTATGCTTCCATCCCAAGCTTCCTCTTCAATGAATTGAACATCTCTGCTGACAAAGAACTTCTTGGTAGATGGAATGTATAGCCTGTAGGCTTTGGATTCATCACTGTATCCAATGAAGAGACATTTCTCCCCTTTGCTGTCCAACTTCCTCCTTAGCTGATCCGGAATGTGTGCATAGGCCACACACCCAAAAACTCTCATGTGGGTGACTCCTTGCTTTCTCCCACTCCATGCCTCTTCTGGCACTTTGTTCATGACTGCTTTTGTAGGACACCTGTTCAATATATAAACTGCACAATGTACAGCTTCAGCCCAATACTCATTTGGCAAATGCTTTGCCTTCAACATGCTCCTTGCCATCTCCATGATGGTTCTGTTCTTCCTTTCAGCAACTCCATTTTGCTGCGGAGTGTACCTTGCTGTAAACTGTTTGTGAATTCCATTTTCTCTACAAAATCTTAGGAATTCCTTGGAGATATATTCACCTCCTCTATCAGTTCTCAAAACTTTAATGTGCAGCCCGCTTTGGTTTTCAACAAATGCTTTGAAGTTTTGGAATTTCTCAAAGACTTCACTTTTGTTCTTGAGGAAATATATCCAAGTCTTTCTTGTAAAATCATCAATGAATGTCAAGAAATATAGGCTGCCTGCTAATGATGGAGCTTGCATTGGTCCACACAAATCTGAGTGGATAATCTCTAAGGGTGTCTTTGCCCTTATACTCTTCCCTGATGGAAAACTTTCTCTATGTTGTTTTCCCAAAATGCAGCCTTCACAAAGGCTGTCCGGCTTCTCTATCAATGGTAATCCTCTTACCATTCCTTTCCTACTCAACAAGTTTAGACCTCCAAAATTGAGATGACCAAATCTCAAGTGCCACAACCAATTTTCATCCTTTGGCACGCTTTGGAAGGCCTCTTGGGTGACTGCTGCAATTTCACCTTTGTTTTTCATGTCTGCCCTGATCCGGAGAGGGAACATCCTGTTCCTTGTCATCTTCACTTCAGCAATGCATCTTTTGCTGGGTGGTATGTCCATGATGGTGCACACATCATTTACAAAGTAAACATTGTAACCCTTTTGGATAAGCTGTCCAACACTCAATAGGTTACATCTCATTCCGGGGACATAGTAGACATCTGCTATGGTTTTCCTTTCTCCTTGTTTTGTAAATATTTTTACCTCCCCTTTTCCCATAACAGACACTTTACTATCAGTTCCTAGTGTGACCTCTGATTTCAAATTCTGATTTAAGGCTGAAAAGAGGGCTATATTCCCTGTCATATGGTTGCTGCAACCTGAGTCTAAAAACCATATGTCCTCACTATGTGTTTCAGCCATGTTACAAGCTAACAGGACATTGTTTTGACTGCTGTTTTCTCTTGTAACATTTGCATTTTGTCTACTGTTCATATCATGCTGTTTCTTTCTACAATCACTAGCATAATGTCCATACTTTTTGCAATAATAGCATTGAACATTAGATTTATCATACCTCTGTCCTTGAGCCTGATACTGATCTCTTTGTTGGCTGCTGCCTTGACCTTGGTTCTGATTTGGATTGCTGCCTCTTCCTTGTGCATTTGATGGGTTGTTCCTTCCACCTCTGTTCTGGCTTCTGCCTCTTCCTCTTCGGTTTCCTCTTCCTTGACCTCTTCCTCTTCCAAAGGACATCTGGGTCTTGAAGGCTTGCTCAAGAGATGAGTTTTCATTCCTACTCAACCTCTGCTCATGTGTTATCAGTGATGCATGTAGCTCATCAACTGAATAACTTGAGAGATCCTTTGTCTCTTCGATGGTGGTGACTATGGCATCAAACTTTGAGGGTAAGACCCTCAATATTTTCTCCACAATCCTTCTATCTTCAATGGTTTCTCCATGAGTTCTCATTTGTGTGATTACACCAATCACATGAGTGAAGAATGAGTCAATGTTATCTGACTCCTTCATGTTCAAGTTTTCAAAATCCTTTCTCAGCAATTGTAGTTTTGCTGTCTTCACTCTCTCCATGCCTTGATAGGCTGTCTTGAGGGTTTGCCATGCTTCATTTGCTGTCTTAGCTGCTGCTAACCTTGGAAACACACTCTGGTCTACTGCTAGATACAACAACATACGGGCTTTCGAATCCTTCTTTCTATTGATCTTCAGCTGATCTCTCTCTCCCTGAGTTAGTGCATTGAACTCAGTTTCATCTGCTGGTTCTTCAAAACCTTCCTCAACTATTTCCCATAAGTCTTGAGAGGCAAACAGGGCTGTCATGGTTATTGCCCAGTAGTCATAGTTTTTCCCATTAAACTGTGGGAGCTGGGTGTTAAACAAACCCATACCAGTGCTTGTGCTGGCCATTCCTTGTATTCTGATCTATGCCTCTAAATCCTTGACTGTGTGTTTAAAGCAAATCACTGCTTCTTCAGCAACACAAAAAAAACTTTTTGGAATACCTGAATCTTTTGTTGACTGTCTTCTGTCTGCCTGAGAAGTTTTGCTGCAGCTTCAAACCTTCTCCCTTCAGCTTCTTTAACTCCTTTAAAGAGCCTGAGCCTGCTCTGATACCACTGTTGGGTATTTTTGAATGGGGAAAATACCAAAAACCAAATAAACAAACACACAGAGGCAATGCTCTGTTTTTACTTTTCTCCAGGATCCTTTTGTGCACAGAAGACTTAAAAAAAATTCACTGAGAGACAGAGTATTTCAACACCATAAAAGATTTCTGAGAAATTACTGGGTTAACTGCTGTAAATCCCTTTTTACATTCACTGCAGTGAAAACAACTTACTGCTGTAATAAAAGTTTACATAAGTTTACTGCTGTAAACAAAATTCACACAGACTTACAAAAAAAACTTCACCATTTTCTTTATGCACTGCTTGTGCAAAAACCACACATGGTTTTCTTACAACTCCAAAAATTACATCACCTGGTTCTTATCTTTTTACACACTGCTGTGTGTTTTTCTTTTACTGCTCCATCATTCTTTATTTTACGCTGCTGCGAAAAAACTCTGTTTCCAACCATGTGCGATACATCCATAAAAAAAGGTCAACACACTCAAAACATAAAATTATTACATACGACTTTTTTTAATACATGCCGTATAAAAAAAATATATATAAAAAACATATATTAATTGTGCCCATACCCATATTTAAAAAAAACTTAACTAAAGAGCATATACGCCCATACCCATATTAAAACGAGCCTCACCAAAATCTTCGTACCACCATTAAATTCTTTTACCTACGGCGGTCAACCATAAACCTTTTACTCCACGCAAAACATTGAATTGATGTGGGTTCGTATGCAGCTCCCGGTGATCAACGGCGAAGGAAAGTGGAGCAGATCCGACGGTGGATAACCATATCGGAAGACCAACAAGTGCTGAACGTTAACCTCCGAGAAAATGACGTTGCGTTACGTCAGGGCTGAACCACGTGTCAGCTCCAAAATTTCTCGGGCTCGATCATCGGAAAAGTACCTTTGCCTGAAATCAACCCGAGAGCTTTCCGGCTGGTTTGCTTAACGTTTTCTGACGGTTTTGGCTGAGAGCGTATGGCTGCGTTGAAATTAGATTTCAACAAATGTGGATTTCAAATTCGTGGTTTTGATTCATAGCCATTTTGTGATAATCTCTAATTTCAATTCCTCGCCAGCTTTAATCCCCATTTTTCTTCAATCTCTAGCCTTATCCCCAAATTCCTCGATTTGATTCATAGTCATTGCTATAAAATCTCTAACCTCATCTCCTTGCCATGCCAGAGTTAATTTCCAGCCCCGATATACAGCAGTTGTTTTCACAGGGACTTTGGAGATGTGGATTAAATTGCTTAGAAATTGAAATTGAACTTGACTTGTAGTGTTTTATTTACAGAAGAAATTTCTCCTTCGGTTGAATCGAACGTCAACTACACTGGAACAGCTGTATGGTGAGAAGAATATTGCTAATTTCCATTGTAACGATTTCGGTGAAGACAAAACCTTTACTTTCTTTTTCTCTCTTTTTGAACCCTTATATCAAACCAATTGTTTGCTGGAGTCGAATTGAAATTCTAAGGACATGTAGTTTTGGGGATTATTTTGAGATAAAACCCATACAAGAATGCTTATTGATATGCAAATATAATAGTTATATTGAGTGTACCCTTTACATGCATGCATTCCTTTGGAGACGCAAAGGCTTATCTGTACTGAGGGATCTCTCCTAACCACAGTAACGCTGGCCAACCACTGGCTGGCTTGCATGTTTTTTATTCCTGCTTTAAGTGCAGATTTAAAATTCTTGCTTGTGATTCATAATCATACTGGTAGATGAAGGGAAAGTCGGAATTTCCAAGGCTAAAGTTTGGAGAAGTTGGAGAATACTAGATCAATGAATTCTGAGAAATGTAACAGGCGACCAGCCCGTGTCCAGATCGAAAACGTGGAGATAAAAATATATTCCCTTCCTAAAAGATGATGGAACATTAGCCACACTAAGAGAGATGAATGGAACCTAAGCATTAGGCTCTGATTAACCTTTTGGACATCGCTTTCTCCGTGGCCAACACCAATAGAGATCAAAGACCGGTTTCCCAAAATTATGACATTGCCAACACCAAGAGCATTTATGCAATGGAGCATTGCCAACACTAGGGATTAGAAAATTTGAGAGAGCTAAGAAAGTGAGTACATACAACACCAAAAACACACTTTGTTTTATTGATCACATAAGAGATTTACATATATAAGAATTTGATCGTTGTATCCAACAAATTATGACTCAGACATGACTCGACTTGAACTCATAATGTAGGAATCAACAATTTGTAGACTAATGCTTAGGGACTCACAGTGACAACTCCACATGACATGGAAGCATTACTTCCAACACCCTCCCTTAATGCTTACATGGAAAACACATATTACAACAACAAATAAATGTTTTTCAATGCACACATCCACTCTGGAATATTGCAAACACTGCTCTTTCACCATCATCATCTTCGAGTTGTTACTTGACCTCCATTTAAAATGTAACCGCCTTTGACTATGTTGATGAACTTTGCAAGATCAACAATATTGACAACTTAGCTCGTCACGGCTTCCGCGATAAGAGCCATCAAGTAATGAACCATCTATTGGATATTTCGCTTTTGGCTATCAGTGAGTTGATAGGATGAAGGTATGGATAATGAATGTGCTCAAGAGTTGATCAAACAACTTGAACTTACACAAGAATTGATGTTTCATCCGAACTTTTAGTTTAAGAACCACCAACACATTTTATAACCAAAATTACTAACACAAAAAAATTGTCATTTCGGACACTGGGGCTTCCAGTTTAAGAACCATCAATCCTTTTTATAACCAATAAAAAACACACAATAGAAAACTTCATCAACTCACACCACATAATAGAAGAACTTAAATCTCTTTTACTTTTAAAATAGTTTGAGAGGTGATTCTGATGGCCACTCATCACTATTTGATTCTGACATGTCATCCAAGTTGGCTATGTTTGCAGTTTCCTTTCCATTTAGAATATCCCTTGCACGAGTTCTACAATTCCAGGTAGTATGTCCATATTTGTGACAGTAGAAGCATTTTGTTGAACCCTTTGTTTTTTTCATTTTGCCTTTGGAAAATAGTGCAAGTTCATGTTGACCACTAGCATCTAAACCTTTTGTATTTGCCCTTTTTTCCTTAGCTAAAAGTGATGATACCATTCCTTCTAATGATTGAGAAGACATTTGGCTTAATGTGAATACAATGTTGCTATATTTGGGAGATAAGCTATTTAATAGAATTGCTTTAGCATCATCTGTTTCTACCTTAGCACCAATTTCAACCAATTGCCCAAAGAGAGACATTAACTCATTTATATGATTAGAGAGAGGTGTCTCATCATGCATTTTGAGACTAAAGAGCTGTAGTTTTAAGGAGAATTTTGCATTCATAGCCTTTTCTCCAAATAGCTTACTCAAATGTTCCTAGATTTCATGAGTAGATTTTGCTAAATCAATCAAATAAATTTGAGTGTCAGAAAGACCCAATCTAATTATAGCCTTAGCCTTGTCTTCTTTATTTTCCCATTCAAGAAAAACCTTGGCATCAATAGCAGCCTTTTTGGTTCCTTTTACCATACTCCACATACCTCTTTTTTTTTTTTTTGACAAGATCAGATATTGATTGTATTTCCAAAAGGAAAAAAAGGAGCATGCTCCTGTTACATTTGATGGAGGTTGGAGTCAAGTTGTACAAGAAAAGTGGGAACGCATTCCCTAATATTGTGCTTGAGTCCCAAAATTCTATTGCTACTTGTGACTATTCTAGCATATTGTCGTACATATTGGCCTGATAATAAGATAAATTTACAATGCATATTACTTAAAATCTATTTGTAATATTTGAAGATGCTCAGTGTTGGTTTATTGAGTGCTCCTGATAAGAATTATGCTTTTTGCCTTGGCAGATTGAATTTTCTCTCTCCTGGCTCACGGTGGAGTTTTTGATGTAGGCCACAGCTTCTTCTAAGTGCACACATTTGTTTTTTAATGCAAGTATTTCTGCTTTATGGCTTTCCATATTCCTTTTTCCACTTTCATATCTGTTCTTAGATCTTGGAGTGCTTCTTGGAACCTGCTAATCATAAACTTGTTGGCCTTACAGGTGACACAACTGTCATTCCTAGCTGCTTTCTCTATTGGGTTAAATTCCATCTTTATACCCTCTTTCTCTGTGATTTTGTAGTGCTTCCTGTGTATCTTGTATATGCTTTTCCTCTGCTTTCTGCTGCTTGTTTTGTTTTTTCCCTTCCTTTGTGATATTGGAGAACTTTGTGAGACTTCCTTGCTACTGTTGGGTGCACTGTTAGTTTTGAAATGGGTTGTTCTGAAGGCTTCAGGGTTGAAATGGGTTGCTAGTTTGGTAATGGGATGCTGTTCATTTATTTCTTTCTCACACAGAGAAACAGAGCAGTTAAAAAGGATTGCTGATGGAGAGCTGATGAGAGAAGATCTCGGATTTATAAAAACTGCGGATCTAGTGAGGCAGTTGGGCAATATGGTAGCAGAGGCAATAGTGAGATTCTTATTACAGACTAGAGGGTGGGGGTAGAGATAGTGCTTTGGTAAGTGAGGGCAATGGGGGTCACTGGAGAATAGGCACTTCTTTTGATCCTTTGCGCACAGAGGAGTGAATCGAGCAAATGCACTTATGAAGGGAGACTCAGAGCGATGACGAAGAGATAAAGAAAAAATGGGTGAATGGCTCAGAGGATGGATCAGATGAAGCAAATGCGTGGAGAGGATTTCCTAATGTCTGTGAGGGGAATGATATAGAAGTGTTTCTAGGAATTGAGGGATTGATCGTTATTTAAGGAGGGAATTCTGCATCAATGGATGATGAGGTGGAGACTGTTCGCATCACTATTCGAATACACAAGATCTTTATCCACCTTGATCTTTGGGCTGAAGTTGAATGCGGATACTCTCAAGATTTTCTGTTGAGATACACATGATTTTCTCATGAAATGGGCTGCTGAAATATCTCTCCACTGATTTGTTGATGTCCTCTTTCTGATCTTTTCGTTGATGTTCTGTCTTTTTTTGAGGAAAGCGTTTTTTTCGCATGGTGACTGATTTGATCTAAGGGATTGACTTGTAGTATATCTCCTTGTTTTCCCTGATGTTTCCTTCACTTCTATCAGTTTCCTTATTTGCATATTTGTCTGCTATTTTATTATGCTCTCTCAGAATATGCTTAAAAGTAACCTTGCCAACATTGTCTAGATTGCTTCTTATTCATTTGTATATCCTATTCAAGGCTGAATTTGATGGATGTTTTTTTCTTGCCATTGCCTCTATGATGACCGCTGAGTTTCCCATTATTAAGGGATATTCGATGACTTTCTTTTTAATTATCCTTGATCCCATTAACAGGTTGTATGCTTCTTCTTTGTTGTTTGTAGTTTCTCCCAGTCCCCATTCATAGGAGACCATCACTTTCCCCCATGGATCAATTATGATACCTCCCGTGCCTGCTTTCCCTGGGTTGTTTTTAGATGCCCCATCAAAGAACAAGCAATAAATTTTTTTATTTTCTCTCCATTTTGTGAGTTCTTCTTCATTTAATCGGATTTTCCAGTTCTGAGCTGTAGGAGTATGCATGAGACTTTTTTTCTCGTTGTTTTTTATTGTTGCTTTACTGATCCAGTCTCTTTCTTCTTGCTATAGGAGGTTGTAATCAATTGCAGTAGTGCCTTTAGTATTTAGGAATTCAGATATCAGGCCCCAAGTTTTTGATAAAATTCTCCCTATTCTTGGTGTTTGGTCTTTGAAAATACTCTTGTTCCTTGAAAGCCATATTTGCCAACACAGAACTACTGGAAGACATTTCCAGAACCTGTTTATTGTTGCCTTTTTCTTTGTTGAGTAGGGTTATGCCTTTTCCCAATCTCGAAAGAAATCCAAGTTTGTTTTGGAAAAATTTAAATTAATTTCCAGGGGGCTTCAAAGTTGTTTCCAACACTCTTTAGTTACTGTGAAGTCCAAAAAGAGATGTTGAATGGTCTCTTCTTCCTTCAGGCACATAGGACATCTGGATGGGCCATGAAACCCTTTTTTCTTGAGATTTTCAGAGGTGAGAATTTTCCCTTTTAATAGGGTCCATATAAAGATTTTGATTTTAGGGAGGCTTTCAATCTTCCATACTGACTTCCATGGAGCCCAATTGTGTTGGCTCTATTGTTCTTGTAGAGCTATGTAGCTTGTCTTGACTGTGTAACATCCCCTGCTTGAATCCCAAGAAAAAATTTCTTCTTCCTCAATGTTTTTTGGTGCTGCTCCTTTGATGCGCTACCTAAGCCTGTCCCATTGACCTTTCAGATTTGGAGGAATTCCTGTGGTGAGCAATTCTTTCCAATTTCAATCTTCCCATTTGGAGATTGAATGTAGAGTTTTCAAACCTTTATCATTCATCCAATTTTGAATGTCTTCATGGCTCAAAAGGAGGTTTAGGGGCTCCTTCCCCATAATTCTCTCCTCCCAAATTAAGACTGTTTTTCAATTGCTTGGAATTAGAAATATGATTGTTGATTAGAGGTTTTATCTTCTTCACAAGCTTCCAAAATTGTGTGCACGGTCTAATTGGAATATTTTCAGTTAGTAACTTTGTTCTCAATTGGCTCATGTATTTTGTGGTGAGTGTTTTTTTCCACCAGCTCTCCTTGCTTGTTATCATCCTCCATATAATTTTCATTCCTAATGCAACGTTAATTAGGCCAAGAAGTCTTATGGATAATCCTCCATTTTCATACGGTAATGTGACTTGCTCCCATTTTACCAAACTAAACTTTTTTTTTCTTGTCTCCCTCCCTGCCATAGGAAGCCTCTTATTATTTGTTCCATTTGCTTATGGGCACTTGCCGGTGGTAGAATTGTAGCATACTAATAGTTTGGGAGCGTCATGAGTAAGGCTTTAATCAAAATAATCCTACCTGCCATGTTAAGCCACATCATACCCCACTTTTGGATTTTGTCTTTCATTTTTTCAAGTTGTTTTATCCATAGTTCTACTTTCAGATTCTCTTTTGAGATAGGTAATCCTAGATAAAATAAGTGAGTCCATCTTTCTTGAATGGGAATCTCGAGAATTTGAGAGATCCTTTGCATGATTCTGGGGGAGGTGTTCCAGCCATATATTTTGCATTTTGTGTTATTTAAGAGGCCACCCGAGACCTGTAAAAAATCATCCAGAACTTTTTTAAATCTTCTAAAAATTATGCTTGAGGCCCCTCCCAACAAGAGTGTGTTGTTTGCAAATAGGGAATGATTAATTCTTTTGACTCCTCTTATGATTTGGAGTCCTGTAATGTTTCTTTCTCTCCTTTGTTTTTATAGAGCTATTCCTAGATTTTCTGCCATTATAATATACATGAAAGGAGATAGAGGGCATCCCTGTCTCAAACCTCTTGTTCTTTAGAAGAAGTCACTTGGTCTTGCATTTATAAGTGGTGTTATCCACAGGTTCATGATGCATGCCTGTATACCTCTATTATTTCTTTTGAGAACCCGAATTTTTCTAGAGAAGCCAATAGATATGGTAGGCTAACCCTATCGAAAGAATTTGCCATATCTAGTTTTATGATAATTCCTTTATCTTTTCTTTGTATGCTTGAGTGAATGGCTTCTTGTACAACAATAACATTGTCGATAATCTACTTGCTAGGGACAAAGCCTCCCTGATTTTCAGATATTATTTCCGAGAGCACTTTCTTGATTCTATTTGCTATGATCTTTGTTACTATCTTGTAGGAGGAGTTACAAAGGGAGATAGGTATGAATCTATTGAAGGTTGAGGGATTGGCTTTGTTTGGAATTAATGCCAAATAGGATGATTTTGTGTCGCCTCCCATTTTTTTTTTTAATATTCCTTACCATTCTTAAGAAATCCTTTTTTATGGTTTTCCAATGCTGCTTATAGAAAGCTATTGTGAATCCATCTGGACCTAGTGCCTTGTCTGGGTGGAGGCTCCATATTTCTGCCACTACTTCCTCTTTTGAAATTTATTTATTTATTTCTTCATTCCATTCTTCTCTTACTTTTTTTTAGTGTGCTGAAGGAAGTTCTCATAATTTTTTGTTTCTTCATTCGCTGTCAGGGGGTTTTTAAAGTGGTTATGTGCTTCTTTTTTCAGCTCCTCTGCTACCTTAATTTCTTGCCCATTCACATGAATTTTGTTTATTTGATTTCTTGCTCTTCTTATTTGCATTGAGTTGTGGAAGAAGGTTGTGTTTTTGTCCCCTGCATTCAGCTAAAGACTTCTTGACTCCAGTCTCTTCTCTTCTTCTTCTCTTCTTTGTAAATTTCCCAGAGAAATTCTTTTTCTTTTAGATAATCTTGTTTGTCCTCCTCTTTATTTTCCTTTTCCTCTTGCATGCTGTCCACTTTTTTATTCAGCTCTGCTTTCCTTTTTTTATTTATTTTGCATTTCATTTTCTCTTGCCCAAGTTTTTACCTTAATTCTCAAATTTTTTAATTTTGTTTCCCACACAAAATGAGGTGAACCTGAAATCTTCTGTGCCCATACATCTAATATTATATTTATGAAGTCTTCATTGTTGTCCCATATTGGGCTGTACTTGAAAGGTAGAGGCCCTTGGTTGTCCATTTTGCCCAAAATGATTGCCAACAACGTGTGGTCAGATGTCGTGGTGTGAAGAATTTTTGATCTTAATGAGTTGAAGCTTGATACAATATTTTCTTGAACCAATATACGGTCCAACCTTTCTTTTATATTTCTTTTTCCCACCCTTTTATTGCTCAATGTATATTTCCCATTGCTTGGTGGGATGTCAATTAACTTGTTCTGTTCCATGATTGTTTCTATAGCCTCCCTAGATTGGTCAGCATGGTAGGACCGATTTTCTCCTCAATATTTCGAACTAGGTTTAGGTCCCCTCCTAGAATCACCTTTCTATTTTGGACTTCATTTAGATTCTCCTGTACTATGATCCAAAAAAGTTATTTTTCCCTGTAGTGATTTGGAGCATAAATATTTATGAAGTTGTTTTGGTCCTTGGTGTTTATTTCCTTAAGGTCTGTTATGATCCAATGTTGTTCCTTTTTTTGTTGCACCATTTCCCATTTTCATTCCTTAATGTACAGATTCCTCATGAGGCCCCTATAGCTTGAAATGTTGTTCCTTCATAATTTTTTAGTTTTTTTAATCATTTTTTCCGCTTCTTGGCTGATTTTTTGGTCTCCTGAATCATGAATATATTTGGGATTTCTTTTGCTATTATATCTATTGCTGCATTAACTTTGAAGGGCGTTCCCAATCCACGACAATTCCAAGAGACCACGAACATTACTTATTTGTTTGGTGGGTTGAGGGACCTTTCCCTCTGTGCTGATTTTGAGTTTTGTCATTATTTCCAGAACTTTTCCCAAAGAAGGAACCCATTGGTTGTTGCATTCCTAGAGCCATCTCCTTAGCTGCAACTTCATCTATCAAATCCTTGTTGGATTTCCTTCTTTCGTTTTCTTTATGTTCAAAGGTTTGTAAGGACTCATTGGACTGATTTTTGGTTAATATTCGATCTACTGATGGGGGTGCGGGGGAGTGGAGATTTGAAGGGATTGAGGACATGATAGGGGATCTGGTTGGATGTGGTGGGGATCAAGGTAAGAGGGGATCTAAAGGCTATTCCAAGGGGCCAAAGGGAGTAGAGTTTATGAGAGGTGATGGGATTTCTGCTTTATGTGAAGGCGAGGAGGGATCAATAGCAGTTTGAGATTGTGATGAGGGTGGGAGGGGTTGTTTGGTGGATGATTTTTTCCGTTTTACGTGTTCCAATTTATTTTTCGGCTCTTCTACATTTTCATTTTCTTTCGTTTTTGAACATCTATTTGCAAAATGGTAGTATTCATGACATACCTTTCACTTTAAGGGGTTTGTTCATAGTCCAATTGTTGTATGTGTCTCCATTTATCGACTTTGATTTTTATTACTTCTGGGAGGCCTTTCCCTAAGTGCACTTCTATGTAGATCCTGGGACATGCATGCATGTTCTCCTTTGGCTCACATATATCTATGTATTTCCCCACTACATTCCCAATGGATTTAACTGATTTGTCTCCCCAACAATGAACAAGGAGGTGAGGTAATCTAACCCATACTGGCACAACACTGGGTACATCCATTTTAGGGTCAAAATAAGGGGTCCATCAGTTTAGATATAGTCCTCTCATGTCCATGAAGTATGGGCCATTCCTGAAGATTAAATCACAGTCTTCTTTTGTTTCAAAATGGAAGGTGTAGTACCCTCTTCCACAAAACCTTATGGATATTTTCCCATTGATTGATGATTCCAGTTTCTTTCAACCATTCCTGAACAGACTTGGGTGATGGCCATAAACTTGTGAACTGTCCAACCAAGCCATGTTTTGCAAGGGATAGTGCTGCTCATCGAGGAAGAGTAGGAGGAAGGGAGATTTCAGGAATATCATCCAATCCCTTGACAAACTTAGTTACCGATGGATTTTTTTTGGAGGTTCCATTGCAGAAATGAGTGATGCAAATGCGTTTGCAGTATCTTAAGGTTCGTGTTGGTGATCTGGAGGAGGCTCTCCATTATCTGAAGAGTCCATTTGCTCAAATGGTGTAGCAGGAGGCTGCTAGGGGGTGGTTGTGGGCAGCATGAGCCCAGGATAGGTCATGCAGACTGCACAAAAGCTGGCATCCTCAAAAATGATAGTGATATGCTTTCAAAATTTCACATACCTCTATTCATAAGATGCATTTGAATTTTAACTTTCCAGGTATGAAAATTGATTCCATTAAATTTGTCTACAGGAAGAGAGTCCATGTTACCTATGTTAGCACTCTGTAGTTCTGAGGCTAAAAACAAAATCACTAAGGTAACATAAAAACTGCTATTGGAGCTGGGATCTAGCCCCACCAGCTTCAGAGAGGGTACTCTCTTTTAGGTTTAGCTATGTTGGCTTAATGGATATTAGGCTAGTTAATAAGCACATGTTTTGTTTTTTAAATGAGTTTGGTGGGGAAAGCAAGGGAGAGGGCCATTGGGCAATGGAGTCAAAGGCTTGGGGTGATGAAGGATTAGGAAAAATGAAATCAACCAAGCCGAATCAAGCGAGATGTCTTCATCATAGGAGCAATGCCAAATAAACAACTGAAGAATCAAGTTATCTATAATTATAGGATACTAACAACCTGTTTTATTTTTTCAAATCTGAGATCTACAAATCTGATTATTCTCCCACGTTACTGGCACCAGATTGACCATATTTTCTTGAAACTGATGATACTTGATATAGTGGAGAAATTATGTAATCTCTCTGTGGTCAATAGACCTCATACTCAAAGTGAGATCATGAGATTTAATCTCATTACCACTCTACAATTTAGATTGCAACACGCAAAGTTCCCTTGATTGATTTGATCTGATTTGATAAATGCCAATGCTTCCTCCTATGGAGCTTCACCTTAACACCTCCACTCACAACAACAATAGCCAAATCTCTATACTTGTAAGTCCAATAAAAAAAGCATAACAATGTTCAACTAAATCATCCTACGTCAACCTTTGATCCTCAAAATCTAACAGCGATGACACAATGTCTCTTATCAGTTTACAACTACAGCAATTGGATAGATTCGTTGCTCCTCAAAATTTAACTAGAACACTAATGCTACGCAGATCACACCAAAATGAGAAGACACCCATATAGGCATACAACTGACACTGCAGTGTATGCATCAAAAAATAAAAGGGTTGCAAAAAGCTGTTAGAAAAACATAGATTGCATCAACACAAATTGTTGATGGGTTAAATTTGCAGCACGCCTTTTCTGGTACACAATTTTCTCAATGCTCAACTAATCCTAAATTCTGACACATATTCTCTACATAAGCTCAGCCATCGATACAAAGAGGTTCCACCCTCAGCTGCCAAAGGCAATTGGCCTTTTTTCTGTCAAATATCAGTCCTCACTAGCTCTGATACCAAATTAGAAAATTTGAGAGAGCTAAGAGAGTGATTACACACAAGACCAAAAACAAACTCTGTTTTATTGATCACATAAGACATTTATATATATAATAATTTGATCATTGACTCCAACAAATTATGAATTAGACATGACTTGACTCCAACTCATAACATAGGAATCAACACTTCTATACTGATGCCTAGGCACTCACAGTAACAACTACGCATGACATGGAAGCATTACTTCGAACACCAGGAGCTTTTTGTCCATGGCCTTTCCAAGGAGCATTGCCAACACCAGGAGCGATCACACAATGGATCCCAAGGGAATACAAGGGATAAATTGTAATGATCATATTTAGATTTAGCTTAAGACTAACATAACTACATTAAAAATATTAATATCTCAATGGATCTTTAAGGGATCATAATGGTCATTTTTAGATTTAGCTTAAGACTAATACAACTATATTAAAAATATTAATATGCTTGATATACTAGACCGATTTCATTTGTATTTACTAGTAATAAATATATAATAATAAAAATAATATTACAATAAAATTATAATAATAATTATTATAATTAATTATTTATATTAATTTATATTTAATATTTAATATTATTAAATATTGTTTAATTATTTAATAATAATAGCGATTTTTATAAATAACAATAATTATTTAGTAATAAGAATAATTATTTAAAAAATGATTATAATAACTTTTAATTGAGATTAATTATTATTGTTAATAAAAAATAATTATTATCAGTAAAAAATTATTATAATCATTTAAAAAAAATTATTGTTTTTTTTTAATCTTGGTAGGACTACATCTTCATCATGTCCAACTTCTCACTCGAATCGGGGATAGCATAAGAATTGAACCCAAAACTTTTGGTGTGGTGAGACTTCATTTCCATGACCATTGACATTTGAACTACCACAAGAAAAATAAGAATAGTTATTGTTATTACTAAATTATTACTATTATTATTATATTACTATTATCCATTACTATTATTATTAAATAAATAAATAGTAGTAAATAATTTAAAATAAAATATTCAATAATTTAATTAAGTAATAATAGTAATAATAATATTGTTTGAGAATACAAATTTATGTGATTTATAATGATTAAAAGCGAAATTTTCTTGTAAATCACATTTCAAAATATTAAGTGAATGTTTTGATGATAATCATAAACCATACTTAGTGGTTCAAAACACGTTGATGAAGATTTCACTCTCAATAATATTGCTACTAATAATATTGATTAATTTTTAATTTAAATAGATATTAATAATAATTAATTAATAAAAATAATTATCTTAAAATGATTATAATAACCTTTAATTAACAATAATTAAAGATTAAATATTGTTATTAATTAAAGATTATTATAATTATTTTAAAATAATTATTGTTATCACTAAATTATTATTATTATTATTAATTAATATTACTACTTCTATTAAATAATAATATTATTATATAAATAGATAGTTTTAAATACTGTAAAATTAAATAATATTAAACAAAAATAAATATTCAATAATATTATTTTTAGTAATTTATATTATGTTTGTTAATAATAATTTATTAATAAGAATTTATTAATAAGCATTTATTAATGAGCATTTATTATTAATAATTGATTAATTAACGTCAAATCTTACAAGCAAAACTTGTTGAGGATGGGCCTTGTCAACAAGGTGATCCAAGATCAAACCTCACAAAGTGTGGTTATGCCTTGTGCTAGGGGGAGGAGACATGCTAAAAAATTCAGTCATCTAAGGGTTGGTCTGAACCGTGCTGGGTGTGATCCCCATGTGGTATTGATGGCTTAGATGCCCTTGGGTCGCCACTCCTCAAGCCACAAGTCAAACCTGGAGGATCACAGACAACTTGACAAACAAAAAAATATTAATTAATTAATTATTAAATAATAATAATTTGTTACCACGTATATTATACCCTAGGAGTATGAACCCTCAGTCTAGTAAACCCAAGGGATTGATATTATAAGCCCAAGGTAATAATAAACTCAAGGGATTAATTCTAAAACCCCAAGGTATTATAAATCCAAGGGAATAATATTAAAACCAAGAGATTAATATTATAAACGCAAGGTATATAAACCCTAAGATAAATATTTTAGACCCTAAAATAAACATGCTTGATCATGGTTTTCCAAGGTTCATTTTCATATTGAGACAATATTTATCACAAAGTGACATTGGACTACGGTTGATCATGTTTCAACATGATCCATTTTCATATTGAGACAATCTTTGTCACATTACGACGTTGGACCAGGGTTGACCATATTTGACCATAGTTATTAACCCAAGGATTTATATTGTAAACCCTATGAATAATATTACACCTTACTAAAATGAACCCCTAGAATAATATACCCAATAGATTAATTTTATAAACCCAAGGGATTAATATTAAAAACCCAAGAGATTATAAAACCACGAGAGTAGTATTTAACCCAATGGATAAACCCAATGGATTAATATTATAAACCCCATGTATATAAACCCTAAGATAACTACCATAAACCCTAAAATATACATCGTTGACCATGTTTTACCATGGTTGATTTTCATATTGTTGTCAAAATGCGACATTTGACCATGGTATATTTTCATATTGAGATAATATTAGTCACAATGTGACATTGGACCATGGTTGTGCATGGTTGACCATGATTATAAACCCAAGGGATTTATATTAAACCCTAAGATTAATATTAAAAACCCCAGGAATAATAATATACCCTAGGAATAAGAACCCTTAGATTGATAAACGCAAGGGATTGATATTATAAACCAAAAGGATTAATTCTAAAACCCTAAGGTATTATAAAACCAAGGGAATAATAATAAACTCAAGATGTATAAATCCTAAGATAAATATTATAAACCCAAGCAATTAATACTAAAAACCTAAGAGATTATGAACCCAAGTAATAAATATTATAAACCCAAGCTATATAAACCTTAAGATAAATATTATAAA
This sequence comes from Pinus tabuliformis, assembly GCA_031772625.1. Lineage (NCBI taxonomy): Eukaryota > Viridiplantae > Streptophyta > Pinopsida > Pinales > Pinaceae > Pinus > Pinus tabuliformis. The sequence goes on from CM062806.1 coordinate 926,958,744, forward strand.
CACTAAAATAAACAAGGTTGACCATGGTTGACCACAGTTGATTTTCATATAGACACAATCTTTGTCACAATGCAACGTTGGAGTATGGCTTACCATGATTAATTTTTATATTGAGACAAGCTTTCTCACAATGCGACATTAGACAATGGTTGATTGTGGATGATTTTCATATTGAGATAATCTTTATCACATGACGACATTGGAACATGGTTGTCAAAATGTGACATTGGACTAAGAGACAATATTTGTCACAATGTGACCATGGTTATTGACCATGGTTGATTTTCATATTGAGACAATCTTTATCACAATGCGATGTTGGAACATGATTGACCATTGTTGACTTTCATATTGAGATAATCCTTGTGAAAATGTGACATTGGATCATGGTTGACCATGATTGATTTTCATATTGAGACAATATTTGGCACAATGTGACACTGGACCATGGTTGACCATGATTGCAAACCCAAGAGATTTATATTCCTAGGATTAATGTTATAAACCCTATAAATAGTATTGTACCCTAGGAATATGAACCCTTAGATTAATAAACCCAAGGGATTGATATTATAAACTCAAAGGAATAATAAACTCAAGGGATTATTTCTAAAACCCCAAGGTATTATAAACCCAAGGGAATAACATTAAATCCAATGGATTAATATTATAAATGCAAGGTATACAAACCCTAGGATAAATATTATACAACCTAAAATAAACATGGTTGCATATGGTTGACCAATGTTCATTTTCATATCGAGACAATATTTGTCACAAAGCAATGTTGGACCATGATTGAGCATGGTTGATATTCAAATCAAGATAATCTTTGTCAAATTGCTAGATGGGACCATAATTGATTTTCATATTGAGAAAATCTTCGTCACAAAGTGACATTTGACCATGGTTGACCATGATTATAAACCCAAGGGATTTATATTAAACCAAAGGAAGTATATTATAAACTCTATGAATAATATTACGCCATAGGAAAGTGAACTCAAGTGATTTGTAATAAACCAAAGGGATTACACACATTTTCATAGTTGAGCATGATTTATTTTCATATCGAGAAAATATTTGTCACATTGCAACGTTGAACCATGGTTGATTTTCATATTGAGAAATTCTTTGTCATATTATAAACCCAATGGAATAATACTAATCCCAATGGATTAATGTTATAAATCCAAGGTATATAAACCCTAAGATAAATATTATAAACCCAAGGGAATAATATTAAACCCAAGGGAATAATATTAAACCCAAGGGATAAACATTATAAACCCAAGGTATATAAACCCTAAGATAAATATTATAAACCCTAAAAGCCACATTTGAAATATTATAAACCTTAGGGATTATAAATAATATTTAATTGGTATAAGGATAGTGTGTAGTCTAACTTATAGACAAAATGACCTTTTTCACAATATTTTTCTCGTTAATTTTTATCAAACTCTAACATATATTTTTAGAAACTCGAGTTTAAATTGTTTAATCTGCATAATTCGAGTTCCCCAGAGGTTTTTCAAAGTGTTGAATCCATTGATGCATTAAAAATTGTATTTTAAGCAACAAAAAATCTTGAAACTGCATTGTCGGATTTTGGTGAATTCCAGTGAAAATAGTTATTTCATCTATAAGTTAGATTATGCCGATGAAAAGTGTTAGAGAATTTTAGACTGCACATCAAATGAATCTAAGATTTCTATTTTGAAATGTAGGGTTGCACCTTTAAATGAAAGGATAATATAAATATCCCATGGGTTTGTAATATTAAGCCATTGGGGTCTATTATTCCCCTTGGTTTCTAGTATTAATAATATAATCCCTTGTGTTTAATAATATTATTATTATTAAAGAGATTAATGCCTTGGTTTTATAATATTATGATCCCTTGAGTTTATAATACTAATCCAAAGGGTTTATAATATAAATCCCTTGGTTTATAGGGACTTGTTGTGGCCAGCAACAACCCCCCCTTCTTATTTAGTGTTATTCCTAATACTAAATAAGTGGGGACCCTTAGTTAAAAAATTTAAAAAATCAAAGTAGTGTTTAAATTTCCTTTTTCGAATAAAATTACCATCATAAGCTTAGGAAGCCCCCCTTGAAAAATCCAAAAATCCAAGTTTTATGTTAAGGTAAGACACAAATCTTTCCTTAGGAATATCGCATCGCAAAAAGATAACGGGATACCTCCTTATGAGCTGAATTTTAAACATTGCGAGATTGCGATAGGCAATAATATCACATCGCATACAACAAATACAATTTACATTGAAAAACTTTAATTTGACGATATGTGATGACGCCGATCGCAAATCACATTTTGCAGAAAACAAGTTAACGAAGTTTATCATATATAACGTTCCTGCGATCTGTGATATTGCGATATTGTGATCTCGCGATACAGTGACAATGCGATAATGCAATACCATGAGTGACCAACTTTGCGATGTTACAATTCTGCGATGTTATCATTTCGCGATGTTGCGATCTATGATATTGCGAAGCAAATTGCAAAATCGCTCCATCGCAGATCGTTCAGGTGCGTTATTCAAGAAAAGTATTTTCCATAAGCTGACACCTGGTTATGTGCTTTAATGCTAATAAATGAATTAGTTGCTAGTTATTAATTGAATATGGGTTTGCGCTTATCAAAACATCATCTCACATAAGGTGGTATACTTTATGCGTCTTCAGCATTTAAAACTTTCCCATCACCCTTCTTTGTCATTATTTTCACTTCACTTGTGAATTGCAGGAACGAAGAACAGAGGACGATACAAAGAAATATGCAGGTTAAAATGGGAAAGAAAAGCAGAGCTCTGAGCTCCGAAGAGAGAGAAATGGCACCCTTGTATACAGACACGGCCTGTAACAGAGACACGGGAATTGCTACGTGGGAAGGCATGTATAATCTGCTCGAAGAGGAGAATCCAAGAGTAATGGAAGTTACTGCTACTGCGGGCTCAAATGGTTCTTCTGAGGCATCTATCACAGAGCTAGCTTGCTCATTTTTGCACCGAATAGTAGCAAGGCCCAAAATTCTTCCATATATGGACATGGTGAAGTGGATACTGGACAGCATGGATATCAAAAATAGATAGTTTAAGACTCAAAGTCAAGAGCTTACAGAAGTATTATTTTTACAAATTTTGAACTTTATATCTGCTAAGGAAAAAGCGCAAAAGGCGAAAAACGCATCAAGGAAATCTGGATCAAGAAACAGAGGCAGTTTCCGATGCACGATTAGCGCCTACTCTAATCGCGCATCGCTGAGATTTTTTTTTCGAAAAGGCAAGCTGCTAATTGCCCCTCACCTGCAAGCTCTGAAAATTGCATGAAAGCAACGATAGAGAAAGAATGGAAGCAGAAGGCAAAAGAAAAGGCACAAGCAATCCAAGGGTTAACCAAGTTGAACTGGGATTATTACTGGGCATACTTGGTAAAGCCCCATAGCCAGTGGATGACTGTTAAGTGTATCATCAATGCGACTGAAAAAATGGCACCAATTCTTGTCAATTCTGTTTTCTCAACTCAGCTAAAATCGGAAGTCGGCCAGCCGACTCTTCTCAAACAGATGCTGTATGCGTGCGATTTCAAGGACCAAATACAGAAGTAGTTTTAATTTTAGATTCAATTTTAGTTTTAATTTTGTTTTATTTTCCTGAAATGAGGACGATCATTTAAACCGCATCCTACTTTTTTGTAATAATTTATTTTTAGATTTAGTTAGTAGTATTTAAACCCTTCTCATGCATTTAGAGAAGGGTCCTGAAATTTATCAAAAACTTATCCCCAGAACATGCACTTTTGTACCCTCTGAGGAGGTTTTGATGAATGAATGGAACAGGATTTATTGATGTTTGCATTTGATATCTTCTACTGATGTTGCACTTTTGTACTCTTAGTGGATGTTAGATCAAGAAGAGATAAATCATTATCACTTGAAGCTCATGAGTAGGACTAGTTATAAATGGTATTTCTATCTCTTAACTATTTCTGCCTTATGTTAGAGTGATTTTCAAGTTCAGTTATTTATATATTGATGTATGAATACCTGAGTTATCATTTGGCAGTTTTGTACGGTGATAGCTATTTATTTATGCTTGATGTATGAGTAGCTTACTATGCGATATGTTTCTCACAACTGTTTCATCTAAATTTTTATACAAAGTGGTTCATCTTTATTGAATTCTTTTCTCATAACAGTTGAATGATCTTTATTACCAGTTGTTATTTGAAATCATTTTAGATCGCATAAAAGAAAGATTATACCCCGGGTTAGTGTAGATTTGTATATTTCTGTTTATTAGAATACAATTTCCTTATTATTAGATTAGACTTAGAGTAGAAGTATTCCATTTAGAAACTGTTAGATCAGAAATATCAATCTTTTTCACACACACACACTTAAATTGGGAAACTGGTCCCATATCCCCAGCCGGACCTGCTATACGAAACGGAAAAGGAGCTGCCAACCAAGGTTCGGACCGGGTAGGTATCCCCCTTGTTGTAGACCCTATTTTCGGGGCTTAAACATATTTGGCGCTAGAAGGAGGGCCTCGAACGTGAATGGCAAGTAAATCTAAATCTAAATACCATTCTGAGAGTAAATCGCCCTCACCATCTCCTTCGACTTCTCCATTGCATTTAGAATCTTTAAATCCAGAGTTAGAAGTCGCTGGAGCAACAGCCGCTGCTACAAACCTTGACATTTCAGAACAATCTACTATTGAACCTCCTGAAGTTGAATCTTTGATTCACAAACTTCAGCGATTTTCTATATCTCCTCAGAAATCTGATAAATCTCAAGGCAGCGTGACTTCGCAATATAACCCTGCTCATCCTCTTACCAGGTTAAAGAGCGAAAAGTTTGGTGTTCAGCCAACCGAATTACCTCTACCTACTAGGAAGAGAGCAAGGAAGTCTCCTAAAGGATCCGATAGCGAGACTCTTTCATCATCATCATTCATCTCAACCTCTTCACTGCGAAGTAAACCATCCACTCCTCCACTTCAGATCATTGTCCATCAGCCTATTGCAACCTCCTCAACTCCTTCTCAACCATCTGGAGTCATAATATCCTCATCTTCTCAACCGCAAGGATCATCTTCTGCACTTTCCTCTGTTAGCAGTTCAGCGATGGCCCAAACTCCATGGAATAACCCAGGGGCAATCTTAATGCGTGCACCCTTGAGTCAGTTACCGGCCCATCCTGAAAAATGGTTGCCTAAGTTTAATCCTGAGGCAGGCATGCTAGCGGAAGAACATATAAATAACTTTATGCTATCCATAAACCTTAATGGGGTCATTAATGAAGATGCTGTTGTTCAAATTTTTCCTTATACTTTGCAAGGAACAGCCGGATCATGGTATTTCTCGTTACCATCTGGATCTATTACTAGTTGGGACATCTTCCAAGAACAATTCCTGACCAAGTTTGGTGATGACAGGTCTACAGCGACACTGATAAATGACTTGTCTAACCTTAGGGCCGAGTCAATAGAACCTATTAAAGATTTCAATTTACGTTTCAATAAAATCTTAAACAAAATTCCTACTGCTTCTCAGCCTAGTGAAGAAGTGCGAAGTGAATGGTACATTACTGCTTTACCATCAAACTTAGCAATCTTTGTTGATAGGGCTAACAAAACAACCTTAGTTGAAAATATGAAAGAATCAATAGCAGTAGAGAAATGTATTACGGCCCTAGAAAAGAAAAACGTGATAGAGGAACGAAAATCTAAGAAGGTTTCTTTTAAAGAAGATCCTAAGAAAAAAACAATCGAAAGATCCATTCGATTTAAAAGGATTACAAAAAGTTTTGAAGACCATGTCTAACGAAATGGTCGACATTAAGAAACAAGTGGCAGAAACTTCTTCTAAAAATCCATACAGACCTTTTAAAATAAATCCTTCAATTGATTCTAAACCCCCTAACGCTATTTCAAATGCTGAATCAGAAGAAGAAGAAGAGGAAAACACTACTGAAGAACATATCGATGAAGAAGAAGTTGTAGAATTACAAGGTATGTGGAATTTCATCCTCCCAAATGAACAGGATCAAGAGGCATTCCCAGTTAGTACTCGCAGCAGAATTCAACTTGATCCTCCTCAACCTACACCTAAGCCAAAGAGTGCAAGCTCGATGACTAAGGATAAAGTCGCAGCTAAGAAAACATCACCTAAAGCAACTCAAACCAGCCCAGTCCAAACAGACACATCTACTCCATCTAAAACGCTAATCGTTTCGGATGAAATGGAGTATAATATCGTAGAAGATATGAAAAATACTAGGGCCAATATTACTCTTTTTGAATTGAGCAAGTTAAAACACCAGCAGAAAGTACTTTTGAAAGAATTACATGTTGTGCCAGTTGCACCTTTACCAGCTGCTGTAATCTCTCAAGCTTCTCATGATATGGGAAGACCTCCAACTAGTACGATGAATAAAGTTGATGCAAACTATATCGCATTAATTGGAGGAAGATCGAGATTGCATACTCCCCCATTTCTCCTTACTTATGAAATTTTCAATAAAAACGTGCATAATTGCTTAGTCGATTCTGGAGCTTCATCGAATATTTTACCAAGATCAATTTGTGCAAAATTGAATGTTCAACCACAAAAATCCGTTGTACGCATAGTCCAATTAGATCGATCGCAAGTCGAAGTGATTGGCGAACTAAATCAGGTTACCATAAGGTTGTCATCCAACCCAAAGGTATGTCAAGTTATTGACATTTTAGTTGCTGATATTCCTGAATTTTATGGCTTAATTCTTAGCAGAGATTGGTCAGAAAAACTTCATGGATACTTTGCAACTGACTGGTCGCACATGTGGTTGCCTTATAATGGTAAACCAAATCAAATAAAAGTTGAGCGTGAAAAACATCAGAAATACATAGTAACAGAACTCGAGGGAGAAAATAAACCAGTAGCATATAATTCTAACATCATAGGCAACTATTCAGTAGATTATTTCTTAGGAAATTTTAATGCTCACACTTCACCTTACTTAGAACATTCTGTTTTATCTCAAGTAGAAATTTTTTCTCAAACAGATAGTTCTAAATGCATTAATTTTATAGATAGTCCTGTAAATAAATCTTTGTTTTGGAAATTATTTTTTGATGGTTCTAAGTCTAACGAAGGAGCAGGAGCAGGATGCGTATTAGTAAGCCCAGAGGGAGATAAAACCATGCTAACTTGCAGACTTGAATTTGAGTGCACCAACAATACCGCAGAATACGAAGCTCTAGTCCAAGGGTTGTACAAGGAAATCGGATTAGACGTCAAATACCTGCAAGTTTTCAGAGATTTTGAAATTGTAATAAGATAGGTACCTAATACTATACACTGTTTATCAGGTCATTTAAAGCATTACCAATCTTTAGTTCAAGATCTGACTGAACATTTTATAGCATTTAATATTTCATCAATTCCCAGACTCCAGAATGCTAGTGCAGACCTCTTAGCCAACGTAGCTTCCAAGCTCATTCCTTCAGAAGATTTTAGCCCTGACCGATTTTCAATTGAGTTAATTTTTAGACCATCTATTCCTGATAACATTACCGATTGGATGATTTTCAACGACGATCCTGATATCATGAGTTTTCTCACATCTGAAGGATCCTACACCAATCAAATAATTGACGAAGACCAACATGACCAACAATTGCAACAGGTTAGTACTAATAATGTTATAGCTAAATCAGTAGTCAAATTAGAATACCTTTATGATTTGAAAGATCGATTCAAAAGATCTACCAATTCAAAACTCCAAAGTTAAACTTTGAATTATGAATTAGTAAATCTAGGAACTGATGCCAAACCACAGAACATCAACCTAGGCCTTAGCCTAGCCCCTGAAGAGAAATTAGCATATATCTGTCTCTTGAAACAATACAAAAGTGTCTTTTCTTGGAATTACGATGAACTCAAAACATACGACACCTCCATCATCCAACATATTATCCCAATGATTGATAATGAAAAAACTGTCCAACAAAAGTTGAGAAAGATCCATCCAAATTTAGAAAATCATATTAAAACTGAACTCAATAAGTTATTGAAAGCCAAAATAATCTTTCCCGTTAGACATTCTAAATGGGTCTCCAATATGGTACCTGTTAGAAAGAAAAACGGAGATATCAGAATCTGCATTGAATTTCGAAACCTTAACAAGGCCTGCCAAAAGGATAATTTTCCTTTACCTCCCATGGAACAAATACTGCAGGCAGTTGCGGGCTCAAAATTAATGTCATTCTTGGATGGATTCTCAGGATACAACCAAGTGTTGGTACATCCCAATGATCAATTAAAAATGACATTCAGAACTAAGTGGGGCACATACGCATATCAAAAGATGCCATTTGGTTTGATTAACGCGGGTGCCACATTTCAAAGAGCCATGGACATCGCATTCAAAGGGTTAGTTAATAAGTCAGTGGTAATCTATTTGGATGATATAACTGTTTATTCCAAGAAACGAAACAACCATCTCAGGGATTTAAAACAAATCTTCCAACGTTGTTTAAGGTATGGGATTTTGCTTAACCCAAAAAAATCCTTTTTCGCATTAAGTGAAGGAAAGCTTCTAGGATTCATAGTGTCAAAATATGGAATTCACATAGATCCTGATAGAATTAAAGAAATTTCCGCAGTCCCCCTACCTCACAACAAGAAAGCCATGCAATCTTTCCTTGGCCAGATTAACTTTGTAAAGAGATTTGTGCCAGATTTTTCAAGAATCGTGTCTCCTTTACAAGCCATGATTAAAAAGAACGCAAACTTTAAATGGGGCCAAGATGAACATGAGGCATTCAATCTGATCAAACAAGCAATTATCAATGCTCCATCTTTAGCAACTCCAAATTTTTCCGATCCTTTTATTTTGTATACATTTGCCTTAGATAAATCATATGCTGCGATACTCACTCAAGCAAATCAAGAAAACGCAGAAACCCCAATTGCTTTTTTCAGTTCCAATTTACAAGGAGCTGAGTTGAATTATTCAGATGTGGAAAAACAATCTTATGTTGTTTTTAAAGCAATTAAATATTTCAGACTTTTTTTACTCAAAACACATACCAAGATCATAGTACCGTTTCCAGTGGTAAGAAATCTTCTAGTATAGAAGGATGTGGGTGAGGAAAGGGCCAATTGGGTTACTGCCTTACAAGAATACGATGTGGAAATCAAACCAGCAAGTATTATAAAATGTCAAGGCTTTTGCAAAACGCTGGCAGGAGCATCGCTAATGCCCAAAAATTCATCTGAAGAGGTACAAGTGTACAAGGTAAGCCTAAACATTATACGCTGATATTATTTATTATTTAAGAACGGATATGCTCCTCCAAACATTGATCATACCAAGAAAAGAGCCCTAAGGTTGAAAGCCAAACAATATTAGCTCGTGAATGATGTTCTTTTTAGAATAAATTATGATTCTGTTCTCCTTACATGTCTTGATAAATTTGAAGCTGAAAAAGTCTTGCAAGAACTCCATGATGGGCCAGCAGGCGGACACTACGCTGGAGACACCACTTCTTATAAGATCTTACGCGCAGGGTATTACTGGCCCACATTATTCAAAGACTCACATAACTACGTAAGGAAATGTCAAGTCTGCCAAACTGCTGCTAGGAGACAAAAGAAACCATCCTTGCCACTGCAACCAGTTACCATTGAACAACCTTTAGATAAATGGGGATTGGACATAATAGGTGAGATCGTTCCTCACTCTTCTAAACAACATAGATACATCCTTACAGCAACATATTACTTTACCAAATGGGTAGAAGCAGTTCCACTCAAGACAGCTAACGCTGAAAATATCATTGAATTCATAGATCAGTTCATAATCACCAGGTTTGGATTGCCTTCCGCTTTAATGTTTGATAATGCATCATATTTTTCTGGTAATGCAATGACTGAATTTGCACTCAAAAGGGGTTTCAAGCTTAAATACTTGGCCAATTATTATCCACAAGGGAATGGGTTAGCTGAATCTACAAATAAGAACTTAATCAGAATCATTAAGCGAACCATTGACCAAAATCATAAAAATTGGCATAAGTCTTTAATATATGCTTTACGGGCAAATCGAATAACGCAGAAAGCCTCCATTGGCACTTCTCCATTCAATTTAGTTTATGGGAAAGAAGTGGTTCTTCCAACACATCTGGAAATTCCCTCTTTAGCCTTGGTTCAATATATTGATGAAGCACCAACTTCTTCTTTACAAATTAGGCAGCTGGAATTAATTAAATTAGAAGAACAACGAGAACGGGCTAAGATAACTCACGCTCATCATCAAGCATTGGTGAAAGCCTCTTTTGATTCCAATATGATATCTAGAAAAGATTTTCAGATGGGAGATCTAGTTTTAAAATGGGACAAGGCTCATGAGGAAAAGGGAAAACATACAAAATTTCAAAGAATGTGGCTTGGTCCTTTTCAGATCATAGAAGTCATAGGTCCGTCTACCTTCATGTTACAAGATTTAACAGGGAGAAGAGATTCTTTGCCTGTTAATGGTCAGATTCTCAAGAAATATTTTCCATAGAAGGTTATTCTTCTATTTTGTAGAGTAGTTGTTTTTCTTTCCATAATAAAACCGGTTGTGAATGGTTACTTTTGAGATTCATGAAAAAGACAAATTCTCTTCTAGATTTTGATCTTTCGCTTGTATAAATGACAAATCTTTTGGAAAATTGATCTTTATTATTGAAAGATAAAGTTAAAAATTCTAACCTAGATATGATACTAGTTTCAACTTCATAAAATTTGATGAAAACAACCTTTAGTGAGAAATTGTTTTATATCAGTGCAATGAAAGGTATCAATAACAAAATAAAGATTCTCTGTAGAATAGCTATTTCCAAAAACTCTACTATTGTCGTTCAGAGCTATCTTAAGGAAACAATGACTCCCTCCCTACTAAGGAAATCACAACTTTCAGAGGAACAATCCAAGGATACACTTTATCTTAAAGAGTGAGAGGTCTCATCACGAGCCGGCTTATCATAATCACAGATATTATAACTTGCTGACTTTGCCAATACTGCATACCACAACAGGGCAATGACTCAAGATTGTTGCAATCAAAAGACAAGGGGTATCATCACGAGCCAACTTATTCAGCAAAGTTATAAATCAGTGAATGACGATGTCATGAATTGTCTACCAAACCAAGACATTGCTATTTTAAGAATAAAAAGAAAATCAAAGCAATAAGTGTGGGTGTGGATTCTTCTTTGGGAATTGTAGGTTTCTTTAAGTAGGATACAGGATCATTGCTGGGTAACAGGTAACTCTGTCGAGGCTATAAACGCCTGCTGGCAGCAGAGGCTCTACCTACAACAAATGAGCATATATAAAACTGGTTTAGAGAGAAGACTTTGTTTTATCTTTACAAGCAAAGTAATGACTAATGTAAATACAAGGACTAGCTTGAGGCAGCAAGTAATCAAAGTTGAAAATAGTTGAAACAAAATGTCATTGACAGATTAAAGTATAATGTACTTTATCTTTATATAATAAAGTTTAACTTTCTGGAAAATTCTATGTTTTGGAAGTTTTGAAAATTCAAAAAGTAGCAGAGATAACTGGTTCTTCCAAGTGAATCGCCAATTGTTGTGGCTAGCAACAACCCCCCCTTCTTATTTAGTGTTATTCCTAATACTAAATAAGTGGGGACCCTTAGTTAAAAAATTTGAAAAATCAAAGTAGTGTTTAAATTTCCTTTTTCAAATAAAATTACCATCATAAGCTTAGGAAGCTCCACCTTGAAAAATTCAAAAATCTAAGTTTTATGATAAGGTAAGACACAAATATTTCCTTAGGAATATCGCACCGCAAAAAGATAATGGGATACCTCCTTATGAGCTGAATTTTAAACATTTCGAGATTGCGATACGCGATAATATCGCATCGCATACAGCAAATACAATTTACATTGAAAAACTTTAATTTGTCGATATGCAATGACGCCGATCGCAAATCACATTTCGCAGAAAACAAGTTAATGAAGTTTATCATGTATAACGTTCCTGTGATCCGCGATATTGCGATATTGCGATCTCGCGATACAGCGACAATGCGATAATGCGATATCACGAGCAAACAACTTTGTGATGTTACGATTCTGCGATGTTATCATTTTTCGATGTTGCGATCTGCGATATTGCGAAGCAAATCGCAAAATCGCTCCATCACAGATCTTTCGGGCGCGTTATTCAAGAAAAGTATTTTCCATAAGCTGACACCTGGTTATGCGCTTTAATGCTAATAAATGAATTAGTTGCTAGTTATTAATGGAATATGGGTTTGCGCTTATCGAAAAATCATCTCACGTAAGGTGGTATACTTTATGCGTCTTCAACATTTAAATTTTTCCCATCACCCTTCCTTGTCATTATTTTCACTTCACTTGTGAATTGCAAGAATGGAGAATAGAGGACGATACAAAGCAATACGCAGGATAAAATGGGAAAGAAAAGCAAAGCTCCGAGTTCCAAAGAGAGAAAAATGGCACCCTTGTATACAGACACGGCCTGTAACAGAGACGCGGGAATTGCTACATGGGAAGGCATGTATAATCTACTCGAAGAGGAGAATCCAAGAGTAATGGAAGTTACTGCTACTGCGGCCTCAAATGGTTCTTCTGAGTCATCTATCACAGAGCTAGCTTGCTCATTTTTGCACCGAATAGCAGCAAGGCCCAAAATTCTCCCATATACAGACATGGTGAAGTGGATACTCAACAACATGGATATCAAAAATAGACAGTTTAAGACTCAAAGTCAAGAGCTTACAGAAGTATTATTTTTACAAATTTTGAACTTTATATCTGCTAAGGAAAAAGCGTAAAAGGTGAAAAATGCATCAAGGAAATCCGGATCAAGAAACGGAGGAAGTTTCCGAGCTGAGAATTTTTTTTCGAAAAGGCAAGCTACTAATTGCCCAATCACCTGCAAGCTCCGAAAAATTGCATGAAAGAAATGATAGAGAAATAATGGATCAAGCATAAGGCAAAAGAAAAGGCACAAGCAATCCAAGGGTTAACCAAGTTGAACTGGGATTATTACTGGGCATACTTGGTAAAGCCACATAGCCAGTGGATGACTATTAAGTGTATCATCAATTCGGCCGAAAAAATGGTGCCAGCTCTTGTCGATTCTGTTTTCTCAGCTCAGCTAAAATCGGAAGTCGGCCAATCGACTCTTCTCAAACAGATGCTATATGCGTGCGATTTCAAGGACCAAATACAGAAGTAGTTTTAATTTTAGATTCAATTTTAGTTTTAATTTTGTTTTATTTTCCTGAAATGAGGACGGTCATTTAAACTGCATCCTACATTTTTGTAATAATTTATTTTTAGATTTAGTTAGTAGTATTTAAACCCTTCTCATGCATTTAGAGAAGGGTCCTGAAATTTATCAAAAACTTATCCCCAGAACATGCACTTTTGTACCCTCTGAGGAGGTTTTGATGAATGAATGGAACATGATTTATTGATGTTTGCATTTGATATCTTCTACTCATGTTGCACTTTTGTACTCTTAGTGGATGTTAGATCAAGAAGAGATAAATCATTATCACTTGAAGCTCATGAGTAGGACTAGTTATAAATGGTATTTCTATCTCTTAACTATTTCTGCCTTGTGTTAGAGTGATTTTCAAGTTCAGTTATTTATATATTGATGTATGAATTCCTGAGTTATCATTTGGCACTTTTGTACGGTGATAGCTATTTATTTATGCTTGATGTATGAGTAGCTTACTATGCGATATGTTTCTCACAACTGTTTCGTCTAACTTTTTATACGAAGTGGTTCATCTTTATTGAATTCTTTTCTCATAACAGTTGAATGATCTTTATTACCAGTTGTTATTTGAAATCATTTTAGATCGCATAAAAGAAAGATTATACCTCGGGTTAGTGTAGATTTGTATATTTTGTTTATTAGAATACAATTTCCTTATTATTAGATTAGAATTAGAGTAGAAGTATTCCATTTAGAAACTGTTAGATCAGAAATATCAATCTTTCTCACACACACACACACTTAAATTGGGAAACTGGTCCCATATCCCCAGTCGGACCCGCTATACCAAATGGAAAAGGAGCTGCAACCAAGGTCCGGACTGGGCGGGTATCCCCCTTGTTGTAGACCCGATTTTCAGGGCTTCAACAGGACTACAATATAAATTCCTTGATTTATCCTTTAGTTTATAGCATTTATAATATTAATCCATTGGGTTTAATATTATTCCCTTGGGTTTATAATACCTTGGGGTTTTATAATTAATCCTCTGAGTTTATTATTCCCTTGGATTTATAATATCAATTCCTTGGGTTTATTAATCTAAGCGCTCATATTCCGAAAATATCATATACACCATAACGAATTATTATTATTTAATAATAATAATAATAATAATAATTATTATTATTATTATTAACAAAAAAAATTATAAATGATTAAAAAAATAATTTATTTTTTTCAATAAATAAATAAATATTTCTTCTAAATTAATAAATAAATTAATTTTTATATGAAGGGAATTAAATAGTAATTTTTTATTTTATTTTTTAATATAAATAAATAAATAAATTATTATCAATATTTATTTAAATAAAAAATTAATTAATATTATTAGTAACAATATTAATATTTAATTAAATTATGGGATATTATTTAATTATTTAGTATTTTTAAATTATTTAATATTATTTAATTCTAAATTGTTTAATACTATCTATTTATTTAATAATATTGTTAATTGATCAAAGTAACAACAACAACAACGACAACAACAACAGTGATTATTTTTAGATGATTATTATAATATTTCATTAAAAATAATTATCTTTAATTAACAATAATATTGAATATCTAGTTATTATTGATTAAAAGTTATTATAATTATTTTAAAATAATTATTCTTTTTAATTCCATATTAATGTTTTTAAATGTATTTGTATTAAACATGAAATTATGTACTAAAATTTAATTCCATTGCAAATTTTGAAAAGTATTTTTGAATTTTGGGAACCAAATGAACATGAACTAAGTTAATTATTTGATTTTTCTTAGATTAATCAAATTTTCTAATCTTTTACACATTGGGATAGAAATAATAAAATATGAAAGAAATGTGAGAATGAAATGTACAACAAGAAATTCAACCAAAAAATAAAAATAAAAAATTTAAGAAAGATGGATTTGAGTAGAGTAACAGGTAAAAGGTCCTTTTTACATTTTTATTTAATCACTCAATTACAGCTAACATAAATGATGATATAACTATTTCGAGTATCATAAGAAGCCTGATTCGTTGTCCAAGCCAAATCCCACTTCGAAAATAAAAGAAAAATGATGCAAGCTCATGATGATCACAGACCATTCCATTAATATTTGTAAAATATATTAGTTGTATCTCAAGTTATTGTATATTGCTTTATGAAAGGCACCCATAGAAAAGGAAATCATCATTGTATGTTAATGGTTGCTACTATTGTGAAAAGAAAAGTACATAAAGGAATATCCTTGAGCATGGAGAACACACGCCTTTGGAATACTCTGTCATAGGTTTTCATCTGATTTCTTCTACCATATGATGCAATTCCAGTTTTTTTTTTTTTTTTATTGATATTCATATCCATATGGCTGCAATGATGGGAGTAGTGTCTAGGATTTGTTTAGTAATCATGCATTCCCACCAGCTGCCTTCCTTGCAATTTGCAATGAACATGTGGCCTGAACCCAAGGTCGAAGCCACTCCTCAACTGTCATCTCCATTATTCTACAGGAGTAAGGAGTTTGATGAGAACTTGATTGGTGAGGAATCACATACAGAGGAGCCAAAGTAATGAAAAACATTTCGAAAATGAATGGCTTTAATATTGAAATGATCCATCGACCATTAGGTGGCTTTGGTAGTGAAACGATCCCTGAAATGCATAATTCACATGTGTTGTAACATCATGAATTAATTTTGTTTCAATTATATCAATTACCATGTTGCCACTTCTTACTAGTGGTAGGTGCTCCCGATTTGTAACGGGAAAGAGGAGAGCTCATAGTCGTAGCTGCAATACTAAGACGAATCATATTCTGTGAATATTAAATCTTATTTTATTTAAAAAAAATTGAAATTGTTTAAGCCTATGTCTACCCTCTTAAGTTGAAATATATATGCCTTTAGCAAAACTGTAGAAATTCTGCTCTCTACACATCTTGTAGAGAAGCTGTAGATTAAACTGATTATGCAATGTACTAAAGCAAAATACTTAATCTACTTTTACAATTAAACTTGCGGAAGCTTAATCGATTTTGAGCAAGATCAATTAGAACACATATAACAGAGAAGAAGAAATCATACACATGAAACACAGAAGAATACTCTGGGGAAAGCCTCAACTAAAAACCCCGCTATATGTATTATCATACAAGTGGAAATATCTCAGGATTACACAAAGCTTTAGCTCACAAGCTATCCAGCTCTCAGTGCAATCCCTGACTGCTGCTCATAGACAGAATAGACAACACCTGTGCCTTCCTTCAGTCCTCCAAGCCTCCTATTTCCTTGCACAGTTTCTCTTGGGTCCTTGAGTTGCAACTTGTGTGATTCTCACCTCACACACAACACTGACCTCTGAAATAACTGCGCAATCTTGAAGGAGTTAATTCCTTCTGCATGGATGAGTTTTATTTATAGGAAAATTCCTCCAACTGATAGTTCGCTGTCCCTTCCTTTAATCTCAACTGGGTCTCTGTCTGAACTGACATGCATGGGTTATTTATGAGAGAATATTCAGTTATCTGGAGAACACTAGTTGCATGCATGCATGCATTAATTGATTGAACTCAGAATTAGTTCTTCCAACTATTTGGAACTAATTTAACTGGGCTTAACTCAGTTAACTAATCTAACTAATTACAACTCAAATAAAACTCATCCTTATCTCCTTAATTAGGGGATAACTTCCTCAATCAAAGGGATAACTGTTGCATGTCTTCACATAGACTTCATGTTTGATTTTCTCCAACTAATTAACTCAAGAAGAATTAATTAATTATTTTTCAAATAGTTGTTGAGACTAAATTTGAATTTCAATTCTCAATTTTAATTCAGGGACTAATTAAAATTGGAGTATATCCTGAAATGCTATTTATAGCAATGCTATTTTTAACATTTCTATTTTTAGCATTTCTTGTTGCTATTTTCAACACTCCCTATAAACAAGAAAGCCATTCAACTCGAACCCGATCCTGAACCTTTGGAATGTTCTGCATGCAACACTTATCCCTAGTGTTGTTTCTCCAACAACTCTAGAAACAAAATATATCTAACGTAAATCAGAATGATGCCTTTGTCATCAAAGTCTCTGACTGCTATTGCCTTTTTCGACTAAAAACTCTGCACGTCTGTGCTCTTCAGTATTTGACTGCTCTAGCCTCTGTCACTTTGATCTTCAACTGCATCAAACACATTGATTCATCCTATTGCATCCGTGCTGCTGCTGGTCCTATCTCCCAGCACTGCATCCGCACTGCACCTCCTCTCATCATGTTGCATCATGCTACCCACTGCTGCACTGCAACTCAATTACTGAGAAGTAAGCAATTGATATCCCAACTAACCTCCCTATTGGGCTAGAAACAACATCTTATGCTAAAGCTTCCTCTACCAATCCATCCACATCTGTCTCTACCCACTCAGCCAGTCCTGCTACTCCTCGTCGGGGCTCCCGTAGCAAGGTCTAATCAAAGAGGCTAGGTACCTCAAGGATCCTATCCCTATTTCAGCCTTCTTAGGACTATCACTCCACATCACCCCACCTCACACTTGGAGGTATGGCTACATGTGATCCCTCTGCCACTTGGCTCGAAATTTCCCCCGACTGGAGGTCTCTACATGAGTGGATGTCTCCACTTGATCTCCTCTCAGCTTCTCTAGTTGTGGCTGCTCCACAACCTCCTGAAGCTATTTCACCAGTTGTGGCTCCTCCACAATTGTCTAAGACTTCTTCTAGCATTGCATTTTGAAAGGTAATGTACTCTCCCTCTCAACCACTAAGTCTCCAACATTTTCCTTGCTCCTCAAGGCTTTGCATGCATCTTGAACCTCAAGAGCATACAAGTTCTGTACCCGTGAACTGATTTGTTTCACCTGACCCGTGGTGATGTGTCTAAGGAAAACCTTTCCCTTACTAAAGACAACATCGTAGCCTTTGTCCTCCATCATCGCGATCGATACCAAGTTCTTCTTTAGTCCAGGCACATACTTCACATCAGTCAGGGTGATAGAAGCTCCATGCTCCCTCTGAAAAGAAATTGCACCTTCACCTGAAACACGGTATTTTCCATCATCACACATCTCTAACAGTATCTTGAGGTCTTTCTCCTCCAAGGTACTGAAAGAACTCTTATCCTCAGTCATGTGGAATGAAGCTCCACTATCAAGAAACCAACCACAACCCATCATCGATGAAACCATGCATGCGATGAGGGAAAAATCCAAATCGAACTAAGAGGTCAATGCCTCACCTTCAGATCCTACCGAGGATCCCTTATTGGATTTCTTCAATGGACAATTAGTTGCATAATGGCCCACCTCATGACAATTAAAGCATCTCACTTTAGATTTGTCAATCTTCCCACCATGAGAAGAACTCGATTTGGGATGAGAATCCTTGTCCTTCCCTTTCCTTGCCTTACTCGCTAAGGTGAAATTTTCTTCATCCTCCTTGGATGAAGAACCATCTCTGGTGCTCCTCCTGATCTCCTCTTGCATGAGATCTGAACACATTTGTTCCCAATCCGGTAGTTCCTCTCTTCCATTCACTGAGTCCTGGTAGCTATGCCAACTCTTAGGAAGATTGAGGAGAGCAAGATTCACCATTGCTTCGATACAATGAAGAACTTTTTCTACAAACCTTGCTCTGATACCATGTAGAAATTCTGCTTTCTACACATCTTGTAGAGAAATTGTAGATTAAACTGATTATGCAATGTACTAAAGAAAAAATACTTAATCTACTTCTACAATCAAACTTGCAAAAGCTTAATCGATTTTGAGCAAGATCAATCAGAACACATATAACAGAGAAGAAGAAATCATACACATGAAACACAAAAGAATACTCTGAGAAATGCCTTAGTTAAAAACACTGCTATCTATATTATCATACAAGTGGAAATATCTCAGGATTACACAAAGCTTTAGCTGACAAGCTATCCAACTCTCAGTGCAATCCCTCACTGCTGCTCATAGAAAAAATAGACAACACCTGTGCCTTCCTTAAGTCCTCCAAGCCTCCTATTTCCTTGCGCAATTTTTGCTGGGTCCTCCAGCTGCAACCTGTGTGATTCTCACCTCACACACAACACTGACCTCTGAAATAACTACGCAATCCTGAAGGAGTTAACTCCTTCTGCATGGATGAGTTTCCTTTATAGGAAAATTCCTCCAACTGATAGTACACTATCCCTTCCTTTAATCTCAACTTGGTCTCTGTTTGAACTGAAATGCATGAGTTATTTATGAGAGAATATTCAGTTATCTAGAAAACACTAGTTGCATGCATGCATGCATTAACTGACTGAACTCAGAATTAGTTCCTCCAACTGTTTGGAACTAATTTAACTAGACTTAACCCAGTTAAATGAGCTAACTAATTACAACTCAAATACAACTCATCCTTATCTCCTTAATTAGGGGATAACTTCCTCAATCAAAGGGATAACTATTGCATGTCTTCACATAGACTTCATGTTTGATTTTCTCCAACTAATTAACTCAAGATGAATTAATTAATTATTTTTCAAATAGCTGCTAAGACTAAATTCGAATTTTAATTCTCAATTTTAATTCAAGGACTAATTAAAATTGGAATCTATCCCGAAATGCCATTTATAGCAATGTTATTTCTATTTTTTGCTATTTCCAACAGAGTTGGAGTATATCCTGAAATGTTATTTATAATAATGCTATTTTTAGAATTTCTATTTTTAGCATTTCTTGTTGCTATTTTCAACAAGAACAAATTCTATTGGTACATGTAATAGTATAATTGGTTAAAATTTTCTGTGTTTTTATAATAAAAAAAACTTGTTAGATTGGTAAATTTATCTTTTATCATACTTATTAAGATTTAGTATTAAGATATTTCAACATTGTTGAGGAAAATTTTTAATAGAGGTTAATATATTAAATTTTAAAATTAAAATATTTCATTGAGTGTATTAAAGTTCATCTCCGAAATATTTAAAGGTCATGCGAGCTCTGTCATGCTCTCCATCTTGTCAATATGTTTCACCCTCTTCTTCGCTCCTTGCACTCACCGATCCCCACCTTAGTTTACTCTTCATTAGTATGATGACCTTTGGGGGAGGAACCTCGAGATCCTCCATCCCCCCGTGTCATCCTAGTACCTCCACTCAATTTGACCCTAACCCCTCTATGATTCCCTTGCCATCTACAACCAATGGCACACAAGAGACCAAATAGTTGTCACGACCATGACAGACCCTCTGGTTGGTCCACAAAAAAAACAACGAGACATAAACACATGCAAGGCAAAAGCCTCAGATATCCCATGGTTGCACATACCTCCAGCAAGGCGTAACAACAACACTCAGTTTATGTAGGACCATGCCCTCATTTGTAAGTTCATAGGTGTCCATCTTACGAAGAAAAATCTCCTACATTAGATCGCACTATGGTGGAAGCCTAATGCCCACTATGATGTCAAGCTCAGGTCTAGGGGATTCTTCACTGTGATTTTCCCAAACCAATAGAACCTCAAGATAGTCATGGAGGGTAGTTCCTATTTCTTCAACTCAACATGCCTATATATGAGGCAATGGACCCCTAGATTCATCCCGAATAAGGAGGATTTCTCATGGGATCCAGTTTCGATTCGTCTTTACTCCTTGCCCTACGAATATTGTGACCCAAATGTTGAAAATTGGCAACTTAGGGATGAATTTCCTTAAATAAAATTTCATTTCTGATAATTTTGGAGTGAATTTCTAAAAATATAAAGCAATGTCTAGCATCTCAAGTATGGCTTTACAAAAATAGTAAATCAGCTTGAAACAATTGGTAATCAAGTATAGTTGATGGAAAATCACTAATCAATCTTAATAGTTCAATATTGAATTAATCATCAATATTATTAATAATATTATTATTATCCTTTATAATATTATGATATTATTATTAAAAATAATTACAAGTCACCTGACCTTCATCACCTCAATCACTTCACACCTGTCTCCTTGATGTCTCACATAGAAATATGTAACTCTCTCTCTCTATCTTAATGATATGTTACACTCTCTCTTATGCACTCATTAAAGATGGCATATTCCTCTTACACTCATTTAAGGCATGTCATAAAAGATTCCTCTTGAGCTCTCTTTAATTCTTAGGCTACACTCCCCTTAACAAGACATTTGTACCTATCCTTAATGGAATAAGTTACTAAGGCATGTGTACCTCCCCTTAACAAATTCTATTCGTACATTTAATAGTATAAACAGTGAAAATTTTATGTGTTTTTATAAAAAAAACCTTGCTAGATTAGTAAATTTATCTTTTATCATACTTATTAAGATTTAGTATTAAGATATTTCAATGTTGTTGAGAATTTTTTTTAATAGAGGTTAATATAGTAAATTTTAAAATTAAAATATTTTATTGATTGTATTAAAGTTCATCTTTGAAATATTTAAAGGTCAGGCGAGTTTTGTCATGTTTTCGATCTTGTTAATCTGTTTCACCCTCTTCCTTGCTCCTTGCGCTCACCGATCCCCACCTTAGTTGACTCTTCATCAGTATGATGACCTTTGGGGGAGGAACCTCGGGATACTCCACCCCCCTGCATCGTCCTAGTACCTCCACTCAATTTTACCCTAACCCCTCTGTGCTTCCCTTGCCATCTGCAACCAATGGCACACAAGAGACCAAATAATTGTTGCGACCATGACAAACTGTTTGGTTGGTCCACAACCTAAACAACAAAATAAAAACACCTGTAAGGAAAAAGACTAGGAGATCCCACGACAGCAGATACCTCTAACATGACACAACAACAAAACTTAGTTTATGTAGGACCATGCCCTCATTTGTAAGTTCATAGGAGTCTACTCTACAAAGAAAACTCTCCTACACTAGATTGCACTATGGTGGAAGCCGAATGCCCGCTATGATGTCAAACTTCGATCTAGGGGATTCTTCACGTGATTTTCCCAAACCAATAGGATGTGAAGATAGTTATGGAGGGCAGTCCCTATTTCTTCAAATCAACAGGCCTATATATGAGGCAAATGACCCATAGATTCATCTCGAACAAGGATGATTTCTCATGGGATCGAGTTTGGATTCGTCTTTACTCCTTACCCTATGAATATTGGGACCCGAATATTGAAAATTGATAGACTAGGGATGAATTTCCTTAAATAAAATTTCATTTCTGATAATTTTGGAGTGACTTTCTAAAAATATAAAGCAATGTCTAGCATTCAAATACGACTTTACAAAAATAGTAAATCAGCTTGAAACAATTGGTAATCAAGTATAGTTGATGGAAAATCACTTAAATTGTCATTAATCAATCTTAATAGTTCAATGTGGAATTAATCATCAATATTATTAATAATAATATTATTATCCTTTATAATATTATGATATTATTATTAAAAATAATTACAAGTCACCTTACATTCATCACCTCAATCACTTCACACTTGTCTCCTTGATGTCTCACATAGAACGATGTAACTCTCTCTCTCCCTATCTTAATGATATGTTACACTCTCTCTTACGCAGTCATTAAAGATGGCATATTCCTCTTACACTCATTTAAGGCATGTCATAAGAGATTCCTCTTGCGCTCTCTTTAATTCTTAGGCTACACTCCCCTTAACAAGACATCTGTACCTATCCTTAATGGAATAAGTTACTAAGGCATGTGTACCTCCCCTTAATGGCATAAGTTACTAAGGCATGCATACCTCTCCTTGATGGCATGAATTACACACCCCTAAATGGAATATGCTACTCTTCCTCAAGGCATGTGTATTGCTCCTCCTTTATGACAATAATTCGTTGCTCCTATATGTATCTCATATCATTTCATCTACTTAATACTCGTGTATTGTGAAAGGAGAATTTGATCTTTAGAAAGAGAGTTGGAGAGACTTGAAGAAGACTGTGAGAGCGAGAGACTTAGAGAGTAAGAGTAGAACTTGGTGAGCCAAGCTTGATTTCGTGTTTCAGTGCTGATTCAGTTCAAGGGAAGGTTAATTCAGTGTTTGCATCTACTACTGCTACTAGTGATCTTCATGCTCTAACTTGTTCAGATTTGGGTGAACCTACTTATTCTCTTGATCTCTCATTGTACTTTGTATTTGTGATGAACAATTGATATTAATAGAAGAAGAATATGGTTGGGTATTCCCTTTGTGGGTTTTTCAATAGTCATTGGACCTAAATTCTATATGTCTCATTTTTCTCTTGGTTATCTTCAATTGTGAATTTGGTTTATGTTATATCTACAGTTGCTTAACTAATATTGTCGGAGAAATATATTTTTTTAGTAATTTTTACAACATAGAACATCAAAATTTCAACATGGTATCAGAGCTTTGGTGAAGACAAGCCCAAGAAGATAAGATTTGTCACTTCTTAGTAGAAATTTTACTTGCTTCTGAAATTTGTAGCCCAAGAAGATAAGATTTGCTAATTCTTTGTGGAAATTTTACTTGCTACTGAAATTTTTTGCCCAAGATGATAAGAGCTATCACTTCTTTGAAAAAATTGTACTTCTAATAGACCTTATTTGTTATTGAAATTTGTTTGACTTGATCAATATGTTTTCTTCTTACTTCAAGAATGAAGAGAAGTTGAATGATACTACGAACTTTGGTCATGGACCAGAAAATTTGAATGTTGTTGTGAAGGCTAGGTTCAAAAAGGGATCGTTCAACACTAAGAATATTATCCTTGATTCACTTAGAGACCATCCCATCACCTATGTCTCCAAGTTGAACAAATCTAAGGAAATGTATGACAAGTTGATTGGAATGTATCAGGGAAACAACTTGAGTCAAATTTTTGCTTTGAAGAATCAACTCAATGACATTAAGATGAAAAGGGGAGAGACCATTTAAACATACTTCATGAGGATATCAAAAATCAAGGATCAGTTGTCAACAGTTGGTGAAATTGTATCTAATAAAGATCTAGTGTTGATTACACTTGGAGGTATTTCTCCAACTTGGTAAACTTTTATTACTACCATCATAAACAATGATAAGTTTCTAACATTTGATGAGATCTTGTGAAACTGAAATTAAGAAGAGGCCAAAATTATTTCTGGTGGAAGAATTCCCAAACATGAAGAGGGAAAACCTACTACCTGTTTTTTCCAATGAAAGATTTAGAAAGGAAAAATAGGCCATCACTTTTCAAGGAAGCATGCTATTAGATCCAATAGTTCCTATAAATGGAACAAGGAACTATCAAAAGTTCAATGCTACAATTGCCATATGTATTGGCACTATCCTCATGGCTATCTAGAAAATAGAAGAACACCATGATCCAACTACAACAATCATAGAAACAACTTCATATCTTATTATAGAAGAAGAAGAGAATCTCTTTTTCTTCATAAAGAGAGCTACTATTCTTCCAATATTTCAAGGAACCCAATATATGATAATAATGCAAATGAAACACAATCAAAATACTTTCTTGATTCTTCTCTTTACAATTCCTTTCATGCATATTCTTGTGATAACTAGTTGGTTGATAGTGGTTCTTCAAGACACTTTATTGGTTATAAATAAGTTCTATCAAATCTGGTTGAGAGGGAGTCTGATATGAAAATAATACTTGGAGATAACTCTATATATCATATTAAAGGGATTTGGTTATGTTTATTTTCATTTGGATCGACATAAAACTATATCTCTTCAAGAATTTTATATGTACCTAGTTTGAAAAATAATCTCATATCTATATCTACCTTAGAAGACAAAGGAATGAAAGTTTCTTTCATAAATGGAAATGTTCTCATTTTTCCAATGAGATCTAGCATGAGAGATGCCTTCACTCTAGGATCGATATTTGAAGGTATTTATAAAGTCAATAGAAGACCAATCCATGCAATTATTCATAACAACAATCATCAATGTGAACTTTGGCACCAAAGGTTTTCTCATTTGCATTATAAAGCATTTTCTCATGTGAGAAAGATGGTTTTTGGAATTCCAAATATTAGAGTGGATGATAATGGAGTTTTCTGAGGGTACGCAAGTGGAAAGAATGTAAATGGACCATTCCATTTAAGAAAAATGAAAACCATTCAGTGAATTCATCTTATACATTCCAATTGATGTGATCCTATGCATGTAACTTCTCTTGGTGGCTACGTGTATTAAATAATATTTGTGGATGAATTTTCTCACAAGACATGGATTTTATTTTTGAAAAAAAAAGTCAAGCATTTAAAATTTTGAAAGACTTCAAATCTTTGGTAGAAAAGCAAACTAGAAAGAAAATCAAAATATCTAGATCTTGCAATGGAGGAGAGTTCACTTCAAATGATTTCAATGACTTCTGCAAAGAAGCTATAATTAAGAAAGAGACCACCATACCATATAATCTAGAAAAAAATGGTGTGGCCGAAAGAAATAATAGAACTATTATGGAAGTATTCAAATCTATGTTGCATGATTAGAAGCTACCAAATTTTCTATGGCGAGAAGTTGCTAACACTGTTGTCTATGTCCAAAATATATATCGACACTGAGCCTTAAACAACAAGACTCCTGAAGAAGTCTTCACTAGAGAAAATCCTGAGGTTAGGCACTTTAGGATCTTTGGCTACCCTCTCTACTTTCAGGTGAAAAAGGAAAAGAGGACCAAGCTGGAAGCTTTAGGTAAGGAAGGCAAGTTTGTTGGTTATTAGGAAAATTCTAAAGCTTGCAAACTATACATGTGTGGTTGACAACGAACTATATAGTTTAGCAGGGATGTCACATTTCATGAAGATGCATCTCTTGGGAAGGAAAGAGTAACTCATCCTCCTCCCGCTAATTTTAAAAGACAGGATGATACCTTGGATGCTCAAGAAGTACTTGAGCCCAAGCCTAATCTAGTCGATGAACCCATGGATCCCATGGACCCTTGGATCTCCCTTTATGTGATTCTCCTACTAGAAAGAGACCATTAGGGCTTCATGACACTCTACAAGATGTTGATAGACATTTTTCCCCTAGAGGAACCTTTAGAGAAAGAAAAAAACCATGTCAGTTATAGGTATACGTTGTAGCCATGACAAAGATTATATAGGTCAAACCATGACCTTTTGAAGAAGCAATGAAAAATAAGATCTGGAAAGATGAAATGGGTGAAGAATATGAGTTCATCATACATAATGATGTATGGGAAGTAGTTTCAAGACCCAAAGTTATGTTTGTTGTGACTTATAAATGGTTGTACAAAATTAAACATGGTGCAGATGGCAGTATTGAAAAATATAAAGCTAGGTTTGTGGCTAAAGGTTTCTCTCAGAAAGAGGGAGTAGAATATGATGAGATTTTTGCACCTATTTCCCAATATAGTACCATCCAATTTATTGTGGATTTAGGTGCTAGCTAGGGATGGACTCTTCACCAAATGGATGTGAAGACTACTTTTCTACATGGCTTCTTAGGGAAGAAGTATTTGTGGAGAAACCACAAGGATTTAGAGTACATGACCAAAAAGATCATATATGTATACTTAATAAAGCTCTCTATGGATTGAAGAAAGCCCCAAGAGCTTCGTATGCATACATTGATAGATTCTTAATGAAGCTTGGTTTTACCAAAAGCAATGTTGCTCCAAATCACTACTTCAAACTAGTCCAAGGTATGCCTTTGATTTTTCTATTATATGTTGATGAATTATTATTAACAAGTGGAGAACCTCTTATCCTAGTGTAAGAGGGATTTAGCTTCTAAGTTTGAAATGAAATATCTTCATTTGATGCACTACTTTCTATGCCTAAACGTATGAAAAAGACCTGGTGAAATTTTCCTTTCTAAAGGAAAATATGTTGTTAAGCTACTAGAATAATTTGGTATGATAGAATGTAAGTCCATGAATATACCATTGAAAATGAATTTCAAGAAGTCATGTGGTGAAGCTACAGGTCTTTATTTGACAAATCCTTCTAAGTATAGACCACTGATTTGGGCACTAATGTTCTTAGTGAAGAATAGATTGTACATATGTTTTGTGGTAAATACTCTGAGCCAATATATGATTAAGCCATCACATGCACATTTGATTGATGCAAATCATGTGTTGAGATACCTGCATGGGAACATCGATATTAGATTAAGATATACTGCCAGAGATGTGAGACTACATGGGTACTCTGATTTTGACTGGTCTCGTAACTCTGCTAGTAGAAAGAGCACATCTAGAAGTTAATTTAGGTTCGGATCTATCATGATATATTGGATGAGTAGAAAATAATTTAAGTCTGTAACCCTTAACATGACTAAATTCGAGTACATTGCTACTAGCATGGCTAGCTGTGAGGTAGTACCACTGAGGAAGCTCTTTGGAGAGTTGTTTGAGCATGTACTAGATACGACAGTAATATGCTATGACAATAAAGTGGGATTCTACTTGTAGAAAATCTTGTGTTCCATGACAAGTCCGAGCACATTAAGATTAAATATCACTATATTCGGGATATGGTGCACAAAGGAGTAGTGAGGCTCCATCATATTACAATTCATGATCAAATAGTTGACATACTTACCAAGACTTTGTCAAAAGGGAAATTATTGGTATTTAGAGAGAATCTTGGACTGACAGATGTGACCCTTCCTGGTGGTGGAAGTCATGGATAATGAAGAACACTGAGTTATGCTCCTCCTTCTTGTTTGAGTTCACAAGTTGGGAATGGAGCCAAGAGAGATCCTGGTGTCGAGGGAACTCTTGACTGTAGGTTGTGTGCAATTGTTATCATGTGTTGACAAGTGGTAATCCCCCAAAATCCATGGATGCAAGTGTTCTACCACTTGATCTTATGGTAAATATTAGTTGTGTGATTCTTTCCATGTGTTGACAAGCGATAATCCCCCCAATTCTGTGCCAAGGTGGGAATACTAGTGGAAATAGGGTGATAGATGAATCTCCCATATGATGATTCTTCTTCATTAGATTGAGACATCATTGTTCCAGAGAAGAGAAAGAAAATATATTTGTTGCATAAAGAAATTCCTCCGTAGCTGAGAGGGTCTTGAAATTTGGAAGCTAAGGGATGAATTTCTTTAAATAAATCTCATTTCTGATAATTTTGGAGTGATTTTCTAAAAATAAAAGTCATGTCTAACATCTAAAGTATGTCGACTTTCCAAAAATAGTGAATCACCTTGTAGCAATTGGAAATCAAACATAATTGATGGAAAATGACTTAACATATCATTAATCAATCGTTCAGAAAAATACTTGGGGGGGGGGGGGGGAATCAATATTTTTGATTCACTTTTACTTTCAATTTCATATTCAGAAATTTGTATGTTATTGTCATTCATGCAACCTGCGTGTGCACATAACTTCAGTGAAATAAAACTTCATATATCCAGTTTACTTAATTTTTCATAAATGCCATCAGTGATTTCACTTAAGAAGTGAATCATTTTTTCATTAGTTATTCATTATATAATGACCATGAACATTAAAGAGAAGATATGTCATCAACACATAAGAAATACATCAACACATGAGGAGACTCGGATTTTAAGTGGAAACCTGATGTGAGAGAAACCACCTTTGTTGTTGTGTCTATCTTCTTATTTTATTATAAAGGAAACCTTTATACCTCTTGTACTAGCACAAACTCTTACCAGCACACATGCACCCACCTGCTAGAGGTTACAACATCCACTCATTCTCCAACACCCACTGTAAGGGAGATATAACCACTTAATATAGTTTATTGGCTCCTACCGGAAGGGAGCTCCTACCCCCTTACTGAAGGCTCCAAACCTCAGCAACTTGTGGACAATGTTTAAAAATGTTTCACACTAGATCCACTGATCTCAAACAAACATCAAAACTTGTAGGACACCTTTCATCAAATTTTCACACTAGAATCACACCAACAATAAGATCAATACCAAACTGAAGATTCAATCATAGAATTTGAAATACAATCACTGAATCACCATGAATGAATCATTGAATGTTGAACCAACCCCAAGTTACTAATCAACCAATAATTGATCATATCAAGACCAATCAAACATTCAAACTAATACTCAACCATTCACTGAGTAATCACACTATTAGTCATTACAAAAACAAAGTGTTGTCACTACAAACCCTGATTAAAATTTACTTCAGAATATATATGCACCTATTTTGAAGCATACCCTCATATATACATGCTTCTTCTGCATAACATTTGCATACATATCTCAAATCACTGAATACTGAAACAACGTCAAACTATATCACTATATCAATCACTGAGTCACTAAAATACTTAGTGACAACAACAACTAATCATAGATATATCAATACTAACTCACTGAATATCCAATCATAATGCAACATCTTAACTGATCAATATACCAAGACAAAACCTAATCAATCCAATCAACAATGCCATATACAGACCATGCTTAACAAGACATCTTTGAAAGACAAAAAGAAAGAACATACAGTATCAACTATCATCATCATTAAGCAACAAATTAAAACCTAGTACATATATGCGACCTCGATAAAACAAATCTATAGATGTATGCAATTACCATGGATAACACCCACGGATATATTTCAACATACTAAATAAATCATCATAGAATTTATACACGAAAATATTGAAACATATATGTGTATGTACGTGGCATTACTGAAGAAATATTGGCTATAGATATTAAATTATGAGGCCAACTTTTGCTGCAAACAACACACATTTTCTGCAAATTTTACTATCAAAACACATATCACTTTAAACACATTCAAACAAATATTGCATCATTATATACTCAAACATAAACAAACCAGTCAACTATAACTATTAGTACTCAATGCACTTTTAGATCTGTCAAATCTGAGCCTTCTCCTTGGTCCCTAGTGAATACATGTTTCAGATCAGATCACACATGAATAAACCATTACTTGCACCCCTAACTCCTTGATCTCCATCTCCTTATATAGATTTTTCATTTGCTAATACCTTAGGTAAATCCTTTGGTAATGTTGATGGTATTCATTAATGGGATCAAAATAGATGTTGTCACCACAATTATTATGGGAAATTACCATGGTAATGGCCCATGGTATCCAGTTTTCCATGGTTTGAGTTATGTATGTGACTTTTGTTCATATAACTTGCGTATCTACGTGACTCTTATTCATATGGGTCACATATACTTTTTTAAAATTCACATTTGTCATCCATCTATAACTAAACTGCCATTTCTTTTCCATATTTTCTATAGTGCCTGTACCATAATACATGTTATCTACATTAGTTCCATAACCATAATATTATAAGCAAGTTGACATCAAGGAAATGTTTGGTAAGTAGGTTTCCATCAAGGACAACACATTATCCATAATGCCATCATCTTAATAGTTCAATCTCAGCACAATCATCAATATTATTAATATTATTATTATTATCCTTTATGGTATTATGATATTATTATTAAAAATAATTACATGTCACCTTACATTCATCACCTCAATCACTTCTTACCTCTCCCCTTGATGTCTCATATAGCACTATGTAACTCTCTCTCTCTCTCTCTGTCTCTCTCTCTCTCTCTCTTTTAATGCTATGTTACAATCTCTCTTACAAACTCATTAAATAAATGCATATTCCTTTCACACTCGCATTAAAGGTATGCCATAAAATATTCCTCTTACACACTCTTTAATGCATATGTTACACTGTCCTTAACTAAGGCATGCATACATATCCTTAATGAAATAAGTTACTAAGGAATGTGTGCCTCTTCTTAATGGCGTAAGTTACTAAAGCATGTGTTCCTCTCCTTAATGGCATGAGTTACACTCCCCTAAATGGCATATGTTGTTCTTCCTCAAGGCATGCGTATTTTTGCTCCTTTATGACAAGAATTCATTCACTACTGCTATATATGCATATCATATAATCACATTTACTTACTACTTATGCATTATGAAAGAATAATTTGATATTGAGAGAGAAAGTTGGAGATACTTGAAGTAGATTGTGTGAGATAGAGACTTGGAGAGGAAGAGCATAAATTAGTGAGCCAAGGTTGATTCAATGTTCCAGTTTTGATTTAGTTGAAGGGAAGGTTGATTGAGTGTTTACATCTATTGCTGCTACTAGTGATCTTCATGCTACAACTTTTTCAGATTTGGGTGAACTTAGTCATTCTCTTAATCTCTCATTGTACTATGTATCTTTTTTATACAATTGATATCTAATAGAATAAGAATTTAGTTGGATTTTCCCCTTGTTTGTTTTTCCCTAGTCATTGGACCTAAATCATTTGTGACTCATTTTGTTTATGGATGTCTTCAATTGTGCATTTGGTTTATGTTCTATGTATAATTTTTTAACTAATATTGTTGTAGAAATATTTTTTTGGAATAAGTAATTGTTATAGCTTAGAACATCAAAATTTCGACACGAGAAATGCTCCATAACATCGACAATCATCTGGGTAAATTTTCCTTCCTCTCAGAATAGACTCAACAAGGATTCTACATAGCCTACACCCAAATGTGCATGTATATGGACATTTCTAGATCCCTCCATGAGGTTATTTACCTGGAATTGGAAGACAAAGACTAGTTCCAAATTCTGGATTACAAGCATGTTCCATTCAAGTGCAGGAAATGCCAGTAGCATGGTCACTTATTTAGATATTGTCCTCTCAATGATCCCAAACTAGATTCAATAAGAAATGGAGCTATATATGCTAACAAATCCAAAAAAATACCTCCCAAGCGGGGCCATACTAAAAAATTGGTGCCCCCAACTTAGCCTATATGCCAAATGACCAACAAAAACTTTAAAGCACTAGGGGCATCCCAGAGGACCCATGAGAACAAAAAGAGACATAAAAAGAATCCAAAACCACAAAGCACTCAGGGCAATAGGCGACAAAGGACAAAGTCAAAGGACCCATTGAGTTTGAAGTCCCCTACTAGGGGAACACCTTGCATCAAGATGAGGATGCATCTATGACTGAGGATGAGGACTTCATGGACCTGAGAGGATTAGATCTAATGGCCCTCGAGAACACATTTTAACAAAATAACACAAGCACCATTCCAAGGAGGTGGATCCAACTCTTAGTAGAAACTCCTCAAAAATCCAAGGCCAAAATGTGGTTAATAGTCCAATCCATCACTACAAAATATAGAAGGAAAATCAACAAAGAGTTCAAGAAAAGAGGTCAAAAGACCACTCTTCAACAATTGGACACCCTGTGTTGAAATATAGTTTAAACATAGCAATACAAGATGATATCATATATCTACTCCTCTCAAACTAGCGTTTCTCCATGAATATCATATTCTCGAACTTACGAGGTGTGAATAGCCCCTCCAAGCAGCGCATTCTCTGTAGGAAGATCTAGTAGGATCTCCCTAGAACCTTGATAATTCAAGAAAATAAGTGCTCTAGCACAATTTTTGTATCCATTATGGCCAAAATATGGAAAATAATGCACAACGTAACAATGGATGTTGAAAGAGCCTCTAAAGTCTTAGCCATCGTCTAGAACTCATTGCAAATAGGTATGGAACCTCTCACCTTCAAGCTTTCTATTCTTACTGCTTCCTTTCACTTTTTAGGAATAGAAATACACGACTTTATCTCCAATGTCTATGGCCCCAAATCCCCCTCCAACAAATAAGATATGCTTCACCATATTCACTCCCTGAAAGACCACCTAGATCCATCCCAATGGATCCTAGGTGGTGACTTTAACATCATCACCTATCTAAAGGAGACAAGAGGAGGCAGACGATAGTTAGAACAATAATCAGAAGACCTTAGAACCTTCATAGATGAGGCAAGCTTGGTGTACATGAAAAAAAATAATGGCCTTTTCACATGAAACAAAAAAAGAGGTGGTTCTACTTAGATCTCATCACGCTTATATCACTTTTTGGTTTCTAAGCCTCTCCTCACTCGCGGGAAATAACTTTTAGCGGAGATACTCCCTTCCTTAGTATCATACCATTGGCCTATTTATCTATCCTGGATAAATTTTGGCATGCCCTTAAAGAACCCCTTTCATTTTTAACAATTTTGGCTTTCAGACCCTAATATCATCCTCAATATTGAAAATTTGTAGAAAGGAATAGAATACTTCAGAGGCTCCAAGATGTACATCTTTCAACAAACTGTCAAAAAGATCAAGATTCTACTGCAAAAATGGACCTTTGGAAACACCTTCCAAGAGAATGAAATCATAGAGAAATCCATGTCCACTCTCCAACAAGAAATCATTTTTCATGGCCACACCGATGAAACAGATGCCAAAGAAGTAGACCTAGCCAAACAACTGAGGAACACTGCTACTAGGAAGAAATCTATTGGAAGAACAATTCTCATATCCATTAGCTTAAAGAGGGGGAGAACAACACTTCCATTTGCCACAGATCAACCATTCAACAAAGAGCTTCTAATAGCATCACCCATCACAAAACCAAGGATGGAGACATAGCAAAAAAACAGGAAGATATCAAACAAGAGTTGATCACCTATTTCTGTAATATACTCTAGGAACCTCAATTGCAGCAAAGGAAAGCTATAGACGAGATTGAAACAAAAATTCCTCAACTAATAATCGAAGACTAGAACCTGGCCCTCACGAAACCAGTCTCAGAAATGGAGGTCATGGAGGCTCTCAATCAAATGCAAGGCAAAAAATCCTGAGGCCCTGATGTTTCACTATTACATTCTTCAAACAATGCTGGCATTTAATTCATAAGTGAAATTAATGATATCATGGAATAATCAAGATGTAATAGATCCATCCTCCCTAGTTAGAATGGAACCTTCCTTGCTATAATTCCAAAGGAGGACAATTTAGTTACTCTAGGTAAATACTGAGCCATATCCATCTGCAATGTTATTTACAAAATCATAACCAAAGTCATTTTCAACCAATTGAATCCCATCCTTTTCCTTATTATATCTTTAGAAAAAATGTCTACATTGAAGGCTCACAAATTCTTGACGGTATTATTTTAGCTCATGAGGTCATCCACTCTCTCAAAACCCTCAAGAAGCTTGGCATGCTAACAAACCTTGACATGTCCAAGGCCTTTGATAAGCTTAGTTGGGACTACACTGAAAGCTCCCTCATAGCCTTTGGCTTATGTTCCCACTAGATCCACTAGGTCATGTCACTAATATCCAAAACCTTCTTCTCCATCCTCGTCAATGGCTACCCAACTGACACATTCCTCCCATTAAGAGGAATTAGGAAATGGTATCGTCTCTCCCCTTTCCTCTTTATTTTTATGGCTGAAGGATTTGATTGTGCCATTCAAACTTCTCTCCAGAATAGTTCCATCAAAGGTCCCACTCTCCATGACAACATATCTCACACCTACCAACAATTTTTGGATGACACATTTCTCATGAACCATCTCTCAGTCCATGAGGCCAAAGCTATCAAAACCATCCTTGACCGCTTCTCTCTTACCTCCATCAACAACGAAAAATCCCAGATCTTCTTCTTCAATGCCCAATCATCACTCAAAGGAACATCCAATGCATCCTAGGATTTTCCAAAGCATACCTCCCTCCAAATATTTTGGAGATCCCCTCATGGACGTTGTTATCAAGAACTCTTCCTGGAATGATCCTATCAACAAGGTATCCTCCAAACTCAACTGCTAGACCTTCAGAGCTTTAAACATCGCTAGTATATTGATCCTCCTCAAATCATTCTTGCAAGCCATGTTTATTTACTTGCTTTTCGTATTAGTAGTTCCTAAATGGGTTCTAAAAGGTATCATAAATATCCAACATTCATTCTTCTATGGAGGAGTTGATTTGAAGCACAAATTACCTCTAGTAAAATGGGAAACTCTACCTCCACAATACCTATGGGGGACTAGGACTATGTGACCCAGAAACAACTAATAGAGTTATGGGAGATAAATTAAGGTGGAAATGGATAAAGAAAAAATTAGAACCTTGGGCGCAGCTATGGCATGCCAAATATGCAAGGGACACACCTCAAAATTATCTTATTTATCTCTCCAATCATTCTCTAGGCTTCCTAATCTATAATCTAGCCAGCCATAACAAATCTCTGGTCCAAACTCACTGCTTCTGGGAAATAAGAGATGAAAGAACTACCAAATTTTTTGAATGACTCATGACAACAAAAACTAAGTCTATTCAGCGTCCTTTTGACCCCTCTCATCCAGGCCCAGACTCTCAGCTTTGGCCAAACCCAGTTCATTAGTTTTATTCCAATCGCGAAAACTATATCAATCGTCAACGAGCCTAGAATATTCTCTGTGATGAGGAGGACTCATAGATGAAATTAACTCACCTTCAGCAAGCACGTCAAAAAATAAAAATTATATCAAAATAAGGGCATGATATTCTATGTTGGGGTTATCAAAATGCAATAATGTTCTTGGTCAAAGAAACCTACAAGCCCCTCACTTGTGGAAATCTCCAAAACCAATACCCATTTTGGGGTGAGGTTTGGCACATGAACACTGAGCTCAAATAAATGCCTTCACCTAGATTCTCATCAAAAGAAGAACCCTCACATGGGAAAATTTGATCAAGAAAGGCTTCCAAGGCCCCTCATGGTGCTACCTATGACACAACCAACAAGAGATAATAAACCATATTTTCATCTCCTGTCCCTTTGCTAACATCCTTAGGAGCAGGCTTGAGCATGGACTCCAAAAATTATCCAAAGGGGAGAATAAAATTTCTCAAACCATAAATAAATAGCTCAAAGTTACATTCATCAAATCCATTCTAAATTTCTTTTGGTCCATTTCCCCAAGTTTCTTTCCTTTGGAATAACTCCCAGAAATCCTTTGAAATCATGTGGAAAATTTCCCATAGACACCTTGAGGAAGCCAGTTCCCTCACCAATTAGTCAGCCAATAACTTTAAAGCACCATCGTATGAAAATGAGATCCTTTCCTGGTGGAATCTCAAACCTCCAAAACTCCATTGCACTCATCCATCAAACATATTGAAATATCCCCTCCCCATTTCCTGGAAAATTCCTCCCCTCCATCACTTCAAGTTTAACTTTGATTGAGCCTCAAAAGACAGTCCTCTAGATGATGAAATTACAGGAGTTATTAGAGATGACTCAAGAAAAATCATTTGAATCTACAAAGGCTACAAGGGTCATGACAACAACAATGTAGTGGAACTGGAGGCATTGATAAAAGGCATCAACATAGGAAAAATGCATCACTTATTCCCTCTAATAGTTGAAGGGGATTCTCAAATAATAATTCAAATAGCACAAAAAATTCTCAACTACTCACCAACATCCAGACATGTTATCAGATGGCTCTTGGACTGTCACATTCAATAATTAGCAAACCTCATCACTCATGAGGAGGCCATAATATTCTCCCACACCAAGTGCAAAGCCAACTCATTGGTAGACTACATATCCAATAGAGGGGTTGATGACTACCATGAGTGTGAAGATTGGTCGCACTATTCTCCTACCATCAATGCTTGTGCCCCTCACTACCAGCATCTTGCTAAGATAGGTCTCCAATCCCCAAATCTGGGCGTCTCCATTATTCTCGCCACTTTCCCAAGGATAGAATGACAACACTCTTGTAATTTATGTGATTTAATATATAGTGATTCATCTATTATAAATGTTATAAATAATAATTTAATTAATGTGTTTAGTAATAAAAATTAATGTTAGATCTTAGACTTTTGTAATCCATATTGATAATAAGGTTGTCTTTGAGATTAATCACATTGTAGAGATTTGGTCTACATTTCGAACCAACTAATGTGGTTCATCCTCAGGGCAAATCACATTTGTTGGATGTTTCACGCTACTTGTCGTGAGGATCAACCACATTAGTTGGTTCGAAAAGTTGACCAAATATCTACAATGTGATTAATAAAAAAAAAACTTATTATCAGTAAAATTAAATAACGTATTAATTTTTTTATAATTACTTTAATAATACAATGCATTAATATATTAATGTTTAATATTTCATATATTGTAGGTTTGAAGTTGAGATTTAGTATAATTGACATATTCAATTTTCTATCTTTCAAATCAATCTAGGATAAATAAAACTTAAGGTAACTATTGAAAAGAAAATCATATAAATATATGAAATGGAATAGAAATAAACATGGAGGAGATACATTCTTTTTTTTTTGCCCCACTATTTATACTTATTATAACACTAGGGTTTATATCCATAGTCAACCATGCACAATCATGGTCAATCATGGTCATCTATGGTTGATGATGGTCAACCATGTTTTATAGAATCAAACATGGTCAACCATGGTCAGTTGTGGTAAAACATGTTTGAATGTCGCGTTGTAACAAAAATTGTCTCAATATGAAAATTAACCATGATCAACCATGGTCCAATGCCACACCGTGACAAATATTGTCTTGATATGAAAATAAACCATGGTCAACCATTGTCCAACATGGCATTGTTATAAGGACTGTCTCAATATGAAGATCAACCATGGTTAATCATGTTTACTTTAGTGTTTATATACGTTGCGTTTATAATATTAGTCAATTGGGTTTAATCTTATTCCCTTAGGTTCATAACCCCTTGGGGATTTAGTTTTGATCCCTTGGGTTTATAATATCAATCCATTAGGTTTCTAATATTCATCATGGTAAACGACGGTCAATCATAGCCAACCATATTCAACCATGGTCAAACCATATGGATATGGAAATCAACCATGGTCAACCATGGTCCAACATTTTCTTCTCACAAATATTGTCTCGATATGAAAATCAATCAGGATCAAACATGGTTAACAATGGTTCAATGTTGCATTGTGATAAGGATTGTATCTATATGGAAATCAACCATCGTAAACCATGTTTATTTTAGGGTTTATAATATTCATGTTAGGGTTTATATACATTGGGTTTAGAATTTTTATACCTTAGCTTTATTATTCCCTTAGATTTATAATATCAATCCCTCAGGTTTATTGATGTAAGTGTTCATATTCCTAGGGTTGAATATTATTCAACAATGGTCAACCATGTTCAACCATGGTCAACCATGGTCTAATGTCGCATTGTGACAAGGATTGTATCAATATGAAAATCAACTATGCTCAACCATGTTTATTTTAGTATTTTAAATATTTATTTTAGGGCTTTTATACCTTGGGTTTATGATATTTGTCCCTTGGGTTTAATATTATTCACTAAGGTTCATAATCCCTTGGGGTTTTAGTATTAATCCCTTGTGTTTATTGTTCCTTCTCGATTATAATATCAATCTCTTGGGTTTATTATTCCCTGGTCAACCATGGTTTATTATGATGTCAACCATGGTTAACCATGGTCGAACGTGGAATTGTGATAAGGATTGTCTCTATATTTAAATCAACCATGGTCAACCATGTTTATTTTAGGGTTTATAATATTCATGTTAGGGTTTATACACCCTGGGTTTATAATTTTTATACCTCAGGTTTATTATTCCCTTGGGTTTATAATAGCAATCGATTGGGTTTATTAATGTAAGCGTTTAAATTTTGAGGGTTTTAATATTATTCAACAATGGTAAACCATGTTGAAGAATGGTCAACCATGGTCCAATGTTGCATTGTGACAAGGATTGTCTCAATATGAAAAGCAACTATGCTGAACCATGTTTATTTTATTAATTTTAATATTTATCTTAGGGTTTTTATACCTTTGGTTTATAATATTAGACCCTTGGGATTAATATTTTTCCCTTAGGTTCATAATCCCTTGGTGTTTTAGTATTAATCCCTTGGGTTTATTGTTCCTGCTCACTTATAATATCGATCACTTAGCTTTATTATTCCCTGGTCAACCATTGTTGATTATGATGTCAACCATGGTCAGCGATGGTCCAACATGGAATTGTGATAAGGATTGTCTCAATATGAAAATAAAAGATTGCCAATCATGTTTATTTTAGTTTTTATAATATTTATCTTAGGGTTTATATACATTGGGTTTATAATATTAGTCCCTTGATTTTGATATTATTCCCTTGGGTTCATAATCACTTGGGATTTTAGTATTAATCCCTTGGGTTTATAATATGAATCCATTCGGTTTATAATATTAATCATTATCAACCATGGTCAATCATAACCAACCATGTTCAACCATGGTCAAACAACGTTGGATATGGAAATCAAGCATGGTCAACCATTGTCTAACATTGCATTCGACAATGACTGTTTCGATCTGAAAATCAATCATGACCAACCATGGATGACCATGGCCCAATGATGCATATTTGTGAAAAGGATTGTATCTATATGGAAATCAACATAGTCAACCATGGTCAAACATGTTTATTTTAGGGTTTATAATATTCATGTTGGGTTTATAATTGTTATCCCCTAGGTTTGTCATTCCCTTGAGTTTATAATACAAATCCCTTGGGTTTATTGACCGAAGGGTTCATATTCCTAGGGTTTAATCATATTCAATAATGGTTAACCATAATCAACCATGGCCAACCATGGTCCAATGTCACATTGTGACAAGGATTGTCTCAATATGAAAAATAACCATGCTCAACCATGTTTGTTTTAATATTTTTAATATTTATCTTAGGGTTTTTATACCTTGAGTTTATAATATTAGTCCCTTGGGTTTAATAATATTCCCTTTGGTTCATAATCCCTTGGGTTTTAAGTATTAATCCCTTGGGTTTATTATTCCTTTAGATTTATGATATCAATCCATTGGGTTTACTATTCCCTTAGGTTTACAATATCAATCAAGGTCAACCATTTTCAACGATGGTTAGTCATGGGGTTTTGGTATTAATTCCTTGGGATTATAGTTGGTTTTAACAATGTTGGGTTTATAATATTAGTCCCTTGGGTTTAATATTATTCCCTTGGGTTCATAATCCCTTGGGGTTTTAGTATTAATCCTTTTGGTTTATGTTTCCCTCGGGTTCATAATATCAATTCCTTAGGCTTATAATATCAATCATGGTCAACCATAACCAACCATGGTCAACTTTGGTCAATCATAGTCTAATCTCACATTATGAAAAAAATTGTCTCCACATAGGGTTTATATATCTTGGGTTTATAATATTAGTCCCTTTGGTTTAATATTATTCCCTTAGGTTCATAGTCCCTTGGGGTTTTAGTATTAATCCCTTGGTTTTATTATTCCTTTGGGTTTATAGTATCAATCGCTTGGGTTTATTATTCCCCGATCAACCATGGTTTATTATGATGGAAACCATGGTCAACCATGGTCCAACATGGAATTGTGATAAGGGCTAGCTCAACATGAAAATCAACGATGGTAAATCATGTTTATTATAATGTTTATACTATTTATCTTAGGGTTTATATATGTTGGGTTTATAATATTAGTCCCTTGGGTTTGATATTATTCCCTTAGGTTCATTATCCCTAAGGGTTTTAGTATTAATCCCTTACGTTTATTATTCCCTTAGGTTTATAATATCAATCATGGTCAACCATTGTTAATCATATCAAACCATGGTCAACCATCATTGAATGTTGCATTGTGACAAGGACTGTCTCACCATGAAAATAAGCCATATTTATTTCAGTGTCTATAATATTTTATTTCGGTTTAC
Organism: Pinus tabuliformis; assembly: GCA_031772625.1. Lineage (NCBI taxonomy): Eukaryota > Viridiplantae > Streptophyta > Pinopsida > Pinales > Pinaceae > Pinus > Pinus tabuliformis. Next base: position 926,999,667 of record CM062806.1, read on the forward strand.
CAATTTTGGGTTTATAATATTAGTCCCTTGGGTTTAAAATTATTCCCTTGGGTTCATAATCCCTTGAGGTTTTAGTATTAATCCATTGGGTTTATGTTTCCCTTAGGTTCATAATAACAATCCCTTGGGTTTATTATTAACTTGGGTTTATAATATCAATGATGGTCAACCATGGTCATCCATTACCAACGATGGTCAACTGTGGTCAATCATGGTCGGATCTCACATTATGAAAAATATTATCTCCACTTAAGGTTTATATAGCTTTGGTTTATAATATTAGTCCCTTGGGGTTAATATTATTCCCTTAGGTTCATAATCCCTTGGGGTTTTAATATTAATCCCTTGGGTTTATTATACCTTTGGGTTTATAATATCAATTGCTTGGGTTTATTATTCCTCGGTCAACCATGGTTTATTATGATGTCAACCATGGTCCAACATGGAATTGTGATAAGGATTGTCTCAATATGAAAATCAACGATGGTCAATCATGTTTATTTTAGTATTTATATTACTTTTCTAAGTGTTTATATATGTTGGGTTTATAATATTAGTCCCTTGGGTTTAATTTTACTCCCTTGGTGTTTTAGTATTAATCCCTTGGGTTTATTATTCCTTTAGGTTTATAATATCAATCCCTTGGGCTTATTATTCCCTTAGGTTTATAATATCAATCATGGTCAACCATTTTCAATCATAGCCAACTATAGTCAACCATGGTTGAATGTCGCATTGTGACAAGTATTGTCTCAACATGAAAATAAACCATGATCAACCATGGTCTAACATCTCATTGTCACAAAGATTGTATAGATATCAAAATTAACGATGGTCAACCATGATCCAACACAACATTATGATAAGGATTATTTCCATTTGAAAATCAAGGTCAATCACAGTTGCTTTAGTGTTTTCATTAATGCAAAACATTGTTTTAATATATAATGATTTAATATATTACCTTGTAATTTATGTGATTTAAGTGATTCATCTATTATAAATGCTATAAATAATAATTTAATTAATGTGTTTAGTAATAAAAATTAATGCTATATCTTAGACTTTTGTGATCCATATTGATAATAAGGTTGTCTTTGGGATTAATCACATTGTAGAGATTTGGTCTACCTTTCGAACCAACTAATGTGGTTCATCCTCAGGACAAATCACATTTGTTGGATGTTTCACATCATTTTTCGTGAGGATCGACCACATTAGTTGGTTCGAAAAGTCGACGAAATCTCTACAATGTGATTAATTCGAAAAACAACCTTATTATCAATAAAAATCAAATAACATATTAATTTTTTGATAATTACTTTAATAATACAAAGAATTAATATATTGATGTTTAATATTTCATATATTGTAGGTTTGAAGTTGAGATTTGGTAGAGTTGACATATTCAATTTTCTATCTCAAATCAATCTAGGATAAAAAAATCTTCAGGGAAATATTGTAAAGAAAATCATATAAATATATGAAATGGAATAGAAATAAATATGGAGGAGATACATTCTTTTTTTTTCTCCCCACTATTTATACTTATTATAACACTAGGTTTTGGATATTTATTTTAATACAAAACATAGGTTTAATTTTATTATTTCAAAATTTGTAATCTAATATATTGCAATTTCAAAATTTAATTTAAGGTGCTATTTTTTTTTATTAATGTGGTTTCATAGTTTTCTAGTTATAAAAAAATAATGTGGAATTTGATATACATTGAATTGATAATAATAATTTTTAATTTAATATACATTAATTTTATAAACAAATACAATGCTTTAATGGACATTGATTTTAATACAAAACATTGCTTTAACCTATAATGGTTCCAAATCATCTGAATAGAATCCGTTTTTAGTCTTTAACACCCTCATCAATACAATAATGTGTAGTTTAACATACATTACTTTTACATAATAATTTATAATCAATACAATATTGTGTAGTTCAATGTACATTACCTTTATATGATAATTTGTAATTTAATATAATATAGAATGATTTAATGCAAAACATTGTTTTAATATATAATGATTTTATATGTTACTTTGTAATTTATGTGATTTAATATATAGTGATTAATCTATTATAAATGTTATAAATAATAATTTAATTAATATGTTTAGTAATAAGAATTAATGTTAGATCTTAGACTTTTGTGATCCATATTGATAATAAGGTTGTCTTTGGGATTAATCATATTGTAGAGATTTGGTCTACATTTCGAACCAACTAATGTGGTTCACCCTCACAACAAATCACATTTGTTGGATGTTTCACACCATTTATCATGACAATCAACCAGATTAGTTGGTTCGAAAAGTCAACCAAATCTCTACAATGTGATTAATTCGAAAAACAGCCTTATTATCAATAAAAATTAAATGACATATTAATTTTTTGATAATTACTTTAATAATAAAATGCATTAATATATTAATGTTTAATATTTCATATATTGTAGGTTTGAAGTTGAGATTTGTTACAATTGACATATTCGATTTTCTATCTTTCAAATCAATCTAGGATAAAAAAATCTTAAGGGAAATATTGTAAAGAAAATCATATAAATATATGAATTGGAATAGAAATAAATATGGATGAGATACATTCTTTTTTTTTTCACCCCACTATTTATACTTATTATAGCACTAGGGTTTATATCCATAGTCAACCATGGACAATCATGGTCAATCATGGTTAGCGACGGTTGATGATGGTCAACCATGTTTTATAGAATCAAACATGGTCAACCATGGTCAATCGTGGTCAAACATGTTTGAACATCATGTTGTAACAAAAATTGTCTCGATATGCAAATCAACCATGGTCCAACGCCGCATTGTGACAAACATTGTCTTGATATGAAAATAAACCATGGTAAACCATGGTCGAACATGGCATTTTCATAAGGATTGTCTCAATATGAAGATCAACCATGGTTAATCATGTTTACTTTAGTGTTTATAATATTTATCTTAGTTTTTATATACGTTGGGTTTATAGTATTAGTCCCATTGGTTTATTCTTATTCCCTTAGGTTCGTAATCCTTTGGGGTTTTAGTATTAATCCCTTGGGTTTATAATATCAATCCATTAGGTTTATAATATTAATCATGGTACACGATGGTCAATCATAGCCAACCATATTCAACCATGGTCAAACCATATGGATATGGAAATCAACCATGGTCAACCATGGTCCAACGTTTTTTTCACAAAGATTGTCTCAATATGAAAATCAATCATGGTCAACCATGGTTAACCATAGTTCAATGTTGCATTGTGACAAGGATTGTCTCTATATGGAAATCAACCATAGTAAACCATGTTTATTTTAGGGTTTATAATATTCATGTTAGGGTTTATATACATTGGGTTTATAATTTTTATGCCTTAGGTTTATTATTCCCTTGGGTTTATAATATCACTCCCTTAGGTTTATTGATGTAAGTGTTCAAATTCCTAGGGTTGAGTATTATTCAACAATGGTCAACCATGGTCTAATGTCGCATTGTGATAAGGATTGTCTCAATATGAAAATCACCTATGCTCAACCATGTTTATTTTAGTATTTTTAATACTTATATTAGGGTTTTTCTACCTTGGGTTTATAATATTTGTCCCTCGAGTTTAATATTATTCCCTTAGGTTCATAATCCCTTGGGGTTTTAGTATTAATCCCTTGGGTTTATTATTCCTTCTCACTTATAATATCAATCGCTTGGGTTTATTATTCCCCGATCAGCCATGGTTTATTATGATGTCAACCATGGTCAACCATGGTCCAACATGGAATTGTGATAAGGATTTTCTCTATATTTAAATAAACCATGGTCAACCATGTTTATTTTAGGGTTTATAATATTCATGTTAGGGTTTATACACCTTGGATTTATAATTTTTATACCTTAGGTTTATTATTCCCTTGGGTTTATAATACCAATTGACTGGGTTTATTGATGTAATCATTTATATTCTGAGGGTTTTAATATTATTCAACAATGGTCAACTATGTTAAAGAATGGTCAACCATGGTCCAATGTTACATTGTGACAAGGATTGTCTCAATATGAAAAGCAACTATGTTGAACGATGTTTATTTTATTATTTTTAATATTTATATTAGGGTTTTTATACCTTGCGTTTATAACATTAGACCCTTGTGATTAATATTATTCCCTTAGGTTCATAATCCCTTGGGTTTATTGTTCCTTCTTGCTTATAATATCAATCGCTTGGCTTTATTATTCCCTGGTCTACCATTGTTGATTATGATGTCAACCATGTTCAACCATGGCCCAACAAGGAATTGTGATAAGGATTGTCTCAATATGAAAATAAAAGATGGCCAATCATGTTTATTTTAGTTTTTATAATATTTATCTTACAATTTATATAGGTTGGGTTTATAATATTACTCCCTTGAGTTTAATATTATTCCCTTGGGTTTATAATCACTTGGGATTCTAGTATTGATCCCTTGGGTTTATAATATCAATCCATTTGGTTTATAATATTAATCATTATCAACCATGGTGAATCATAACCAACCATGTTCAACCATGGTCAAACATGGTTGGATATGGAAATAAAGCATGGTCAACCATGGTCTGACGTTGCATTCGACAATGATTGTCTCAATCTGAAAATCAATCATGGTCAACCATGGTTAACCATGGGCCAATGTTGCATATTTGTGACAAGGATTGTCTCTATATGGAAATCAACATAGTCAACCATGGTCAACCATGTTTATTTTAGGGTTTATAATATTGATGTTAGGGTTTATATACCTTGGCTTATAATTTTTAACCCTTAGGTTTATCATTCCCATGGGTTTATAATACAAATCCCTTGGGTTTATTGACCTAAGGGTTCATATTCCTGGTTTAATCATATTCAACAATGGTTAACCATAATCAACCATGGTCAGCCATGGTCCAATGTCACATTGTGACAAGGATTTATAATATTATTCCCTTAGGTTCATAATCCCCTGAGGTTTTAGTATTAATCCCATGGGTTTATTATTCCTTCGGGTTTATAATATCAATCCATTCGGTTTATTATTCCCTTAGGTTTACAATATCAATCAAGGTCAGCCATTGTCAACTATGGTCAGTCATGGGTTTTTAGTATTAATCCCTTGGGATTATAGTTGGGTTTACCAATGTTGGGTTTATAATATTAGTCCCTTGGGTTTAATATTATTCCCTTGGGTTCATAATCCCTTAGGGTTTTAGTACTAATCCCTTGGGTTTCTGTTTCCCTTGGGTTCATAATATCAATTCCTTAGGCTTATAATATCAATCATGGTCAACCATGGTCAACCATAACCAACCATGGTCAACTTTGGTCAATCATCGTCCGATCTCTCATGATGAAAAATATTGTCTCCACTTAGGGTTTATATACCCTGATTTTATAATATTAGTCCCTTGGGTTTAATATTATTCCCTTAGGTTCATAATCCCTTGAGGTTTTAGTATTAATCCCTTAGGTTTATTGTTCCTTTGGGTTTATAGTATCAATCGCTTGGGTTTATTATTCCTCGATCAACCATGGTTTATTATTATGGCAACCATGGTCAACCATGGTCCAAAATGGAATTGTGATAAGGATTAGCTCAATATTAAAACCAATGATAGTCAATCATGTTTATTATAATGTTTATATTATTTATCTTAGGGTTTATATACATTGGGTTTATAATATTAGTCTCTTGGGTTTGATATTATTCCCTTGGGTTCATTATCCGTTCGAGTTTTAGTATTACTCCCTTGGGTTTCTTATTCCCTTAGGCTTATAATATCAATCATGGTCAACCATTGTTAATCATAGCCAACCATGGTCAACCACCATTGAATGTTACATTGTGACAAGGATTGTCTCACCATGAAAATAAAACATATTTATGTTAGTGTCTATAATATTTTATTTCGGTTTACCAATTTTGGGTTTATAATATTAGCCCTTGGGTTTAAAATTATTCCCTTGGGTTCATAATAGCAATCCCTTGGGTTTATTATTAACTTGGGTTTATAATATCAATGATGGTCAACCATGGTCATCCATAACCAACGTTGGTCAACTGTGGTCAATCATGGTCGGATCTCGCATTATGACAAAAACTATCTCCACTTAGGGTTTATATAGCTTGGGTTTATAATATTAATCCCTTGGGGTTAATATTATTCCCTTAGGTTCATAATCCCTTGGGTTTATTGTTCCTTTAGGTTTATAATATCAATTTCTTGGGTTTATTATTCCTCGGTCAACCATGGTTTATTATGATGTCAACCATGGTCCAACATGGAATTGTGAGAAGGATTGTCTCAATATGAAAATCAATGATGGTCAATCATGTTTATTTTAGTGTTTATATTATTTTTCTTAAAGTTTATATATGTTGGGTTTATAATATTAGTCCCTTGGGTTTAATTTTACTCCCTTGGGTTCATAATCTCTTGGGGTTTTCGTATTAATCCCTTGGGTTTATTATTTCTTTAGATTTATAGTATCAATCCCTTGGGCTTATTATTACCTTAGGTTTATAATATCAGTCATGGTCAACCATTGTCAATCATAGCCAACTATGGTCAACCATGGTTGAATGTCGCATTGTGACAAGGATTGTCTCAGCATGAAAATAAACCATGATCAACCATGGTCCAACGTCGCATTGTGACAAAGATTGTATCGATATCAAAATTAACAATGGTCAACCATGGTCCAACATGGCATTGTGATAAGGATTGTCTCAATATGAAAATCAACCATGGTCAATCATGGTTGCTTTAGTGTTTATAATATTTATCTTAGGGTTTATATACATTGGGTCTATAATATTAGTCCATTGGGTTTAATATTATTCCCTTGGGTTCATTATCCCTTGGGGTTTTAGTATTAATCCCTTGGGTTTCTAATATCAATCCATTAGGTCTATAATATTAATCATGGTAAATCATGGTCAATCATAGGCAACAATGTTCAACCATGGTCAAACTACATGGATATGGAAATCAACCATGGTCAAACCACATCGATATGGAAATCAACCATGGTCCAACATTTTTTTCTCACAAAGATTGTCTTGATATGAAAATCAATCATGGTCAACCATGGTTAACCATGGTCTAATGTTGCACTTTGGTAAGGATTGTCTCTATATTTAAATCAATCATGGTCAAGCATGGTCAACATTGTTTATTTTAGGGTTTATAATATTCATGTTAGGGTTTATATACCTTGGCTTTATAATTTTTATACCTTAGGTTTATTATTCCCTTGGGTTTATAATATCAATCCATTGGGTTAATTGATGTAAGCGCTTATATTTCTAGGGTTTAATATTATTCAAGAATGGTCAACCATGTTCAAGGATGGTTAACCATTGTTCAATGTCGCATTCTGACAAGGATTTTCTCCATATGAAAAGCAACTATGCTCAACCATGTTTATCTTAGTGTTTTTAATATTTATCTTAGGGTTTTTATACCTTTGGTTTATAATATTAAACCCTTGTGTTTAATATTATTCCCTTCGGTTCAAAATCCCTTGGGGTTTTAGTATTAATCCCTTGGGTTTATTGTTCCTTCTGGTTTATAATATCAAACGCTTGGGTTTACTATTCCCTGATCAACCATGGTTGATTATGATGTCAAATGAACATGGAATTGTGATAAGGAATGTCTCAATATGAAAATCAACGATGGTCAATCATCTTTATTTTAGTTTTTATAATATTTATCTTAGGGTTTATATACATTGGATTTATAATATTAGTCCCTTGGGTTTAATATTATTCCCTTGGGTTCATAATCCCTTGGGATTTTAGTATTAATCCCTTGGGATTATAATATCAATCCATTGGGTTTATAATATTAATCATTATCAACCATGGTCAATAATAACCAGCCATGTTCAACCATGGCCAAATAAGGTTGGATATGGAAATCAAGCATGGTCAACCATGGTCTAATGTTGTGTTCGACAATGATTGTCTCAATATGAAAATCAATCATGGTCAGCCATGGTTTACCATGGGCCAATGTTGCATATTTGTGACAAGGATTGTCTCTATATGGAAATCAACATAGTCAACCATGTTTATTTTAGGGTTTATAATATTGATGTTAGGGTTTATATACCTTGGGTTTATAATTGTTATCCCTTAGGTTTATTATTCCCTTGGGTTTATAATACAAATGCCTTGTGTTTATTGATCTAAGGGTTCATATTCCTAGGGTTTAATTATATTCAACAATCGTTAACCATAATGAACCATGGTCAACCATGGTCCAATGTCGCGTTGTGACAAGGATTGTCTCAATATGAAAATCAACCATGCTCAACCATGTTTATTTTAGTATTTTTAATATTTATCTTAGGGTTTTATACCTTGGGTTTATAATATTAGTCCCTTGGGTTTAATATTATTCCCATAGGTTCATAATCCCTTGGGGTTTTAGTATTAATCCCTTGGTTTTATTATTCCTTTGGGTTTATAATATCAATCACTTGGGTTTATTATCCCCTTAGGTTTATAATATCAATCATGGTCAACCATTGTCAACTATGGTCAATCATGGGGTTTTAATATTAATCCGTTGGGTTTATCTTTCCCTTCGGTTGATAATATCAATCCCTTGGGTTTATAATATCAATCATGGTCAACCATGGTTTGATGTCGCAATGTGACAAAAAATGTCTCCATATAAAAATCATGGACAATCTTTGTTAACCATGGTCAACCATGTGTTATAGAATCAAACATGTTCAACCATGGTCAATCTTAGGTTTTTAGTATAAATCTCAATGGTTTGTTATTCCTTTGAGTTAAACATGGTGAATCATAGTTAACCATGGTCAACCATGATCAAATGTCATTTTGTGACAAAGATTGTCTCAATATGAAAATCAACCATGGCAACCATGGTCAACCATGGTCCAATGTCACATTGTGACGAAGAATTATTTTTATTTTTTTTTCACGTGTGGTTCACGAATACCCATGGTCACTGGGGAGCTGCTACGTCCACGGGACAACACTAGGGTAGATCCCACCTGAAGGGGATCACACCCCTCAACCTATTTACTGACCTGACCCCAAGAGCTTTCGGGAATTGACCCTGTGACCTCCTGATTGGCGAGGCACTAATTTGACCGATTGAGCTAACTCTTGGGGCTTAAAGAATTAATTATTATTATTAATATTATCATTATTAATTATTATTATGTAAAGATGAATTAATTATTATTATTATTATTTAATTAATTAATATTCATATTATTATTATTTAATAATATTTAATTAAAAAATATTATTATTGTTTAACAATAATTAAATATTTAAATGTTATTCATTAATTTTTATTAGTAAATTATTATTATTATTATTATAAAATAAAATAAAATAAAAATATTTATATTTTTTCTAAAAATAGCATTAATTTTTTTTAATAAAATAAGTAATTATTTATTTACATTTTATAAAAAAATAATAATAAATTATTATTATTATTATTATATATTTATCAATAGTTTGTGTCATAGATAGAAATAAAGCCTTATGGGTATATCAACCATATTTACTAAAATAATTATTGTTATTATTAAATAATTAATGTTATGAAGATTATTTTGTTAATTAATATTACTAATATTATTATGAATTAATATTATTATAATAATTATATTATATTACTATATAATATAATATAATATATTATTATATAATATTATATTATTATTAGCCCCATGGGTTAGCTGTGCCTCGCCATATGGGAGGTCACAGGGTCGAATCTACTCGAAAGCTCTTGGGGTCAAGTCAGTACATAGGCCGCAGGGATGTGATCCCCTTCGGGGTTGATCTGCCCAGATTTACTGTGGACGTAGCGGCTACCCAATGACCAAGGGTAACCATGAACCACCCGGAAAAATAAATAAATAAATAAATAATATTATTATCAGTATTATAATAATAAAATATTATTATTATACTAATAATTATATTATAGTTATATTTATTATTATTATAATAATATAATATAATTATAATTATTATTATTATTATAATATTAACATAATAATCATTAATATATAAATATATAAGAATATGGTTGTTATTATTTATATACTTATTAATCATCATAAATAGTTAGTTTTTTAAAAAATATACATAATAATTATTAATGTGATTGATATCGGCCTATATCAACTACATTGGAAAATGTGGTTTTATATCAATCATATTGGCAAATGTGATTGTGCTATTATAGAGTATAATGAATCACATGATAAATGCAAAAACATTATCAAATTTTCATTTGATAGACAGAAATGATTTGAAATTTCAGACATAACTGCACCTATTTCCTGTCACAATTTCCTGGAAATGAAATTCTTAAAAACACAAAGGGAAGAATACGAAGAAAAATTGGATTAGTCACAATGTCTAATTAGACACCGTTTAAATACTTTTCATAAACGATTTTTAAAATTTGATATTCTAAATGTGTTCCAACCTATCTTTACAGAGAAAAATTAATAGATATATCACGTTGCATCACATCTCTCATGTTAGGTAAACGTTAACATAATCCATACTTCGGTGGACAATCTGGACGCTCAACAGGGCTTCCTCTCTCCCTTCCTCGATATAAATTCTCCTTGTAGGCCTCTAGGAACTCTGATCATTCCTCGTCTGGAATGATCTTTGATATCAATCCAATACATGAGCATGGCCATGAAAATATTAATATACCATAGCAGGGTCAGCAGGGGAACTGTTTTCCATGTAGTAAAAATTGGCGCTCACGGTTTCGGCCAACAAAAAGGCAATTCTAATGGGGGAATTACCAATCCGTACAAATAAGAACCTCCGAATAGTAGAACATGTAGGAATAAAAAGATTAAGAATTAACCGAAAACGCTGCAAAATTTTTAGTAGAATACTTGCAGGAGTTGTTGTAAGTAGGGATGGAATTTGAATTTTTTCACTGGGTTATTTATCCATCAAATATAGAGAACTTGTAACCCATCAAATACAGAGAACTTGTCCACCAAATACAGCAAACATGTTTGTGCTCATCAACATTCTTTATTAAGATGATCAAAATAAACACTAGAGTGTATTTAGTCGATCAAAGATAGTAAAAGAAACTGATCAAAATGGACGATCCAAACTTTAATAATACAAAATTGTTTGACTCACAACTAAGAACAATAAATAATCATGAAATTAATATTTTCCCAGCGGGTCTTTCATCCATGTGAGAATGATTTAAAGGAGATAGATTACTAAACAATTAGCATCAATCAACTTCATCCATCATCAATGGCTCTTTGATTACATCTCTAAAAGGATTAACGTTATTTATTTGCACGTATTTATTTATTTATAATTTTAAAGTTTATAGAAATTTTTAAGTCACAAATTTGAATTGCAAAATATAGATAATTTTAATGCTTTAATTTTTATACATTTAAAGGAAAATAATAAAACAAATTTTAACCAATAATAATATCACCAGATTCTTAAAAACAAAACATAATATAATTAAATTACACCTTATGCTTTTCATATCTTTAAATCGATTTTGTTGCACGTACCTGTTAACATTTTTACACTCATCTTCGTTGGCCATGCTCTTATTTTCGTCCATTGTTAGTTGTTGCCTACGTATATCTTTAATCGTTATCATTGCTTCCCTATCACTATCTGTTGAAACATAGAGGCCAACCAATTGACGTGAACGAACGTTGGTTCCCAGTGCAATGTAGAGAGGGAGGCTTAATGCTTACGAGGAACAAAGATGTGATCAGTTTTAAGTAATAGAAGTAAAGGGATTTAACAACAAAGATGAACTGTATTTTATTTACTTGATGTTGGCCACTGTAATTGGAGTAAACTACTTGAAGAGCATAGGAGATTCCAAATACATTTTGGAGTAGAAAAATAGAAACCAAATGATGGAAAATCATTCTTGACCGTATAATGGATAGAATTAAAGAGGATGGAGCTCAATTTACTCTCCATCTTTTTAAGAAATTTAGAAGGAGTTCAATATGAAAATTACTTTTATCTTAAAGACAAAAAAATCTAAGATGAAGAGGGAAAAATGACAAATAAAATATATAAACATAATCTTCGGCCTATATGTTTTTCTATCTATGTTTAATCTAGATGCTATAAACTTTCAAAACAAGAAAAACAATCTTTTAAAACAATAAAAACAAACTATAATGAATTGTTATTTTAATTTGTTGTTAATGATTTTTAAGATTTTAAATTAGAAACTTTCTACGTAATCCATGTCTATTTTGAAATAGAACTTTCAAAATTTTAATTAATTATAGCTTTCTCTACTATTCTAAATCTCAATGGATATATCACTTTTGAAGGATGTAAATGTTGACATCACTCATGTTTTAGTGGGTAATTTGGATGCTCAAGAGCTCTTGCTCTTGCAGGTCTCGAGGGAATATGATCATTCCATGCATGGAATGCTTTTTGATATGAATAGAACAAATGAGCTTTCCCATGAAAATAATAATCTGCCACGACAGGGTGATTCATGTTGGAAATAATCCCAACCATTCCAATAAACACCCTAATAGCAATTATACATGTCAAGTATTTTTTCATGTTGCATTTCTGTTGGAAGATGGAAGGACTGAAGCGAGAATAGAAGTACAGTGGTAACCGTTCTGCAACACAACAAATAATTTAAGGCATTTAATGTATTTTGGTAAATAGATATGGGCACAGTGGTAACCGTTCCGCAACACAATAAATAATTTAAGGCATTTAATGTATTTTGGTAAATAGATATGGGCAAGCATTCCTTCGGGGATTATTTCCCACACTCCACAAACACTTACGCGATTATTGTCCACACTCGACAATGACAACAACAGTCATTTTGCAAGTTAGAGAGAAATACTTCTCAGAAGTATTTTTTCATGTTGCGTCTTTGTTGGAAGATGGAAGGACTGAAGCTAGAAAAGTACAGCAAGAACCATCCCGCAACACAACAAATAATTTAAGGCATTTAATGTATTTTATTAAATAAAGATGGGCAAGCATTCATTCGGCGATTATTTCCCACACTCCACAAACACCTACGTAATTATTGTCCACACTCAACAACACCAACATATTAATTATTTGCTCTGTCATGTATTAATGTAAAATTGGATGTTGAGATAAATATGTATGTAAAAGTCATTTTGCAAGTTAGAGAGTCTGTGAGGAGAAAATCGTGGAGCAAATTTTGGTGGGCGTGTGAAAACAATAGTTATTGTGTTTTAATGTGTTATTCTGCGTGAAGTGCAAATCACTATAAACCTTGTTTTACTTGGTGAGAGTTTGTTAGGAGAAAATTGTGGAGCAACTTTTGGTGGGCGTGTGAAAACAATAGTTACTGCGTTATTCTACGTGAAGTGCAAATCACTATAAACCTTGTTTTACTTGGTGAATGAGCCACAATCTCATATGAATGTATTTCCATGAATTACAAATTAATCCTAAGTTTTTTTTGTTTTACTCTGAGGTTTTTTGTTTCCGTGAGTGAATACTCTATTTTTTTAAGCCTCTGTAAATAGTTGTTGTGTTTTAATGTGTGTTATTCTGCGTGCATGAAAATAGTTATTGTGTTTTAATGTGTGTTATTTTGTGTGAAGTGAAAATCACTATAAACCTTGTTTTACTTGGTGAATGAGCCACAATCTCATATGGATGTATTTTCATAAATTAGAAATTAATTCTAAGTTTTTATTGTTTTACATTGTTTTACTCTGAGCTTTTTTGTTTCTGTGAGTTTTAAGCCTTTGTATAGTTGAGCGAAATCTAGCTGCCAAAAGCTGCGTAAAATTGGCTTGGTGAAACTCTCCCTCTTGCCTCTCGACGTAAATTTTTTTCAACATGGTATCAGAGAGGATTAAACTCTATTAGTGTAAAAACAAAGTGTTTTTACTAGCATTTAAAAATGTTTTGAGGGCATATTGTTTTTAGCATATTTATCAGTAGGTAGAAAGTTTTTTCTTACGCTCAGAAATGGCAACATCAAGCACAAGCTTGACTAATCTACGAATACCTTAGTTTAATGGTAAAAATTATGATTATTGGGCTATTACAATGAAAGCTCTGTTTCATTTGGGATTTGGAGGAGAATGGTTTTCAAGAACCAATAGAGGCAGCAACATACAATGGCTTAAGTTTAGCAGAAAGAGATTTGTTAAGGGACAATATGAATAAGGACTCAAAATCCATGTTTTATGTTTTCCAAGCAGTTCATGAAAGTATTTTCCTAGGGGTTGCAGTAGCAACAAAGTCAAAACAATCATGGGACACCCTCCATACAGCCTATTAAGGCATGGCAAAAGTCAAGGCAGAAAAGCTACAAATGTTGAGAAGAGACTTTGAAACACTTTGTATGAAAGAGTCTAAGAATGTAGACTCCTTGTTTACACATGTAAGTGGGTTGGTTACTCAAATCAGGTCTCATGGTGAGACACTTAAGGAAAGAAGAATAGTTGAGAAAGTTTTGAGAAGTTTTCCAACAAGGTTTGATGCCATTGTTGTGGCCATAGAAGAGACAAAGGATCTCTAGCAATTCTCAGTGGGTGAGCTTAATGCATCACTGATTTCTCATGAACATAGACTGAATAGAGAAACAAGCTCTTTATTGGAGCATGCCTTCAAGACACAAGTATCATTTGGTCAAGGTCAAGGCAGAGGAAGATCATATGCTAGAGGAAGAGGAAGAAGCCCACACAGAGGTGGAAGAAGAAACCCTTCAAGCTAAAATGAAAGAGGCAGTAATCGAAATCCAAGTCAAAGCCCAAGCCAAAATCAAGCACAAGGTTAGAGGTATGATAAATCACAAGTTCAATGTCATTACTATAAGAAGTATGGTCATTATGCAAATGAATGTAAGAACCAATATGACATTAGTAACAAACCAAGTGTAAATTTCCCGAATGAAAGTTAGAACCATGATTACATGTTTTTATCTTGTAATGTAGCATAAGAAAAACAAAGTGATATATGGTATTTAGATTCAGGGTGCAGCAACCACATGTCAAGAAACATAGAAATGTTTTCCAATCTAGATGAAAGTGTGAAATCTAAAGTGACATTAGGGATTGATAGCAAAGTCTCTGTCATGGGCAAAGGAAGAGTTAATATCCTAACAAAGAAGGGGGAGAAAAAGTACATCTCAGGTGTTTACTTTGTCCCTGGCCTGAAGCATAACCTCATGAGCATTGGACAACTCATACAAAAGGGCTACAATGTCTTTTTCAAAAATGATGTGTGCATAATTTTGGATAGACCTCCAAATAGATAGCTAATTGCAAAGGTTTAGATGACAAACAATAGAATGTTTCCCCTAAAAATAAGATCAGATTTGTAGAAAGAAGGTGCACAAGCACAACTCTCAATGAACTCACAAGAGAATGGAAGAAAAGATGCAGCTATCATACAAGTAAACTTTCAAGCAAAGGTCAAAGATGAATATTAGTTATGGCATTTGAGATTTGGTCATCTCAACTTTGGAGGTTTGAATTTGCTTCATAAGAAAGGTATGGTGAAGGGACTACCACTCATAGAAAAACCGGATAGCCTATGTGAAGGATGTATCTTGGGTAAGCAACATAGAGAGACATTTCCAACAGGAAAATCAGTAAGGGCAAAGGCACCTTTGGAGATTGTCCACTCAGATTTATGTGGACCAATGTAGACACCATCAATTGGTGGTAGCCACTATTTATTGACCTTCATAGATGACTACATAAGGAAGACATGGGTCTATTTCTTAAAACATAAAAGTGAAGTGTTTGAGTGCTTTCGCCAATACAAAGCTCTTGTTGAGAAGCAAAGTGGACACTACATCAAAGTCCTCAGGACTGACAGAGGTGGAGAATACATCTCAAATGACTTCCTTCGATTTTGCAGGAAGCATGGAATTCACAAGCAATTTACAACAAGGTATACACCTCAACAAAATGGTGTGGCAGAAAGGAAGAATAGGACCATTATGGAAATGGCAAGGAGTATGATGAAGGCAAAGCATTTGCCAAATGATTATTGGGTTGAAGTTGTCGCTTGTGCAACATATATCTTGAATATATGTCCAACCAAAAGCGTCCAGAACATAGTTCCTAAAGAGGCATGGAGTGGAAGAAAGCATAGTGTCACCCACATGAGAGTTTTTGGATGTGTGGCATATGCACATGTCCCGGATGAGTTGAGGAAGAAGTTGGACAACAAGGGGGAGAAATGTATATTTGTTGGATATAGTGATGAATCCAAGGCATACAAACTCTACAATCCATTAACCAAGAAGGTCATAATCAGTAGAGATGTGCAATTTATAGAAGAAAAAGCATGGGATGGACGTTTAGAAAAGACAGTCAATGTCAAAGCATGTATACCACATGAGGACAAAGAGGAATTAGCAATAACAAGTAATTCCTCAAAAATGACTCCCTCTACTCCTATTCAAGTGCAACAAAGCAGGTAGCAAGCAACACCATCAACAAATAATAGGACAGCTTCGCGCAACCAAGAAAGTTCTTCTCCAAGCACACCGCAAAGCGCAACACCAAGTGACATGGAAAGATCATCTTTAGCAAGCACAAGAAGACCAAAATTCAAAAATTTAAATGAAATATGAGCAAGATGAAGTTGATAGTAGTGTTGGTGAGAATACCTTATTTGCCTTATTTTGTCATGTAGATGACCCAATCCATTTTGAGGATGCAGCCAAAGGAGAAAAATGGGTTGCGGCAATGGAGGAAGAAATAGAAGTAATAGAAAGGAATGACATATGGGAGTTAGTGAACCTTCTGAAAGGAAAACATGTCATTGGAGTGAAGTGGGTCTATAAGACCAAAAGTAACATTGAGGGAAAGATTAAAAGGCACAAAGAAAGGCTAGTTGTCAAAGGATACAAGCAACAACATGGAAGAGATTATGCAGAGATGTTCACGCCAGTCGCGAGGATGGAGATAGTGCACGCAATTGTGGCGATTTCCATGCATCATAAATGGAAAGTATATCAAATGGATGTAAAATTAACATTTTTGAATGGAGTGCTGAAAGAGGAAGTGTATGTTGCGCAACTGCTTGGTTATGAGGTAGAAGGCCAAGAAGACAAAGTGTACTGGTTGAGGAAAGCTCTTTATCGATTGAAGCAAGCATTGCGCGCATGGTACAACATGATAGATACCTACTTGTTGGACAATGGTTTCGACAAATGTGACGGTGAACCCACTCTCTACATCAAAGAGAGCGAAGGTAAGACTCCCATTGTCGTCTTATATGTAGATGATTTGATTTTTACACACAGTGATAATTTTCTCATCACTGATTTCAAACAAGTCATGAAGAGTGAATTTGAAATGACTGACTTGGGATTGTTAAGATATTTTTTGGGCATAGACGTGAAGCAAACAAAAAATTGGAATTTTATCTTTCAAGCAAAATATGTGGCAGAAATTTTGGAGAGGTTTAAAATGTAGAACAACAAGTCCGCACCAACTACAACTATCATGGGGTTGAAGTTGAGCAAAGAAAATTGTAGCAGTAATGTCAATCCAACATTATACAAAAGCATGATAGGCAGCTTGATGTATTTGACTGCCACTAGGCCGGATATAATGTATGCATTGAGTTTGGTGTCGAGGTTCATGGAGACACCCAAGAAGACACATTGGCAAGCACCGAAAAGGATTCTAAGGTATGTTAATGGGACAAAACAATATGGCGTTTTGTACACAACAACAAGTGATTTCACGTTGGATGGTTACACTGACAGTGATTGGGCAGGAAGTGCCGATGACATAAAGAGCACGTCAAGATATGTTTTTCATTTGGGTTCGAGAGCCATTTCATAGGCCAGCCAATAGTGTCACTGTCAATAGCAGAAGCTGAATATGTTGCAACAACAACAACAGTTTGTCAGGTATTTTGGATGAGAAGGATGTTGACGAATCTTCGTCATGACCAAGAGGGAATGACAACTATTTTCTACGACAACACCTTAGCAATTGCATTGTCAAAAAATTTTGTCCTTCACAAGAGGACCAAGCATATTGATGCTAAATATTATTTTATCAGGGAGTTTATTAACAATGATGAAATTGTGTTGCAGAACTGCAGGTCATAGGAACAATTTGCTGATATCTTCACAAAGCCATCGGCACGTGAAAATTTTGTTGAACTCAGAAAATTTTTGGAAATTGTCAATGGCAACAATTGTGATTAAGGGGGGGTGTTGGAAATAATAATCCCAAACACCGCAATAAAAACCCTGATAGTAGTCATACTTGTCAGAAGTATTTTTGCAGGTTGCGTCTTTGTTTGAAGATGGAAGGACTGAAGCCAGAACAGAAGTACCGCGCGAACCATTCTGCAACACAACAAATAATTTAAGGCATTTAATGTATTTTGGTAAATAGATATGGGCAAGCATTCATTCCACGATTATTGCCCACACTCCACAAACACCTACGTGATTACTGTCCACACTCAACAACAACAACGTATTAATTATTTGATCTATCATGTGTTAATGTAAAATTGTATGTTGAGATAAATATGTATGTAAAAGTCATTTTGCAAGTTAGAGAGAAAGAGAGCGAGAGTCTGTGAGGAAAAAATCGTGGAGAAAATTTTGGTATGCGCATGAAAACAACAGTTACTGTGTTTTACTCTGTGTTATTCCGCGTGAAGTGTAAATCATTGTAAACCTTGTTCTACTTGGTGAATGAACCGCAATCTCATATGAATATATTTTCATGATTTATAAATTAATCCTAATTTTTTATTGTTCCTCCAAGCTTACTCTAAGTTTTTTGTTTCCCTGAGTGAATACTGTGGTTTTTTAAGCCTCTGTATAGCTGCATGGAATCTAGTTGTGGAAATCGAGATGCATGAAATTGAGCTGCATGAAATCAGCTTCACGAAACTCTCCCTTCTGCATCTCTGCGTAAATTTTTTCAACAATTCAGAGAATCATGTGGACACGCATTGAAAATTGGATCTCAAAAGTTTAGCCAACAAAATAAAAGACAGTTCTAAGGATGAACAATTAACAACTAGTTCCAACACGAACCTAACAAACCAACAAAACAAAACAGTATTTGTAATGAGGGTGAATTGATGAGCAATTAACAACTAGTTCCAACATGAACCTAACAAACCAACAAAGAAAAAAGGTATTTGTAATGAGGGTGAATTACCGACCAATGCCTTCAAGAACCTAAGAGTAACAAAGCATGCAAGAATAACAATACTACGAATTTCCCAAGCACGCTGCAAACAATTACAAGATAATTTCTGAGAATGTTGGAAAAGAGAAGACGAGTTACTAAACAATCGTCATGAGTTAAAAGCTTTTCTATAACATATAGGAGGATCAATTTCCCTTCATTTCCACATGCTTGATTAATATCCAGTCCCTTTCACGTACATCAAATTATAATTTTAAAACATGTTTGATCAAATTAATATTTTTCATGGTTTGGTCGGAGAACGAGTGTCACGCCCCTACACCTGCGGTGATCTTCCAACTGCTTATAGCGAGGTGCGGCACCACCGAGTGCTTTCTTTTTAACAATACTAACACCCATGGACTACGCCTACTTCAACATGAACTTACTTAGTTTATGTTTTTGCAACCGAATAAAGCATTATCCTTTATACTTTAGTGAAGACCATTCTCAATTATTAACCATGGACAATAAACCGAGAACATCAACAATAAGCAAGTATAAAGGGAGGGGCAACTCCCAGAAAGCCTGCCTGACAATTTTATTATATCAATAATATCAGATTTTACAACAAGTGTGTCTTGGCCGAACCAAGTCTCACACTTAACCAATTTTTACAAAAGACAGGCCACCTGCCTTTTACAACATGTTCTGCACCCTTGCACGAAGGGAGGTGCTCACCCGAGCCACCCAAGATCCCTTAGCCAAGTCCTGCATAAACCCGTGTACGAAAATCCACTCAACACATGGCACACTTGCCAACCTCCCACTAAGTCAAACTGCGCAATCCTTCAAGCCTAATGCGCATGAGATATGCGCATTTACCTACCTAAGATTGCACACTTCTTTTCCTCTTATGCGAAGGTCTTGAGTGAATGTTCCTTGCCTTATGAGCTCCCACGCTTGTCTTATATATATGCTTTCGTATGTGATGTTACATGGGGTGTTAACCCATGGCTGACTCCATAATCTTTTGTCGTATGCTCCACATACCCTTTTACATGTCGGCTTGATTATACTTTATTGTTTATTATTCCACGCATATAAACCTCCCTATGTTCACATAACATGTGCGTTCACATAACACTTAGTCAATTTCATGTGTTTATTATCGTCACATTTTTCATCACATTTGTGTCGCAATTGTCGTTTGTCACGCGCCCGTGCACCCGCCCGTGCCCGTGCACGATCGCCCGCCCGGCGCCCATCGCACAATCACCCGGAGGGCTTACATTCTCCTCCACCTAAAATCATTGTTGTCCTCGACAACATACCATCATCCATGATGTTGACTCCTCCACATAAGGCAAACATCACTGCAACATATGTAGAACCACTGTCTCCACCATGTCTCGGCCTAGTGACCAACTGCCACCAAGCTCACCATACCAAAGTATGTATCTCCATAATCCATGCTCAGGTCCATGGAACCTCCATCCACCTCATCTGCAACATGTCATGATGCTTGATGCCAAGCCATCCCTGCATCATCATCCATACTTGTGCCTCCTCAACGTGAAGAAACCATCTCATCAAACCGACTCTTGATATGCCCCATTCAGGTCCATGAAGCCCTCTCCATCATCTGCAATGTGCCATCCTCAAGTCTTCAATCAACTTTCGATGTGCCCCATTCAGGTCCATGAAGTCATCTTCATCATCTGCAATGTGCCATCCTCAAGTCTCCAATCTTATCAACTCTTGATGTGCCCTATTCAGGTCCATGAAGTCCTCTTCATCATCTGCAATGTGCCATCCTCAAGTCCCCATGTCTCACTAGCAAGTCCTCCTGCATAACATTCCTGCCCTAGCACTTCTCTTTGGATGTCCCTTGACATCTCTACAAGTGCTTCCACACAATGTCCTTGCATAGGTCCGCCATGCTCAATGTCTTCAAGTCTCCAACCTGATGTCCATGACTAAGTTTCCCATGTAGTCCAACCAAGTAGACACATCACAACATCTAACCATCCCATCCAAGTCTTCAACTTTCGGTTTAGTGAACTCGGTCACCCAACCATCTCATCATCATGTCATGAGTCCCTTCATCATAGCTCCTCCACCAAAGTGTCCACCAAGACTTGCTCTTGGTCTCGGCCATGACAAGTCCACTCAAAAAATCACAAGTGTGTGCCCTCCTCAACCTGTCCATGAGTCATGCCGGGCACTTAGCCAATTCATGTGGCTAAAACATGACTCATTCTTCCACAACGATCATCAAGTTCCTCCCTTGTCAAGGGCCTTTGCACCTTCAACCATAAGGTCACAAGTAGCCCCAACAAGTCCTGCAATGGTTGACAATCCTTGTTCTTCCATACAAGGTTCCATCATAGTCATCCATGGTAAGATGTCCTCTTGCCTTGGCAAACTGGCTTTGCCCTTCTCTGCACACGGTCCATCTCCCAAATGCCCAAATGAAACACAAGTATCATCACTTACTTCATCATCATGAGGCTCCTCCATGTGAGTGACCTCATCCATACATGTTGACAAACTACACGATCCTGGTTCAACTTGATCACCTTCAAGTTCATCCTCTATCGTAGTCATGTCTGCAACATCTTCCTCTATCACAGCTTCCTCTTCCTTGTTGGCACAATCTGCAACTTCACCTTGCTCCATTTCCCAACCGGGTTGAAGAAGCTCTTTCTCAGCTTCAACCTTCCTCTTCAAGGCTAGGAGATGCCTCTCAAGAGCTAGGCAATCCCACTTCTTTTGGTTCAATTTCTGTCTTATCCCGAGCTCCTTGAGTTCTGCTTCAATCAAGTCTACTTCCTTTGCAAGTCGAAGAGCTTCCTCTCTATTCTCATCAGAAATCCCTTCCTTAACCAAGGCACGAAGAGCATCCTTTGCTTCAAACAACCTTTTGCCCCATTCTGCAAATCCTTGTTTTACTCCTTCTGACTCTTCAAGTAGACTCCCTTCGAGTTCTTTGAAGGATGTATAACCCAATTCCTGCAAGATAGACATCTTCACCTGCAACCTGAACCGACCCTTGTCTCACTTCGTGTGAAACAATCTCCTTCACCTGCAAGTACCCTTGTCACTGTCACGAGCAACCTTTGCTGACCAGCTCCAACCGAGCTCTGATACCAACTGTCACGCCCCTACACCTGCGGTGATCTTCCAACTGCTTGTAGTGAGGTGCGGCACCACCGAGCGCTTTCTTTTTAACAATACTAACACCTGTGGACTACGCCTACTTCAACATGAACTTGTCCTGACGATGAACCACACTAGTTGGTTCGAAACGCGTCGACAAATGATATTCTATGTGATTTACGCTGAAGAATCTCTCATAAAATGAACTTACTTAGTTTATGTTTTTGCAACCGAATAAAGCATTATCCTTTATACTTTAGTGAAGACCATTCTCAATTATTAACCATGGACAATAAACCGAGAACATCAACAATAAGCAAGTATAAAGGGAGGGGAAACTCCCAGAAAGTCTGCCCGACAATTTTATTATATCGAGAATATCAGATTTTACAACAAGTGTGTGTTGGCCGAACCAAGTCTCACACTTAACCAATTTTTACAAAAGACAGGCCACCTACCTTTTACAACATGTTCTGCACCCTTGCACGAAGGGAGGTGCTCACCCGAGCCACCCAAGATCCCTTAGTCAAGTCCTGCATAAACCCATGTACGAAAATCCACTCAACACATGGCACACTTGCCAACCTCCCACTAAGTCAAACTGCGCAATCCTTCAAGCCTAATGCGCATGAGATATGCGCATTTACCTACCTAAGACTGTGCACTTCTTTTCCTCTTATGCGAAGGCCTTGAGCGAATGTTCCTTGCCTTATGAGCTCCCACGCTTGTCTTATATATATGCTTTCGTATGTGATGTTACATGGGGTGTTAACCCATGGCCGACTCCATAATATTTTGTCGTATGCTCCACATACCCTTTTACATGTCGGCTTGATTATACTTTATTGTTTATTATTCCACGCATATAAACCTCCATATGTTCACATAACATGTGCGTTCACATAACACTTAGTCAATTTCATGTGTTTATTATCGTCGCATTTTTCATCACATTTGTGTCGCAATTGTCGTTTGTCACGCGCCCGTGCGCCCACCCGTGCCCGTGCACGATCGCCCGCCCAGCGCCCGTCGTACAATCACCCGGAGGGCTTACAACGAGGGCCCAACTAACTATACGAATATGAAATTGAAAGAGAGATGAGCACAAACAAAAGTTGAAGATTTCATTTCTAGTGATTACAATTTATAGACAGAGCCCGCCAAAGATTCTACAGTGATTCTACCAACTATCATCCACTCTTACCAAGTAATACTGACTATTAATTACTTCGCCAACTATCGAATAATGTTCTTGATTATTATAACACCTCTCCTTAATCATGAACTATTTTTTAACTTGCTTGCTGGTCTAAGTCTTAACTACGATTACAATGTAATTAGGATCTTCTACAACACATAACTTCTAGAAATTTCAAATTTAGCCTTTCCAAGGGGCTTGGTGAATATGTCGGCCACTTATTTATTTGTATTACAATATGTTAAATCAATTTCTTTTATTGCACTTTTTTCTCATAGAATGATGTTGTGTTTCTATATGCTTTGACTTTGTATGATATACATGATTGTTTTCGAATTTGATAGTGCTTTGATTATCACATCTGATTATTGT
Source organism: Pinus tabuliformis (assembly GCA_031772625.1). Classification (NCBI taxonomy): domain Eukaryota; kingdom Viridiplantae; phylum Streptophyta; class Pinopsida; order Pinales; family Pinaceae; genus Pinus; species Pinus tabuliformis. Next base: position 927,023,638 of record CM062806.1, read on the forward strand.
AGGTTCTTGTTGTAATTCTCCAACATCTTCATGTATTCTTCTAAACCATATTGCCTAATATGTAGCACTACTTAATGCTTTATACTTAGCTTCAATTGATGACAATGAAATAATTGGTTGCTGCTAACTGCTCCATGATATTGCTGCTGGACCCATATTGAACATGTATCTAGTGGCATATTTCTTGTCATCTAGATTTCTAGCCTAGTCAGAATCAAAATAACCTCTCGACTTAATATCAAATTCATTAGTATACATAATACAAAAATTAAGTTTTCCTTTCAAATATCAAAGGAATTTATTTGTTGTTTTCCAGTGGCTTTCACAAGCCTTAACCATGAACTAAATAAGTATCCTAACAGAATATGGTATATCTGGCATCGTATTGGTGAGGTAGTTCATACTTCCCACTAGTTCATGATACACGGTTCCATTCACCTCTTTAGTTACATCATCATTGTACAATTTAACATTTTGTTCTAGAGTATATATTACTTTTCATTTAATCATATTGAACCTTTTAAGGATATCCCTTGTATATTTTCTTTGTGTGATTAATATCTTACCATATTGCTTCCAAACTTCAAGACCTAAACAATAATGCAATTCACCAAGATCCTTCATCTCAAATACCTATGACAACTGACTTTTAATTTCTTCAATCAACTTGGACGCATTTCCTATTATGATAAGATCATCAACATATACAAATATCAAATCAACATTCCCATATCCATATGTCTTAATGTATAAGTTAGGATCACTATTGCTTCTGATAAAACCTTTCTCATAAAATAATCAATTTTCACATACCAAGATCGTGGTGCTTGTTTCAAAACATATAAAGTGTTTTTTAACCTTCCGACACAATTCTCCTTTCCATTTTCTACAAACCCTTCAAGTTGAACCAAATAAACTTCTTCTAATAGATTTGACATCTAAATGGTGCATTTTATAATTATGTTTTGTAGCTAATGCAATCATGATTCTAATTTTGTTTTAGCTACAGGTGCAAAGGTATCTTCATAATCAATTCCCTCTTTTTGTGAATAAGATTTTGCAACCAATTTAGATTTATACTTATCAATACTTCCATCAACATTAGACTTGGATTTCTACAACCATTTGCATCCTATACAAAATTTATTTTTAGGTAGTTTTGTTAATTCCCACGTGCCATTCTTTGTTATAGAGTTATATTCTTCATTCGTTGCATCTCTTCATTCTTTATATTCTTTAGCCTCTTCATAATTTGAAGGTTTGACAACATTCATTACATGGGACATCAATGCATAATCTGTATACCTTATAAGTGCTTGAATTTGAAATGATGACCTTCTTGGAGTTTTACTGCTTTAATCTTTCTTCCCGCTTTGTGGAGTTTTTCATCTCTTCTTGGAGTTTCATGATTGCTTCATGTTACTTGCTCTTAAACCTATACTTATTCATGTGCTTGTTCTTGTTCATGGTCAACACCTGTATCTATTTTGACATAATCATGAATATCATGTCGTACACTAGTATTATTCATTTTATCTCCTTCATCTGGATTCTCATGAAACACCACTTCCCTACATGCAAGAAATCCATGGGAACTAGGATCAAACAACTTGTATGTCTTTTTATCATCATAATAACCAATAAAAGTGCACTTAATTGACTTTGCATGAAGTTTTCATCTTTCATCTGTTGGAATATGAGCAAATGTCTTGCATCCAAAAACTCTTAAATGACTCACTTTTGGTTTATACCTATAAAATGCTTCAACAGGTGTTTTAATATCTAATTTTTTTGTTCGAATCCTATTTTTCAAATAAACAAAAATATTAATGGATTTAGCCTGAAAACCATTAGAGACAGTTTTACCGTGAAGCATACTACATGCACATTCTACAATTGTTTTGTTTTTCATTTTAGCAACATTTTTTTGAGGTGTATATGGCACTGTAAATTGCTAGAATCCCAATGCTTTTACAATATTGATTAAATTTTCCTGATTTATATTCTCCCCCATAATCAGATCTAAGAATTTTGATGCACGTGTCAATTTGCTTTTCCACCATATTTTTGAACTCTTTAAAGCACTCAAAAACATCATTCCTCTTTCCTATGAAATAAACCCATGTATACCTAGATCTATCATCAACAAAAATAAGAAAATACCATCCTCCACCAAGAGGGCTATTTTTTATAGGTCCATGTACATCAATATGAATCAATTCAAGTATTCTCATGTTTCTTTTCTACAAGAAATTCTTCTCTATGTTGGTTGTCAAGTGCACATGCTTCACATTCAACATTATCATTCTTCATAATGGGAAGACCTTCAACCATTGTTTTCTTTTGAAGTAACATTAATTCATTGTGATTTAAATGCCCATTACTTTGATGCCGTAAATCTATTATTGACATTTTTGTAGATGCTAATGCTTGATGACCTATCCTAGTCACATCCATCTTATACAACCCTCCAACTATGGTACCTGTGGCAATAACCTTGTAGTGATCTCGAATGTATTTAACAAAACACTGCATTTAACAAATTTGACCTTCAAATCTTGGTCAACAATAATAGAAACATAAATTAAATTATTTTTTTATACAAAGAACATACATTAAATTATGATTCTATCTCATGTCCATTAGGAAAAATCACACATATTACTCCATAACATTGAATGTTAAGTTTTCTATTATCTCCTATATAAACATATGTTCCATCAAAATTTTCATAATATTCATTAAACCAATCCTTGTTACAAGCCATATGGAGTGACGCACCATAGTCGATGAACCAAGCATTCACATCATCAATTTCTGCAGAAAATGAAACATTAGAAATAAACAATCTAAGATTGTTAAATCCATCATTTATTGATGTGTATTTGTCCCCAAATTTTCCATTATGCCTTTCGTTTTTTTCTTTAGACTCGTTTTATTATCTTTTATAGCAATCTTTAGGGTGATGCCCATGTTTTCTACAATAATAACAATCATCATTTCTCTTATCATGAGTTGGAAATTTAGATTGTGTTATACCATTCTATTTTTCTTGAAACTTACCTCATTTTTTCATGTCCCATTGCTTGTCTCTATATGGTTTTTTATCTTTGGCTACCAATGCCCAAACTAAACTAGTAGAGAAAAAATTTAAGCTCTTCATCCTCTCTTCCTCTTGTAGAAGAATTCTAGTCAAATCATCAAATGTAGGGGGCTTCTCTATAATTGAAATAATTAAAACAAAAAATTGATAATCTTGCACTAAGCCATTTAATGTTATGGTGACCAAGTAAATACTAGACACTTTTCCCCCAATATGTCCTAACTTATCACTTAAATATTTGACACACGACATGAAATTGTTTATATTTTCATTTGCTTCCATTTTTATAGAAAAAAGTTTAGTCTTCAAAAATAAGACCCATTTTTTATTTGTGGTTTCATACACACATTTGAGCACATCCCATGTTTCTTTTGATTTCTTAAAATCTTTGATGTGATGAATTATTTTGTGCTTTACGGACATACATAACAACACCTTTACTTTACTGGAACAAAAGCTACAACATTAGGTTTGCGCTCATCTCCACTCACGATTATAACATTCTAAATTTGTCACCAACTTGAATTTCCAGTTCAGAAAATTTTATCCATCAAATTTAGTGAATTCATTCAAATAAAAATAAAATAAAAGAAATAAAATTGTCTAAAAAAACACCATATTAGAAAGAAATACAAAATATCTCCAAATCTACAAATACCACAAGAAAATGGGCCAAATCTATATTAAATTGTGCCTAATTTATTGTAATATTATGCCAAATATATATATGAGTTTTAGTATATCGAAATGATTCTATTCCACCATGCTTTCTTTGCGGTCTCTTCCCCTTTTTTTTTCTTATTAGTTATCTCGACTCCACCATACGCCACCCCACCCCGAATATCATTTGAAAATAAGTTATAAGAACTAATGTCTATTCAAACACTAATAAAATACTCATGTTCGTTCAAACCGACAACTTTGACTTGCAGTTAAAGGTCGACACATGATACAACAGCTACGACTGTAATCTTCTTGTATTATTATGGCCCTGAATCACAAAGACAATTTCTCTATTGACAACGTGCGGGGGGCTTAACACTTGATAGTAGTATCCTCGAGTGGATCTTCCAGCGGCTAGGACTGCGTGCACTTCTCACAACTTAGTGACAGCGGGTGATAGTGGCACCTATGATGCATGGTCACTAACAGATGCTCCCAGACAACAACATGGTCTACAGAGAAATCATAACACATAGCGACGATGATGGTGCACTTAAGTTTGATGCCCAAAATAGTGATTGCTTATAAACCAAACACACTCAGATAATGCAGATCACTAAGATCTCGAGCCCTTTGGATCTCAATCCTCTCGTTCTGATACCAAAATAGAGATGAACACAAACAAAAGTTGAAAATTTCATTTCCAGCGATTGCATTATACAAAGAACCTGTCGAACATTCCATAATGATTCCACTGACTCCTGCCGGCTATCACCGACTATAGAATAATCGTCATGATTATTCTAACAAATTGATGTTGCATCGTTCATGTTTAAGTTTTAGCAGAAGTATGGCGATGTGTTTACAGTGATTTAATTATTTTATTAGATTTTTTAATCTGGATATTTTGTGGGATAGTTTTAATTTATTTTAGGTGACTCTCTCCTTAAATATTTGTTTATGATATTTTAATTAGTGATTTAATATTCTATAAAATCAATTTATTTATATTTCATGGATTATATCTTTTTTTAATGTTTATATGTATTTTTTAAAATTAAATTTTATTAATCTCCTAAAAGTATATTACATCATAGAGGGAGATACTCAACCATACATCTACTACACTGTTGATTTCAAAAATCGTAATGATTTTTGGGTTTTTATTTTCTATTTTTTTTCCAACGAACATCAATTCATTATACCAAACCATCCATAGAAACATATGATAGTGCTACCTTTTCAATTTTTTTGAAAGAATCATATTAACTGGATCTACAGGATTCAATAGATATTTCTACTTATCACAATTATCATATTCATAGTTGCACTTTCGTCCCCCAGTTGTAGGTACAATTATGGCTGAAGATCTCTCAGTATGGTTTTCCAAAAAAAATTCCATTGTTAGGGATTGTGTCGATGTAGTTGGGCCTGGTATCTAGAGTGGTTGAGTTGTTAGGAGGTGGCTTTTGCTTCTAGGATTTGTTCTTATTTTTAACTAGGTAATTTCTCGGCTCTGATGAGACCATCAAATCTCTTGAGCCATGGTAGCTTCTCTTTGATTCCTAGTTGCAGAAAGCCCCTTTTGAAGAGGGGAAATCATTCTAAAGGTTCGAAGGTTGGAAAATTATAAACCTGAAGGTAGTGTTCTTATAGTCTAATCATTGGATATAATCCTTACCCTCCCATTTTAGGAAGATTTCATTGGTAAACCTTCACCGAGGTCGACTTCCACGCATATGCATACATAGGTTACGAAACCTTTTAACAATATTTCACTGTCTGCTCTAAAAAATATGCCTATAGAGTCTCGAATATCCTCTAAGATCTTTGGCTAGATCCATTGAAGAGGAAAGTTGGGGAGTTTAACCCAAACAAGGAGAGGCAGGGACTTCATGGTGAGAGGATTAAACTCTAGGAATCACGACTAAATTGAAATATAAGCTCATCCCCAAAACCATTATCCCTGATCAAAAATATTCTTTCAGTCTTCCAAATCATTAAAGAAAACCATGAAATATCCCTTTGAACAAAATAGATAATCTAGGTTTTGGTACTAATTCTGGTGGACCTAATCCCAGAGGGCAGATGTCAAGGGCCAAAAACCATTAAAATGACATATAATCACTTGAGTTTCAAAATTTGATGTTCTTTTCTTATTAATGATCTCATTCACCTCTAGTATTGGGTTTTCTAAAGAATGTTCCACTATAAAAGCATAACCTAAGAGCTCTTTGGGAGGTTGAGGACTTTTACATGGCTTTAGGTTTTCTTTGAAAGACATGGGCCTTGTAGAATAAGATTTCCCGCCGCCCATTCCACCTCCTTGCAGACTCGTATAAAGGGAGATAGTGGTGTCCTTTTGAATGTCATAAGCTTTGAGGTCATTTTCCATTTTCAATAACCTCCCTTCAAAGAGGATCCTAATCACTCCCACAGGGATTCCTGTACTTTGATGGTTACATTAAGTTACCAAAGCTGCAATGTCTGTCTCTTTTAACTTGAAACACGGAGAATGAATAGACAATATTCTAACAACAATGGGGAATTTTTTAAGATCCTCATCAACAAAACCTTGCATAGCCTGATCCAAACCATCAACCAACCACCACAAGAGAGGCACAACACCCCTAGGAAGGCTTGTTGACTAAAGGATTCTTTCAAACATATTATGGACATAGAATGACTCCCTTGTTTGAATTTTTGGCAAACACTTTGTCACCATCCTTCTCACAATCTGAAGGTTGGAAACATGAGACAAATATGACTAGCCTAAGGATATTTCCTGACTAGAACGTTACGTTAAAAACTTTGCAGGTTTTCTAGCACCCCCATTAAGAATCTCAGTCAATGGTTTCAACAAACACTTTGCCAGAAAAATTCCTTCACAAGCATTTTCCATGCCCTTGTGCACTTGCATGCTCTAAGGCCCCTTCAAAAACTGAAGCATATAGGACAAGAATGCTTTACTCATTGACCTTCGCGAGCTCAAGGCTCCTACTATGGAAAATAGAAGATATACCAATAAATTGTGAAACAATTTCTCCACTAGTCTTAGTTAAGTGAGTTCCTTTGCCTAGACCGCTCTTTGTCGTGTACTTCATAAGGGATAGAGGAGGGACGAGAAACACCCCCCTCTCTGATGGAAATTTCTCCAACCAGTGCATAATAGATACGAAGGATGTTGCAACACTATCCCTTCTTACGCTCTCAGTGTTCGCCATTCTCTTGGTAAGGAAAACATTTTTTCTTATATCGATTATTATAACAGTTTAATGAGACTATTTTTTTAATCAAAATTATTTATTTACTTTTTATTCTAAATCATTTAAAAATATATAAAATTATCGTTATGGATGGTCTATTTTAGAATAGGGCTTTTGGAATTTCCATGATTTAAAAAATATAAAATTATGGATGGTCAAGAATTAATAATCTTAAAATATCCTTAGTCATATACACAATCAAATGGATTAAATCAAGAGTATCTGAACAACGTTTCAATTTCATACCTACATTTCTCTTGTTGTGATATTACATATCCTCAAAATTACAAATGGGGCATACAAATTTTGAGTGTTATCGATGTTTATCAACCATTTAATTTATATGTTTGTGCTAGTTTTAGATTACTAATTTTACACAATTTCAATACTCAAATGCCCTATGAAATAATTCTTAGAAATGTTTCTTATTGTAGCCCAAACAATCACAAACCCATATATGTGCTTATGTAACTTCCAATGAAGTGTTGGTTATGGTTGGAAATAAACACCCCATTAACTCCAAGTTAGTTAATGATATTTGATGGAAAGATAATTATAAATAAGGGTGGATTAGAAAGGTCCCTAATTTATCAAGAAAGAAATTGTCTGTGATTTCATCCTTTGGTGTATTAAATATTGGATAGATTAGAAGATCTATCTATTGGATTGCAAATGATTTCCTACATCATATCTAATCACTATGGCCGGAGGTAAGTTCTTCTTCATTTTACATTAAATTTTATTCTTACAATTGGTGTGAGAGCCATCCTTCAAATTAAGGTGTTTGATTTGAATATTTTACTCCTTTCTTTCTCTAAATTAATTTTTCTCTATGCAATGGTCTTTTCCCTTGAGAAATTTAATAATAGAGAAATATCTTCATTCATTTTCTCTGAAATCTTAATCGTTTAGAGAATGTAAGCCCATAAATTATTTTAAGGTATCAATGGTTTTAGAGAGAGAAAGAATGTAGTTAATTATTATTCTCTACAGATGATTAGAAATGTATGAATTTTAATATATACATATGAAGATATTTTACCATGATTTGAGTTATTTAATAATGAGATATGGTGACAATTTAGAATTTCAAACATGATAATATCAAAGGAACCAATGGGTATATCTATTTCATGAAAACATGTATACATTGTGGATATATGTTGTATAATTATAACTCACTTATGTATTATGCATATATCATAACTATAATTAATAGTTTATTGGTGCCAAAACATTATTTGAAGATGGTGTCAAGAAACATAGATATTTATATGCTTTTCCATGTACCATAACAATATGCATAACTTGTTTTAAGTTAATTCAAGATAACATGATATGGCTTTAGGTTTTACAAGTACGCATCATGATGTGTCATATGCACATGAATGAATATCATGATATGCATTATTTTTGTCACATGGTCATTATATTTTTATTTATGCATTTTATTTCATATATTTTGATCTTGTATGATTAAAATTAATGCATTTATATTATGATTAGCTAATTTATACTAATTTGTAATCATTTTTATTGAATATTTTATAATATGTACAGTATAAACCAATCTTATGATCTGATAATTACTACCTAATGATATTCAAACAATTTATCTCATGCCACTGATATCATTAAGCAATTATACACTAAAAATATCAATAGTAAATGTAATAGAAACCATAAGACATTAAAGAGACAACCATGCACAATAAATACATTGATTTTTTCTTGGGAAAACCAACCTTGGGAAAAAACCCAATGCCTTTTCATCTAAGAGAAAGTATTCTTCAACAAGGTTTACAAATCTAAATTGTCTAGAAATTTGTGCCAATATCCAAGTCTAAATACCAGAAGAATCTAGTCAATTTCCAACAATTTAATGTTGGTCAAACTAACCAAAAATACATAAGTTAACCCTAGTCAAACTGTTAAATTTCAACCTATAGTTAAGCTCTTCCCTGTGTCAAATGCATGTGGTAAGATATGTACTGCGATAAGCTCTAGTCAATGGTCAATTTCAAACTTGGTCAAATTTTAATCAATTCAGCCTCTTTCTATCGCACATGAAGTTTCTCTCGGAGAGAGAAGATGTGATGATCAATTTATAGAATTGAAGTGTCATATCATGTATATATACAGTTTGAACGAGTTAAATTTTGACCATGGATATACCCTTTTATTGTGGAGTCGACATGTCAATTTTTCGGCTATATGATGCACAAAAAATAAAAGAATTATTTTAATATTCATAATTCTTCTATGTTGACTTAGGTGACCTTTTCGCATTCGGGAATGCCTCCTGTTGCTACAAAATAATCAACACTTCCTCTTAGTGAGGGAGGTATTCTCCTTGGCTGCAATATATTTTCCCTTAGCTAAAATTTCTCCTTCATATGAAAAGTTTATGAGCTTGCTATGTTGATGGATGCTTATAAATTTTTGCATCCTAGATTATGAAATGTGACTCCTCACATGCATGTTTATAGATCAATCCATCCTAGTGCAAGTAATGAGAGTATCTTGGGATTTTTTACCCTTTTCCAAGTCAGCATGGCCCAACCAAGATCCTGTGTTGTTCCTTAGGTAAATGTATCAATCTCTTTTGGTTACATCAACATGACCTAACCAAAGTATGTTATGGATTCCTAGGAGAAGATATTCCCTTGGACCATTCACCCTTGGCCAAATCAACATGGCCCGACTTAAGTCCATTATGGATTCTTAGGTGAATTACATCAATCTCCTATAGTCAAATCAACATGACAAAACAAAATTCCTTTATCGCTTCTTAATAGAACATATCTCCAATCTACAATTTCCCTAGGTTATTCAACTCTAGTCAAATGACCCAGCCAAGTCCTTCTGGCTTCTTAGGTGAATATATTTGTCTCCCTTGGTCAAATCATCATGAACCAACCACGTCCTTTTGGCATTTTATGAGATGGTCTAACTAATTCTGCAAATACATCAACACTCCCTCTTAGCAAGGGAGATAGTCTACATCACTCCAAGCTTGTCTCTAAAGTATATAAACTTCACTCTAGATAGATCCTTAGTGAGAATGTTCACAATCTGCTTGTCTATGGATATGTATTGGAGCTTCACTACTCCCATGTCTTGAATGAAGTGACCTAATTAAATAGTCCTACATGAAGATTTTGAAGCCACACTACTTCACCACTTGCAACACTGGCTGTGATATACTTCTCCTTTGTTGTAGTGAATATGAAAAAAGTGTGCTTCCTTCTAAACCAATATACCATAGTTTATCCCAAGTTAAAGTAACACTCAAATGTTCTCTTTATGTCATATGCACTATCAACCTAATCTGAATCTATATATCCCTACAAAATCACTTCAACACTTAGGCCATATCTCAAACCATATTCAACTATATTGTGCAAGCACCTCAATACATGCTTTGTTGCAACCAAATGTATCTACTTTGGCTCAACTATGCAATAGCTCACGATGTTCTATGCAAAGAAAATATATGACTTGGTGTACACCAAGTACATCATGGATTCAATCAACTACATGTACACCATGGGATCCAAAAATATGATTATGAAGTAGAATCACTCAATTTCTTCATATTAGAAACCATAGAAGTAGTCATGGACATGCAGTTCATCATACTAAGTCTCCTCAAATTCTAGACAATATAATTTCACTATCTGAGAAATATCTCATCATGTCTTTGCCACACATCAAATCCCAAGAAATAATGCATTAGACCAAAATCCTTCATCTCAAATTATGAGGTCAAATCCCTTTGACCCTGAAGCAGGTCTTTCTATGGTAATCTTGGTTTCTCCCTCTATCGTGGAAGCAAATCCTCTTGCCACAAATTCTCTCTTTTTCACGTAAGTAATTACTTCTATCATTGTTGCTCTCTTTGTCCTATAAGAAAGTCCTTCTATTTTCTGACATGGTTGTTTTGAATAAGGCATACTTCTCCTAGAGACCTTTTGCATCTAAGGATCTCGATAATTTCAACCCATGACATCCTCTTGGAAGGTTTCCCCTTCCACTCTTCTTGACTATCTTCTCCCTCAGAACTGGAAACCCTTTCAGTCATCTAGCATAATCCTAGATGTCCTAAAAAATATATATAATCCTCACTCTCTCTTAAGTAATGAACACTTATACTGACTCTATGCTCTATTCTTTAGGTCAAATGAGAACCTTCCCATTTGGAAAATGGATAAAAAAAATATCTTTATAGTCCACTCACTCTTTTTGGGAGAACCCTCTTGCCACATCTTTGTTTTATACTTCTGAATACTTCCATATACTACATGAATAATGTACCTATTCTTGCTTTCTCGATTTAGGAGGCCATAGAAGAAAAATCACGACCAAGAAAAATACAGGGACAAGAGGTTGACAAAAGGAATAAAAATAATAATAATTAAGGAACAAAAATATGAAGTACTTATCTTTGGATTAAGGAAGAAAATACTAAGGATTGTGAATTCGCTCTCTAAAAAATCTTGTAAGATGAATTTGGAAACCTATCATGTGCCTAGAGGCACAACTTCCCACAAACATTATTAGCAATAGATCCTAAATGAATAATTTCTATGACTTCTTCTGAAGTGGATGCTCATCTACTTCTTCAACATTAGTTGTTGATGCATGCTCCTTTCCTTTAATATTTCTAGATTTTACAAACCCTAAGTCTTCCAACTCTTGTACCACACAAGCATAAAGACTTCAATATTAATACATAAATATTAAAAGCACATACTTTAATATAGGTTTTATGATAAAATCTCTTCTCACTTTATATAGAAGTAGGTTAGGGAGGATTTATCCTCTGCTTTCTCTGGCCCCAGAGTAACTTCCTTGTGAATATTTGTAACACATTTTTCCATTCTGAGACTTAGCACCCACTAAAGGGAAATAAAAATCTAGTCAAGTTTTTGAACACTTCTCTCATAGGATGACTTCAATGGCTATTGTTTCAACAAAGCTCTAATTCCATGTTGAATTTTCTTTAAGATGCACAATATAAACCAATATTATGATCTAAAAAATACTACCTAATGATCTTCAACAATTTATCTCATTCCATTGATATGATTGAGTAATTATACACAGAAAGTATCAATAATAAATGCAACAGAAACATTAATATCATAAAGAGACAACCATCCAAAATAGAGACAACAATTTTTCCTTATGAAACCCAACGAATTTTCTTCTAGGATAAATTATTCTTCAACAATGTTTACAAATCAAAATTGTCTAGAAATTTGTGCCAATATCCAAGGCCAAATATCGAACAAACCTAGTCAATTTCCAACAAGTCAACACTCGTCAAACCTGCAAAAAATATAAAAATCAACACTGGTCAAACAGTCAAATTTTTACGTACATTGAGGCTTAGTCCCATGGTCAATGACCTGTGGTAATATATGTATTGCAGTCTACTTTGGTTAATGGTCAAAATAGGTCAAACTCAAACTTGGTTAAACTTCAGTCGATTGGCCTCTTTCTATCACATGTGAAACTAATTTAAGAGAGAGAAGATGTAATGAATTTATCAAATTGAAGTGTCACATCATGTATATATACAAATTGAATGGGTTGAGTTTGGACCAAGGGACACACCCTTTTCTAGCATAGATGATGCCCAAAAATTAAAATTTTATTTTAATTTTCACAAGCATTTTAACCTAACTTAGGTGACCTTTTGGCATGCAGGAATACCTCGCAATGCTACACAAAAGTCGACATTTTTGATGCATTGTCCTCAAGATTAGTCATTGAATTTTTTTATTATTCTTGATGATATTATTTTCTTGTTACATTTGATTGACTCATAGAATAGCCACAACATCTTAAGCCAATGATAAAGTATAAATCACATATCAGATGTAAGTGATTATATTAATTAATAGCATGGAAATTGTGCTTAAATCTAGAAAATGATATGTCTTGACCCCATAAGGAGGAAATCATAATTCATGAATTTATCAGAATATGATAATAAATTAGGAATAAAATTAAAGATGTTTCTAAATACCCAAAAGCAATGGGCCATCTTCTTAATGATATTAGATCATTTGATTGCATTATAAATTTATTGAGTAAAAAATTTGGTGTATTGTAATCTTGGCCCATTAGAGGATAATGATGACACAATATTTTTCTTTTGGTATCATTAGCATGGGTTAATAATCTAAATTATTCTCATATATGGATCATATCACTTTTTTGTCTAATTTTACAACTATTCCATCTACAATTATCTATAATAAATCATCTTGTGTTCAAATGTTAATTTCTTATAATTTTGAGGACTGGAAGGTGAAAATTCTCCTTACATTAGGGAGTGTCGACTTAGATTTTGCATTCTGTGAGAATGAACCTCCCATCCTTATGAAATCTAGTATGCCAAAGAAGAGGGCCTTATACGAGTGGCGAGGGTCATATAATCACTTATTTTTTCTTTTGATCAAGAATCATGTTGAGAAAGGTATTCGAGGTTATATTCCAGAATTCTCTAAGGAAAAATAATTGATTAATGTTGCAAAAGAATAATATGTGATTTCTGAAAATGAACAAGACAACACCCTAATGAATAAAATATCATTAATAAAACTCATTGGTAATAAGGAATACATGAACACATAATGGAAATGAGAGATATAGGCTCTGAGCTAAAAGCTTTATAGGTCACATACTCTAAGCCTTTCCTTGTCCAATCCATACCCAACTCCATGATTAGAGAATATTGGGCATTTAATATTTCCTATAAAACACATAAGGAGAAATGGTTAATCAATGATCTATTGAGCATGTGTGTTTGAGAGAAAGGGAGATTGAAGTAGGAGAAACTAGAAGGTGCTAATCTAGTGACTCATGGAAACAAATGTTCAGGAAAAGAAAAGGGTGCTCATTATAATAAAAAGCATAATATGGAGGCATCTAGTATAGTTGACAATAAGGCTATCATAATTATTTATTTATTTATTATTTTATTTACTTTTTATTTATTTATTTATTTATTGTTATTATTATTTTTTCAAGAAGAGCGGACACATCAAGAAAAAGTGCTCCAAATATAAAGCTTGGCTGGAAAAGAAAGGTAATCTAATTTATTTAGTGTGTTATGAATCTAATATGGTTGATATTTTTCATAATAATTAGTGGATTTTATTTGGTTCTACAATACATATTGACAATGCAATGTAGGATTTAATTAACCAATGGAAACCAATAGAAATTGAACTCTTCATCTATTTAGCAAACAATATGGGTACAACTAACCTTCCATGCCGAGACTTGACAATGGAGATACGAAACCATATACGGACGACGCCTAATACGGGCTAGGGTTTACTTGTAGAACCTGCACTGACGGAGTCTGCTCATCTTTCTTGTACCACCTTGGTTGGACCTTGCTGTCGTTTTATCCTAATGCCCATCGCACTAGATAATGTTTTCCCTCTGTTGCAACCCTCTCTTTCTCTCTCATGATTTCGTTGTGACTTTGACCATTTCCTTTCTTGATAGCTCTGTTCAGCATCAACGATAAAGGTCTACTACTCCTGGTGGCAGATGGCACGTTGTTTTTGGTAGACAATTATGGAGCTAGATTCAGTTGACTACTTAGATGACCCTATCGCTGATGTCTCCATCTGGACAACCCACCCCTTGATCTCAGACGAAATGTTCCCCCTCAGCAGTGATTTGTCAAATGTCATTGCACCTCTGCCATCGATTTTGGGTCCCTTCTTCCTGGTCGTTACCCTACCTGAGGACCCTCACTCCTGGTTGGTTAGCACTACCCCTCCCCCTTCACTGGCATCCCTATATATTTTGGCTTGTTGAATATGCCCTGACCTCACCACAGGCTCCTCGAGTTACCCACCACATCCTCCATCTGCTGGTTCACACTTCCCTACATCTTCCCCTCCCGGTGAACCCTCGGTTCTTCCTCATGATACTCCTCTTGCTGCATTTCATTCAACTCCTCTCTCTGGCTGCTTTGTAGGCATCCCCATGAATCTAGAAGCAAACCCTATTGGGCCAGGATTGAATCCACTGAACCCTTATCTAAACCCTCACCCTAGTGGCACACAAGCGGACAACAACGACAAGAGCCACAGGCTGGGGAAGAAGCAAAAGTGCATTAAACCTAGGTCCCAGGACATTGCACTTCGATTGGGTGAAGATATCCAGTGGGGTGAAACCATGGACACCGCTGAAAGAGTCTTGGTAGGTAGGGTTCATGGGAGGATCTATACCGTGGCAAGGCTTAAACAGTGGACAACAGAAATCTAGGGGCATCATATGGCAGAACTACCCTTCGTACAAACTTTTGTCTAAGGATGGTTTGCACTACGCTTTGCCAGAGCCAAACACACCAATTGGGTCCTATCTTCCTTCTAGCACATTGAACAAGCCCCCATTCTCCTTCGTCGATGGAACCCTCTTTTCAACCCCGAGCGAGAACAATTGGGTGCTGGACCACTGTGGGTTAGATTATCGGGCTTGCCCCTCCATTTTTGGTCTGAGGACATTTTCAGGCGCATCAAAAACACCCTGGGCACCTACCTGGAGCACGATAAATCATATCTAACCACAGGCATCATGGCATATGCAAGGATACTGGTCCATCTTGATACTAGGGATGGGCTGTAGGAGAAAATCACTCTGCTATGGAGACATTTCTCATGGTTCAGATCCTCGATTATGAGGGGGTCCCTTTTAGATGCAGGAGATACCACAAGGTGGGTCACTTATTCAAGGACTATCCCCTGAATGGAAAAGCAAGGGCAGAGGACAAGGGAAAGATGATCCCTTCCAAGGTTACCAAGGATTCTGAGCACCATACCTCCTCTGAAGCAGCAACGATAACAAAAGTCAACGAAATACCAAAGAAGCACGACAAAGCTCCCTATCGACCTCCCTCTCTTGCATTGACCAGGGCTGGGGCAGCTGTAGTGGCTGCGCTTAATTTGGGTATGCCCATTTCTAATCCTTGTTCTTTGAATTTCTCTACTTCTTCATGTTTTATTGCATCATCCACTGTTGATCATCAGGGCATCACATTTTCATCTCCTCTCCCTAAATCATTGGCCTGCTCCCTGCAACCTCCCCTCCCACTTTCTCTTGCACCCCCCATCCTTCCCAGAATCGACCCCTTCGACCTGATCCACAGACTCTTAACAAGGTTCTCTCACCCATAACTTTCCGCTTCATTCACTCTCTTGATCTCTTCCCCTTGATTCTCTTTTGGTTTGATATCCCCCTCCATCCCTTCAAAACCTCCTAGGGGCAGATCCTCCTCCCTATCCAAAGCCAAGTAACAGGAAGGGGACAAGGTCGTCTTGGGCTGACAACTTGCTATTGACTAGATTCTTAGAGCACATAACACTTTGGAACCATCTCCTCCATGAAGCTGCTCTCCTTTAGTTGCTGAGGGTTATCTAGGCCTGAGAAAAAACTAGCTTTTCCTAGGCTTCTAAGTACTGAACTAGTAGATGTCATATTCCTTTAGGAAACCCTAGGTCTAGCCAAGTTTATCACACACCACATAGAATCCATGTTACCTAGTTAGACGTATCATGCCCTTGATGTTAATGGATGCTCTAGTGGTATTGAATTGGTGTTCAATTCTCGGACTATCAAACTTTTTAATATTTGGGGAGGCATTAGTCACATCGGGGCGAACATCTTGTTAGGTCCCTATACTACTGGTGTAACCCCTTATTGTTATTAGTACAACCCCCTTACTATATTGTTGTTCCCATTTAGCCTCCATATTATTATTATTGTGCCCCATAGAAGCCCACTATTGTTATTATTGTGTCCTTACATTATTATTGTTATGTCGGCTCTAATTATATTATGACCCCTTAGACTCCTATATATAGAAAGGAGGTCTTGTCTTTTGTATCATCCAAGAATTATTCATTTGTGTAATGTAAAGGAGGTTTCCCCCTCGAAGAGGCTAAATTCTAAGGTGGTGATCCATATTTTCTATCTTTTGTGAGCTGGTTTCATAACATTTGGTATCAGAGCTTTGGATTCTAGGGTTTTGCTGCATCTCAAATAGGTCATCGTGGAATTTTCGCTATAACTTTTTTCTGTGATGTTTCAGAAGCTAACAAAAAAATCATTTGAGAGAAAATCTCGCTAAACCTCGGGTCCAAATTTCAGATCTTGTCTCGCTATATTTTCAGAGATATGATCTAAGGAAGTTAGAGTTTTTGCAAGCTCCATAATTTCTTCTAAAACTAGTCATCGTGGAAGTGTTGCTATAACTTGTTCGCTACAAAGTTTCAGAAGCTCAAAAAAAAACCATTTGAGATGAAAGAGGTATGAACCTCAGGTCCGAATTCCAGATCTTGTCTTGCAATATTTTCAGATATATGATCTAAGGAAGTTAGGGTTTTTACAGACTCCCAAATTACATCTTAAACAGGTGACCTTGGGAAAATAATCTTAACTTTCTCTCTGAGCATTAGATTGAAGTTTCATAAGAAGTTATAGAAAGAGGACGAATCTATGTATATTTTTCAGATCCAAAGGTCAAAACAGTGACACGTGTCGCTTCATACAAGTTCTCTCTTCTGAAAAGGTATATAATCAGGTCATGTTGGGAGATTGTGCATAAATCTTTCTTGGAGAATCCAATTTTGATCAAACTAGTGGCATTGGAAAGAGGATGCAGAGGGCTACTGTAGGTAATGATTTCAGAACTGGAAGATCAAAAAGTACATAGTTACTGTCATTTCAAGATCGAGCTCCTAAAATCAAGAAAAGGCAATATGAGGAAGTTTGATGGCAAGGATCCGTTAAATTGGATACTACAGATGGAGCAATATTTTGATCTATATGAGGTGCAATTGTTACAAAAGGTACATATTGCATCTTCATATTTAGAACCGGATCAATTTTTATGGTATAAAGGGCTTCGTTCTCATAAACCACTTGTTACGTGGTCAATTTTCACGGAGGAAATGATAGCACATTATGAGGATACAAAGAGAAACACCTTCTTTAGCCAATTGATAAATCTCAAACAAAAGTGTTCAATGGTAGAGCACATTGAGGACTTTCAAAAATTGAATATAAGGGAAAATGATATTCCAGAGAAGCAGAGGATTGATGTCTCCATAGGGACTTTAAAGGATAACATTCAACATGAGGTTCATCTTTGGGAACCTGATTCATTGGAGAAGGCATTCAGGTTGGCAAGAAAAGTGGAAAGCAAAATTATGGCAACAAGGAATTCTACCCCTCACAACTATAAAGATGGAAGTGTTGTTTCTCCTAGCCTTCCACAACCTACAAGGGTGACACCACAACAATTGGAAGAAAAAAGAGCAAAAGGACTTTGTTACAATTGTGATAACAAATACATTAAAGGTCATAAGTGTGTTGAGAAGAAATTATTTTACATTGATTGTGAAGAGGAGGAAGAAAAGGATCAAGAAACATCAAAAGAAGAGGATATACACCAGGAACCAACCCCAGAGAAAGAAGAAATGAATCCAACCATATCTTGTAAAGCATTGGCAAGAATTACCAATCCTCAAACTCTTACGATAGAAGGACATATGAAGAAGAAAAAGGTTCAAGATGTGAAAGATCACATCAATAAAGAAGAAATGAATCCGACCATATCTTGTAATGCATTGGCCGGAATTACCACTCCTCAAACTATCAAGATAGAGGACACATCAAGAAGAAAAATGTTCAAGAAGTGAAAGATCACATAAAGCATCAAGAAATGAATCTGACCATATCTTGTAATGCATTGGAAGAAATTACCACTCCTCAAACTCTCAAGATAGAAGGACATATCAAGAAGAGAAATATTTAAGAAGTGAAAGATCACATCGAACATCAAAAACAAGTTCTCCAACTTTTAAAGGATAACGCCACTTTGGTGCAGAATCAAATGAAACAACAAGCAAATCAACATTGTAGTGAAAGAAGTTTTAATATAGGCGATTGGGTATTTTTATGGCTACATCTCAAGAAAGCTATTTATGAGAAGGAAATGTTGGAAATACTACATGCACTTAAGAAATGACGACCTTACCGAATGGGAAGACACTTCAAGGTAAAAATGGATCATGATAGTCTTAAATATTTTTTAGAACAAAGATTATCTTTAGAAGAACAGAAAAAATGGGTCACAAATATGTTGGGTTATGACTTTGAAATCATCTGCAAAAAAGGGAAGAAAGCTGTTGTTGCATATGCACTCTTAAGAAAGGATGAGGAAGTGGAAGCATTGTTTTGTGCTATTTCTATTATCCAACCAGATTGTATAAACGAAGCAAGGGATGAATGGAAGAAGGATGAAGAAGTGTGGCCACTCATTCAAAAGTTGTAGAAGCTCCCAGTTCAAACAATATTGCCAGAACTTGATGAGGACGGAAAAGTCATATTGGAACCTGGAGCAGTCACAGATACAAGAACCTGACAGCTACGAAATCGATCAATTGCGGAGTATCTCATCAAGTGGAAGAAATTACCTGCTCAAGATTCCACGTGCTCAAGATTCCACATGGGAGGAAAAGAATTTTATACAGAAGCATCAAGAACTACTCAAGCGTTGAGGAAAACACTTTTTTAAGGAGAGGGGCATGTTAGGTCCCTATACTACTAGTGTAACCCCTTATTGTTATTAGTACAAACCCCCTTATTATATTGTTGTGCCCATGTAGTCCCCATATTTTTATTATTGTGCCCCATAGAATCCCACTATTGTTATTATTGTGCCCTTACACTATTATTGTTATGTCAGCTCTAGTTATATTATGACCCCTTAGACTCCTATATATAGAAAGGAGGTCTTGTCATTTGTATCATCCAAGAATTGCTCATTTGTGTAATGTAAAGTAGGTTGTCCCCTCGAAGAGGCTGAATTCTAAGTCATTGATCTATCTTTTCTATATTTTGTGAGATGGTTTCATAACACATCTACTCATCCGAACTTGGCTCTGACATCAGACTTCTCAATGTTTATGGGACATGTCAAAATCATGGAGACTTTTGGGAGAATTTACTAAATTGTAATCTATTTCAAGTGGACAATATAATCCTTGGAGGAGATCTAAATTTCTCAATTGGATACTCCGAATCTTGGGGTCATCATGCCCATATTAACCCTCTATACTCTTTATTTGAGAACATCGTGGAGGACCACAGTCTCATCGATATACCATCTGTGAGAATACAACCTACTTGGAGGAACAAAAGAATTGGTGAGGATAGGCTTGCTAGATGATTATACCGCTTCCTCATCAAAGAGCGACTGCTGAGTATCGGCTATAACTATAGACAGTGGGTTGGATCAGGGGGTATATCTGACCACTCGTCGATATACCTTGAAATCAGAGGAGGTCTGAACAAGCCCAAAGCTCCATTCAAGTTCAACTCAACATGGTTGAAAGATGCAACCTACATAAATATGGTAACATATTATTGGAAGACACACCCTCCTATTGCTGGTGGGAATATAGCTGAAGGATTCGCTCATAATCTAAGGGAGCTTAAAAGAATATCAAAAATTTGGGCACACAACAAGAGATTGTTGGATGAAAAAACCCTAAGGGACACTGAAGCTGAGATAGCTGCAATGGAAGATGAGCAAGGATAGGGATACACAACTCCTGATAAGAAGGAGAAGCTCACATCCTTAGGATCACAGAGAAGTAAAATTTTGAAGGAAAGAGAAGAAACTTGGAGGCTGAGAAGCAGATCCATTTGGCTGCTCGACGGAGATGATAACACAAAATTCTTCCACAAGTATGCAAATGGATGAAAAGCCATCAACACCATTTGGAATTTGACAAATGAGTAGTGGATTACATTAAATACTTTCCAACAATTAGGCACCCTAGCCACATCTCACTACCAACAACTATACAAAGCTCCTCCCAATGTTACATTGTTCGAAATTATGAGAGTGGCACAACTATTTCCTCGGTTCATGGATCAGGAGGATGTAATGGATCTCAGCAAGGAGGTCACTATGGGCAAGCTTGAGGCTACTTTGAAATGGTTCTAGTGAGACAAGAGCCTAGGACCAGATGGATGGTTGGTGGAGTTCTACATTGCTTTCTTTGAACTTTTGGGTGATGACCTGCAGGACTGATAGATACATGAAGCTATTGGAACTGCACAAGAAGTGATGCACTCTATACAGATGAATAAATTGAAAGGTATGATCCTCAAGGTAGAACTCTCCAAATTTTTTTGATCATGCAAGTTGGCTATACATCAAAATGATCTTAACACATCTTGGCTTTCCCATAGAATTTATACAATGGATCATGTGTTGCATAAGTAACATATCTTTTAGTGTACTTATTAATGGATTGGCATCACCCTTCTTTCACTCAGAAAGAGGTATTAGGCAGGGATGCCCTCTGTCCCCCCTATTGTTTTTGCTTATTATGGAAGGGCTCAACAAACTTATAAGGGAAGAACACAGTATGGGCAGGCTACAGGGAATCAAGATCACCAACAGATGCACTCTGACACATTTACTCTTTGTAGATGATGTGTTGATTTTTCTCAACGGAGGCATTGGGGATTTGACCAACCTACAAAACACCATGGCATTATTTCGAACTGCTACAGGTATGGAAATCAATAACAAAAAATCCACACTAACAGCTTCAGGGTGCACAGCATATGAGATACATTTTTCACTCCACAGATTTCCATTCGCTCTTCTCCAAGCTAGAGAGAAGACTCAATATCTGGCACCATAAGTACCTCTCCAGAGCAGGCCAACTAGTTCTCATAAAATTTTCTTGAAGCTACCCCTGTATATTGGATGTCACTAGCATGGATACCCTAGGGTATACTGTCAAGAATACAAAACCTCTGTTGCAGATTCCTTTGGAAAGGAAAATAGGCTAGGAGAATTTTTTCCTGGGAAAAATGGGAATCGCTTTCTCTATCTAAGAAATGGGGAGGATGGGGAATCAGAAGTGATTACCACCAACAACTTATAGACAAGAGTGACTTATTCGAAATATATATCTCCCCTCAATCTGATGGACTAGATTCGCTGACCAAGTTGGAATAAGACTGGGCTCTTAATCATATGGAAAGTCGTGATAAACTCCATGCCAATTATCCGCAATGGGATCATGTGGAAAATCCAATCTGGTACATCGATTCACATTGTATTAGATCCCTAGATTGGCTGTGGTAACACCCACAGACTTCCACAGGACATTTTGATACATCTCACCAATATAGGAATCTCTCCTATTAGTCTCATAGTAGACCCGGAACACACCATTATATACCATCAAGTATGGAAATCTGCTCGGAGCTTGCATATCCTTCAGATTTGGCACCAAAAATGGGAGGAATATATTGTTGCACTGATAGAATCACACACCAGAATTACTGAGGGGGAAGACGAGATCATCTTGGCACATGCAAAAAAAGGCTTATACTCCCCTAAGGAGGGATACCTATGTATTGTTGTTATCCATCAACCCCTGGCTGTTTAAAATTAGTGGAAATGCCTGTGGAAATTAAAGGCGCCTCCCAGAACCAGATTATTCATGTGGACAATACTGAGAAATAAGGCACCCATGGGAGACAGTCTGAACAAGAGAGCCCTGCATGGACCATCCTGGTCCTGCATTTGCATGAATAGTTATGAAACTATAGATCATCTATTCCTTACTTGTCCAGTCATTGTGACCTCTGGAACACCACCCTTTTGGCCATCAACTCCCACTGCAAATGGCAGGGCATGACTGTGCTAGATGCTTGGACCACATGCTAGACCACAATGACTCTGATCAAAGCTAGGAACCTACCCCTCCTCATTTGTTGGGAAATATGAATCGCATGTAACCACTGCATCTTTCAGGAAATAATTCCTTATTGGCCCTTCATTATCACCTACATTCTGGATGACTATAACTCCATCCCTGAAGATGATAATATTCCATCCCCTACGAACATTGTCCCCGAGGACATCAACCGAGAACAAACTTAGGCATACTTCGATGGTTCAGCACAGGATGGTGGGTGTGGGGGGTGCTATAGTATACCATAAAGACTCTCATTATTATAAAACACAAATGGGTCTTGGAAGGGGTACCGAAAATTATAAAAAGCTGATCACTCTAAAACATCTCATACATTTTGCTTGGAAAAACATTGTAGGAATATTCAAATTTTGGGGACTCAAAAATTGTATGCAATTGGGTAAACAATACAACAAACTGCTTTGCTTACTCACTGAGACCTATTCTGGAAGAGGTGCATAGACTCATTACACAATTTGACCTCTTTGTTTGTTGCCATATCTACAGGGAACACAACCAAACTGCTGATCAGCTTTCCAAGGAAGCTGCGAACTAGCCTCGTGGCACATGGTTGATCCTAGAGCAGAGGGACGGTGTACATTACCAGTACTACCATCATCCATACATGGATTATATAGCATAATTGGCTCAGAAGGAGCCCATTTTTCTATATGTTTATATTTGTTTGCTTTAGGTTATCAGCTGTACATACATGACAGACATAAGTACTCCCTTCAAGGAGTCTTTTTTGATCTCTATTATGAACAATACAGAAGATATATCCTCCCTCGGTGGAGAACATGGATCTTTTTTTCATACTCTTTCTTGATAGACAATAGCTTGACATAAAACATATGCGAAATGCATCTACAATATGTAATTTTCCTATATTAATGAAAATTATGATTTTTCCAATGGGAAAAAATGGAAGCAGGATGAGTGCATGTGTGGAATTTGTTGGGACCTTTAGATTTATCTTGAAATCTAGGTTTGTTTTATATCTTGAAATGACGTTTTATGTCCCTTCTTTCTCTAAGAATCTTATTTTGTTCTCCACATTTCTTCTCCATGGTTCTAGTTTCAATTTTATTTATTGTAATTTTAGTCTTATTGGACTCACTTGTTGTTGGTGATGGAACACTTGTTTATGGTTTGTATAGACTCCATTTAAACCCTTTTTTGTATTCCAATTGTTAAACTTTGCATGGGAAATTTTCCATTAAGTGTGGTATTATGAATGAAGAATCCTCGATGCTTTGGCACATGAGATTGAAACACATTTCCATAGAGGGAAGAAAAAGATTAATAAATGATGGAGTCCTTGAGACTCTTGATTTCTATACTTTTGGTGTTTGTGTGGACTACATAAAGGTAAAATCATGCCAGAAAAACCATGAAAGGTCCTAGGAGGAGGTCAAAAATATTAGAAATCATACATACTGGTATTTTTGGACCATTTCCTAATCCATGTCTAAATGTGGTCTAAATGTTCAGAAATAATTCATCTCATTTATAGATGATCACATGTGATTTATGTATCTCTATATACTATTTTAGAAAAGTAAGAAACTAAATTATTTCAAAACTTATAAGGAACAGGTAGAAAAAAAACCTGGAAAAGTAATTAAAATTTTGAGAACAAATCGAGCTGGAGAGTATTATGGAAGATACATGGATAGAAAACAAGTTACAAAACCCAGGTACATCTATGAAATTTCTTAAGGAATAAGGAATTGTTACTCAAGGCATGATTCCCGACTCACCACATCAAAATGGTGTAGCTGAAAGGAGAAATTGTATGCTAATGGACATGGTGAGGAGTATGATTAGTAACTCCACTCTCTAATTATATCTATGGAGTGATGATTTAAAAACAATTATATATATCCTAATCAAGGTTCCCACTAAGGAAGTTCCTAAAACTTATTTTGAGTTATCGAATGGTTGGAAACCAAGTTTAGGAAATGTACACATATGGGGCTATCTTGTCTATGTGAGGATCTATAATCTAATTAGAAAATATTGAACTTAAAGATAACTAGTGGTTATTTCAATGGTTATATAGAAAGGTCCAAGGGATTCATGTTTTTTTTCCTGCCCATACACTTATAGTTGAAGCGGGAAATGAAAGGTTCCTTGAGGATAATGACATTAGTGGGAGCGAGAAACCTTGAAATTTAAGTTTAGAAGAAATGCAGGCTCTAGTTATCATAACCTCAAATATGGATTGGTTAATTGTACTTTAAAGCAATTGATTATGGAAGAACATCAAACTAATGAAATGCCACGTCATAATGATAATATTTTCAATGAACCTATTATTAAAGTACCACAAAATGTGGATGAAGAGATAGGATTAAGAAGATACTTAGGAATAAGGAAACTTGTAATTTCTTCTTATTATGTTATGTACCTACAAGTGTTTAACCAACACATTAGAACTTAAGAAGATCCATTCTCATTTTCATAGGCAATGAATGAAGGAAACTCAAATCTTTGGCATGTTGCTATGTTAGAAGAGTTCAATTCAATGACTAAGAACCATGTTTCCGATTTAGTTGAATTTCTTGAGAAATCCAAAGCCATTGGTTGTAAATGGGTATAAAAAAAATGAAAAGGACTTATATGGAAATATAGAATGGTTCAAATCCATACTTGTGGCCAAATGATTCATTGAGAAAGAAGGTATTAATTACCATGAGAACTTTGATCCAATTTGTACGAATTAATCACTTTACGTAATCATGGAATTAGTAGCTCATTTTGATCGTAAGCTGCATCAAATGGATGTGAAAATAACTTTCCTTAATGGGGATGATGGATGTTATCTCAACAAACCACAGTGTTGTTACAGGATGAACAACAAATCTTTGCTCTCATAGCAAACTACAATGCTAGTATAGGCTCTCTCAGCAAACCACAATGTTGTTACAAACTCTCACAACAAACTACATTGTTGTTATAGGCTCTCTCTTGGTAGACTACAGTGTTGTTACAGAATCTCACAACAAACTACAATGATTTTACAGGCTCTCTCAGCAGACTATAGTTCTATTATAGACTCTCACAGCAAACTACAGTGCTGTTACACGAGGAATAACATTGTGTTTTCTTTGTTTTTTTTGTTTTTGTTTTTGTTTTTGTTTTGTTTTTTGTTTTTTTTCTTTTCCAACCACACAGTCTATAACAACATAGTTTAAAGATCCCTTCGTAACTCCCAAACGAAGGATATTTTTTGAGAAATATCTCGTGGGTTACCAAATAGACCTTGCTCTTCACAAAACCCTCATGCCAGAATTTCGAAATTTATCTTCCTTTGATCATAAATCGACCCACAAGATTGGTGATGATTTTCCTTTACAAATTTCCTTTCTTCTGTTTGCTTGATATAGAGTGCTCTATATTCTCGAATCTAAAATGAAAAATTACACTTTCCAATACATAATATTGGATGAAAAAGTACTATACTAGAATATTGACTAAAATATGATTTTACAGGTTCTCATTTAAATGTAAATAACAGAGAAAATAGAGTGCAAGAATTCCTCATTCAACACAACAATTTAAAGGCCAAATCAATTTCAATCTTCAGATATTAATATTATGGTTTATAAACCTCACAAATACATATGAAAATAACTATCCCACACACACTTACAGATTCGATTTGCTGATAAAAAACCCACTCATCTAAGAAATGTTGTTCAATTAACTTCAATCTCACACCAAAATTGCCAGCACCCAAAAATGTTCCTCCTCCTTCAAAGCTAAAAATCCCCTGTCCAAGAAATGAGTTCATGGATGTGAACTAATTTCCCTTAGCCCTAACTACCTACTAACTATAAAATCATTTCTTTTAACTAGATATTCCTAACTAATCTTAACTAAATATCAAAAACTTTTTCAAAAATAAACTTTAAAATGTTCTAGCCTTAACATGTGATCAATCGATCACATTGCTAGGCTCTTGGTCTGACATTAATAACTTATCAATTTCATGTGTTCGACCTAATGCACCTGCATCAGACTCCCCAAGAAAGAAAATTTTATGAGCTCCTACTCATAGATCTTCTATAGAATGAACTACTTTCTATAGTGTTGTTTCATCCATCCAAGTAGAATCCTCCATCAGATGGTCTTTCCACTTCATAAGATATTCCAAGTATTCTTTCCTTCTGGTCTTCTTGGCAACACATGTATCTAAAATCTGTTCGGCCTCTAAACTCTTTGCCACGAGCATTTTCTTCAGCCACTATTTTTCCTTTCCTTCATCCTGGTCAAGATTCCCAGAAGCTTGATCTGCATCACCAACTGTGTAGGGATACAAATCTGATACATTAAAAATGGGTGAAATGCAAATTTCAGGAGGTATCTCCGACTCATAAGCATTTACTGAAAACTTGCGGAGGACCTTACAAGGTCCTATCTTCTTCATTTTCAATATGTTATATTCTCCCCGTGGAAACCTCTCTTTTCTTAGGTGAGATATGACCATATCTCCCACTTCAAATTTTATCTCTTTCCTATGTACATTTGCTCATTGCTTGTAGTTGTTGCTTGTATCTTGTAATCTTTGTTTTACTTTCTCGTGCAGCTCACTCATGGCTGTTGCAAAATCCTCTCCATCAGCACTTCTATGCTCAAGCTTTCCCAAGTCTCTTAGCTCACAAATTCCCCTCGGATGCATGTCGTACAAGATCTGAAATGGACTCTTTCTTGTGCTCCTATTTGGTGAGTCATTATATGAAAACTCAGCCTAGGCTAGCACATGATCCCACTGCTTTGGTCGGTCACCTACTAAACTCCTCAACAAATTACCCAAACTCCTGTTTACAACCTCTATTTTCCCATTAGACTGTGGATGATAGGCTGAGCTAAAATTTAGCTTAGTGCCAAGTTTCTTCCACAAGGTTCTCCAGAAATGTCTGATGAATCTTGTATCCCTATTAGAGATTATACTTTTTGGAAAACCATGCAATCGAACAATTTCATCAAAAAACAAATTAACCACATGGGTAGCATCACTAGTTTTGAA
The DNA here is from genome assembly GCA_031772625.1 of Pinus tabuliformis. NCBI lineage: Eukaryota > Viridiplantae > Streptophyta > Pinopsida > Pinales > Pinaceae > Pinus > Pinus tabuliformis. The sequence goes on from CM062806.1 coordinate 927,051,529, forward strand.
ACACAGAATAAAATGAGCCATCTTAGTAAATGTATCCACAACTATAAGGATTGAATCATTACCTCATTGAGTTCTTGGTAAACCCAGAACAGAGTCCATACTCACTGAATCCCAAGGTCTGTTGGGAATGGGTAATGGCATGTATAGTCCAGTATTATGACTTCTCCCTTTTGCATGTTGACATACCCTGCACTTACTCATGTAAGGGTACATATCCCTTCATATTAGGCCAAAAATAGGAGTGACTTAGCTGCACAAGTGTTTTCTCAATGCCAAAGTGTCCATCCAAACCGCCATTATGCTTTTCTTGGACCAAGTTTTCCCGCATTGAGAAATTGGGAATACATAGCTCATTGTTCTTGAACAATAGCCCATCCTACAATGTAAACTCTTTCCATGGACTACTGTCCCTATTGGCTGGAGTTTTACACGCTACAAAAGCTTCTTTAAAATCAACATCAATGTCATATAAGTCCTTCAAATAATCAAAGCCTAAAATTTGTATTTGACTTTCCTACATGATTAAGCATCTTCTACTCAAGGCATCGACAACCTTATTTTCCTTCCCACTAATGTGCTTCAAAACAAAAGTGAAACTTTGAAGGAACTCCACCCACTTTCCATGTTTATGATTTAAATTATGTTGTTGCATAATGTATTATAAGGCAAAATTATCTATGTATAGAACAAACTCGTTAGGCATCAAGTAATGCCTCCAATGATTCAAGGCTTGAACCACTACATAAAATTGTTTGTCGTAGGAATATTATTCTGTTTTGACTCATTTAACTTCTCACTGAAATATGAAACGAGCTTATCTTCCTGGCTTGGTACAACTCCAATGGCTGTCCCACTAGCATCACATCTCACTTGAAGGGGCTGATAGAATTCTGGAAACTTCAACACCGACTTCTCAGTGATCTTCTTCTTCAATACTTGAATATTTTTTTTCTATTGTTGTTGTCCAATAAAATGGCTTCCTATTATTTTTGATGGTGTCAATGACAGGTGCACAATTGCCACTAAAATTCCTGATAATTTTTTTGTAGAAGCTGGCTAAACCATGAAAACTTCTCACCTCAAAAATATTCTTAGGTGAGGGCCAATTTACAATTAGCTCTATCTTTTCTAGATCCATTTTCAAGCCATCCTTAGAAATCACAAAACCCAAGTATACAAGTTCACTGTTCATAAAATAACACTTATTCATGTTAATCAATTGATTTTCTTGCTGCAGTCTCTCTAAAACATACTTCAAATTTCTTAAGTGATCTTGTTTAGTTTGACTAAAAATTAAAATGTCAACCAAGTAAGCAATGACAAACTTACCAATGAAATCCTTCAAGAGTTCATTCATCAACCACATAAAGGTACTGGGTGCATTTGACAATCCAATTGGCATGACCATCCACTCGTACAAGCCTTCATTGGTCTTGAAAGTTGTCTTCCACTCGTCTCCTTCTCTGATACGAATTTGATGATAACCACATTTCAGGTCAATCTTTTAGAAGTAAGTTGCTTCACCCAAGCGATCCATCATATCATCCATCCGTGGAAATGGAAACTTGTAATGAATGGTGATCTTCTTGATTTCTCTAGAGTTAGTGCACATTCTCCATTCTCCACCCTTCTTTGGACTTAATAATATAGGTACGATACATGGAATCAAACTTTCTCTTATTAGTCTGTTGTCCAACAATTCTTGGACCTGTTTTCTCACTTCCTCATTCAATTTGGGTGTCATTCAATATGCAACCTTGTTCGGAAGACTTGCTCCCAGTATCAAGTCTATGTGATGAATGATGCTTCTTTTGGGTGGCAACTCACTTGGCAATTCATCAACTACAATATCATGAAACTCATGCAACAACTCCTAAATTTCAAGAGGTAAATCTACAATTTCGGTGTGCAGAAATACTACCTTTGGCTTGCAAATCACTACATAGCTTACCTCTTCTTCTTCCATCTATTTTAGAAATTCCTTTCCACTAAGTAGCAGTTCTTTTGGGCTGCTTGTTTTAGTTGTACCTTCCTCTTTCAATGGTACAAGAGTGTGCTTGATACCATCCTTTTCGAACTTATAACAATTGCTCTCTCCATCATGTGTCACCTTCCTATCAAACATCCATTTGCAACCCAAAAGAATGTGACAAGCATCCATTGGCATTAAATCACTGAAAACCTTGTCTTTATACCTACCTATCTGAAACTAAACTTCACTTGGTTCATGAACCAACAATTGGTTACCTTTTTGCAAACATGATACCTTATAAGGTGTGGGGTGCTTAATATTTTTAAATCCCAATTTTCCACCATTTCTTGGGAAACGAGGTTGTCTGTACTTCCACTATCAATCACCAATTTGTAGCATTTGCTTTTTTCCTTACACATTGTCTTGAATAATGATTTCCTTTGGACTCGTTCAACAGTCTCCTTTGCTAGTTTTAAAAGGACTCTATGCATCATCAACACCTCTCCAGTCTCTAGCACATTCTCTACCTCAAGCACTTGTGCCTCTATTGCTTTGGTTTGAGCTATGTATGCACATCGTTGTCTCGTATTGTCATTCTCAAGACATTCAAAATATCGGTGACCCAATTTGTTGCATTTGTAACATCGGTAGGCAGTATCTTTGTCTCTTCCTCTACCTCTACCTCTCTGGTAAGGTCTTCCTCCTCTATTGCCAACTTCTTTCTCTGATTGCCCTTGCTGATTTGGTTTCCTTCATCATTCTTTTGTGCATGAAACTTTCCTCTTCCATTTGTCCGTCCTTTCCCTTTGGAAAAACCATGTCCTATACAAGAGATTTGCTTCCTAGATATCTTTTCTTCTACCTTCAAAGCGCACTAGTATGATTTCTCTATTTTCCTTGGAGAAAGTATGGTGATTTCATCTTGAATATATAGCCTCAAACCATTGATATACCTTGTTGTATTTTTTAGGGTATCTTCTACATAGCTTGCTCTCAAATTCACCTTGTAAAACTCTTTGGTGTATTCTCTCAATATCATTATATTTTGTTTAAGATTTTGCATCTGTTTGTAAAGAGTTAGCTGGTAATCCTTTGGTAAGAACTTGCTCTTCATCTTTTCTAGCATTCTATCCCAGCTCTTAATCAATGGTTTGTCCTTATTCCTTCTTTCAGCCTGTACATTGTCCCACCATAGTGCAGCATGGCCTTTCAACCTTGTCACAACAAACTTGACTCTCTTATCCTCATCAATTTCCTCGTACTCAAAATACTTGTCCATCTCACTAATCCAATCTAGTAGATTCTCATCTTTCAAACTGCCATCATAAATAGATATTTCAGGCTTTGGCCTTGAACTTGAGCCCAATACTACTCTCAACAACTTAACCTCAGTAGATTCTTCAAAAGGTGTTGATCCTTCTTCTTCAAGTTCCTCTTCAACATCACTAACATATCCACCTTCAGGATCACATTGTCTCCCTACTTCCATGGCTTCTAACTGAATTTGCAGTCTCCTTATCTCTTCCCAGAGTTATGCATTTCCTGTGGGTTTTCCTCCTTGACCTCGTGCCCTTCCCACACGCCTATTCATCTCTCTATACTGTAGATACCAACAACGTTAAGGCTATGATACCACAAATTGATGGCTATTATCTCAGCAAACCACAGCCTTGTTACTAGATGAACAAAAAATCTTTTCTCTCACAACAAACTATAGTGCTGTTACAAGCTCTCTCAGCAAACTACAATGTTGTTACAGACTCTCACAACAAACTACAGTGTTGTTACAGGCTCTCTCATCAAACTACAGTGTTGTTACAGACTCTCACAGTAAACTACAATGTTGTTACATGCTCTCTCAATAGACTACAATGTTGTTACAGACTCTCACAACAAACTACAGTGTTGTTACAGGAGGAACAACATCGCTTTTTTCTAGCCACGTAGTTGGTAAAAACACAGTTTAAAGATCCCTTAGTAACTCCCAAACTAAGGATATTATTGAGAAACACTCATGCGTTGCCAAGTAGACCCTGCTATGCACAAAACCCAGATGTCAGAATTTAAAAATTCGTCTTCCTTTGATTAGAAATTGACCCAAAAAATTGGTGACGATTTTCCTTTACGAATTTCCTTTCTTCTCTTTTCTTGAAACAAAGTGCTTTGTATTCTTTAATCTGAAATGTAAATGACTCTTTCCAATACATAATCTTGGATGAAAAAGTACTGGATTAAAATATTAACTGAAATACGATTCTCTAGGTTCTCATTTAAATGCAAATAACAGATAAAATACAGTGCAAGAATTCCTCATTCAACACAACAATTTAAAGACCAAAACAATTTCAATCTCCAAATATTAATATTATGGTTCATAAAACTCACAAACACATATGAAATAACTGTCTCACACACACTTATAGATTCGATTTATTGATACAAAAAACCATTGGTCTAAGAAATGTTGTTAAATTAACTTCAATCTCACACCAAAATTTCCAGCAACCAAAAATGTTCCTCCTCTCTCGTTCAAAACTAAAAATCTCCTCTCCAAGGAATGAGTTCATGGATTCGAACCAATTTCCCTTAGCCCTAACTACCTACTAACTATAAAATAATTTCTTTTAACTAGATATTCCTAACTAATCTTAACTGAATATCACAATCTTTTTCAAAAATAAACTTTAAAATGTTCTAGCCTTGACATCTAATCAATCCATCACATTGCCAGGCTCTTGGTTTGACTTTAATAACTTATCATTTTCATGTGTTCGGCCTAATGCACCTACATGAGAGGATCTAGAAAAAGAGGTATACATGAGTCAACCTTAAGGTTTTTATTTAGATAAAGAAAAACATTTGGTTTGCAGACTTAGAAAATCCATATATGGGCGAAAACAAGCTTCATGTCAATGTTATTTTAAATTTCACAATGTCACTTCCTCATTGGGTTTCATGGAGAATGTCATGGATCAATGTATATGCCTTAAAGTTAGTGGGATAAAGTTAAAATTATTATATGTGATGATATTTTTCTTAGTAGCAATGATTTGGGCTTGCTACATGGGGTAAATTGGTTTTTGAACTAGAAATTTGATATGAAGGATATGGGTGAAGGCTCTTTTGTCATTGGCATAGAGCTTCACAGAAACAGATCCCGAGGGATATTACAATTGTCTAAAAAATTCTACATTAATAAGGTTATAGAAATATTTCACATGAAGGATTGTTCACTAGTTGTGGCACCCATTGTTAATGGTGATAGATTTTGTCTTAATCAAACTCCAAAAAATTATTTCGAATGGGAAAATATGAATACCATTCATTATGCATTTGTAGTGAGAAGTTTGATGTATGCCTAACTTTGTACAAGATAAAACATTAGATTTCTAGTTGGAATGTTAGGTAGATATCAAAGTAATCTAGACATTGATCGCTAGAGGGTTGCAAAGAAAGTTATGTGGTATTTGTAGGGTAATATTGTTCACATACTTATGAGCATACCATCCAGAAGTTATCAAGGCTTTAGAATCAAACTTTGTAGGATGTCATGACTCTAAAAGTTTACATTGGGATATACTTTCCTACTTGTATAAGATATCATCTCATGGGGAAGCAAGAAACATAAGTTGATCACTTCCTCCACTATGGAGGAAGAGTATATAACATGTTATGAAGCTATCTTACAATCTTTATGATTGCATAATTTCATCACATGACTTAGAGTTGTAGACTCCATCTCTAGGCCATTAAGGAATTACTATGATAATTACACTACAATTCACTTCACTAACAACAATAAGAATAGTAGCTCAAACAAAGGCATTGACACAAAGTACCTAGTTGTTAAAGAACATGTTCATTATGATGGAGTGACTATTGCGAAAATTAACAAGTTAATTATTATAGATCCCATGATGAAAGGGATAACACCTAAGTTGTATGGAGAATATGTGGAGAATATGGGACTCATTAACTTGTTTCATGTTTGATTTGTTATGTATATGTCAGATACCATTCAGTTCTATAATCACAATTATGTTTTTGATGATTCCTAGTATATCTGTCTATCTATCTACTCACATTTGTATACATAAAGGAATATAAAATGATATATTTTCCATTGATACAATAAAGATGGAACTTGAATGGGAATTTTGTTGCATACTCATAAATAATTATGCTAGATAAAGTGTTTATTTAGAGGGAAATCAATGATATTGTAATACATGGCGGGTAGTATTAATTGATTGTATTTAACACCACGAATCATTCATTGAAACTCTTTCTTGAGAAATTATAAATGGAAGATAATCATTTAATACACACACACACACACACATTATCTAATGTTCTACCAATTTTTATGTGCCACTGAAATCATATTGTTTTTTGACTTATTATCATTGTTATGAACAATTTTCTTACTCTGATAAAATCTAACTTGGTGTTATTTGACCTGATCATTATTATTATAGTTTACAAAAAAAACTTTAATTCCTTTTTCCTTTTATAAAAAAGTTTGCTAAATTATTTTCCATTTATAAGATTTTTTAACCCCAACCAATTAATCTTGCATTTATTTTATTGTTGGTATCCGAAGTCAAACACTAATACATATAGTTAATGTTTATATTAATTGTGTTTATAATTATGTAATGTTTACATACAAGTTATACACATACATGGCAGGCAGTATTAATTGAATGTATTTAATGCCACGATTCATTCATTGAAACTCTTTATTGAGAAATTATAAATGGAAGATAGTCATTTTATATATATATATATTTCATTTGGACCAAGTGAAATAATGTTAAAAAATATTTCTTATTATGACCTAAACTTCCAAAAACTTATATATAGTTATGTAATTTCCCATGAAGTGTTGGTTATAGCCACAAATAATCACCCTATTAACTCCAAGTTAGTTAATGATCTTTGATGGAAAATTCATTATAAATACAAGTAGATTGGAAAGTTCCCTTATTTATCAAGAAAGAAATTGCATATGATTCCCTGCTTTAGTGCATTAAGTCGTGGACAAATAAAAAAATGTCTTTATTAGATTTGAAAAGATTTCCTAAATCATATCTAATCGCCATGACCACAAGTAAGTTTTATTTTATTCTACATTAAATTTTGAGCTCACAAGCATGAAAGGAATTGGGCTTCTTGAAAGTGTGCTAGTATCAAGAAGTCTTAGGAAATTAAGGGAATCCTTGTTATCAATAGTCACGTTCTCATAAGCTCGTAATTCAGTCTACCCTCGATGGTGCTTACCGTGGATACACAATTTTCCATCAAACAAATTATTCAATGAAGATATTCCAATTTTAGAAATACCCCCATAACCGTACTGCTAAATCTTTTAGGTTTGGGATTTTTTTAAACTTAAACTTATTAAGCTAGGCCCCTTCTCCTCTAAGAGAATGGTTTAACCTAATATAGATTAAAGAAGATTCAAGCCAAACCAATTCATTAAGACCAGAAGGAAAGAAAAAACAACACACCAAAGAACTACTCAGGATACAATATTATGTGTATAACTCGTATGTAAACATTACATAATAATAAGCACAAATAATATAACCATGAACTATATGTATTAGTGTTTGACTTTCGATACCAGCAATAAAATAAATGCAAGATTAATTGGTTGGGTTAAAACATATTATAAATGGAAAATAATTTAGCTTTTTTATAACAGGAAAAAGCAATTAAAAGCAATTAAATAATATTATAATAATGATGAGGTCAAATAACACCAGGTTAGATTTTAACAGGGTAAGAAAATCGTTAATAACAATGATAATAAGTCAAAAACACTATGGTTTTAGTAGCACATAAAAATTGGTAGAAGATAACAATAATAATAAGTCGTAAGTCGAACACCACTATGGTTTTAGTAGCACAGTAAAATCGGTAGAAGATTAGATAATGTATTTGAAAAAAATTAATGTTTATCTTTAAAATAATTAGGTTTTTAAAAGGCAAATATTTTTTTGAAATAAAAAATTAAAAAATCGAATAGAAGGAATTGACTTTAAAAATATCAATATTTTATATTAATAATTAAATTTCAATTCAGATTTAATTTATTATTGCTGGGTGTTTTATAGTTAAGTATAGGAATATGCTCTAGATGAATGAAAGGTTAAATCTAAAATTAAATAAAGAAAAAAATTTATATAGATTTCATTATGGGATAGATATATATCACATTGTAGTGAAATATTTGATTAAAATAATAACTATAAAATATAATTTCATTTCAAGATAGACCAAGGAAAACAATTTGCATGTTTTTTTTTTTGAAATAAAATAGTGATTTCTATGGCCCAAATTTTATAGTATAAAATTATTTTACTTTAAAAATTGCCAAAAAAATCATAAATATAGTATCAAATCATCATAAAGTTGAATATATTTATACAAATATTGCCAAATATTAAAGATTAGTAAGATTCCTCAATGTTTCTACACCTTAAAATATTTTTTTCTCTTGATTTAATTTTGAAATTATAAATGTATGTTGATTCTTTATAATACTATTTATATCATATATAAATTTTTACATTTTTAACTATATTTTTATTTTATTTTATTAAAATTCACATATAATTTTAAATTTTTAATATTTTTTTTATGTGATATGCATTACATAAATTTCACGTAATTTATAATAATTATTAAGTTTTTATGTGTTTATCAAATAATTTTAAATAAAAGTCTGGGAAATTTTTATGTGTTTATCAAATAAATTTAAATAAAAATTTGGGAAATATAACACTTGCAATTATAAAATATCATTATTTTAATTTATAAGGGAAGAAGAGTATATAATTTATAATTACTCTTTATAATTTTTATGTATTTAACATTTTTATATATAGAAATATTCTTATGTTTAATTTTATTTAGTCTTTTATATATGTGGGGTATTTTTCTTTGTTATATTTTATAATTTTTTCACCATTTATTATTTTTTATGTGATATACTTTTTTGACACACACACATATATTTTTGTGACACACACACAAATTTGAACGTGATGTACATATAATATATTGTATACCAACATTGATCCATTTTTACTCTAGATCTACCAATCTTGGAGAGGGATCAAATCCGTCAATATGCATCTTTTTGAATGAAAAACTTAAAAAAAGGTTTGCACTTCTAGAAATTTGATTAATCTAGCATCTTGGTTAAAGTTAGATCTATATTGATGCTTAATAATATTATTTATATTTATATAAATTTCAAATCTTTGTGTATAAAATTATTCTTTTTTTCTTTCACCGTAATAATAAATATGGTAAGTTCCAAGGGATAACTTAATTGGTTGAGTTCCCCTTACTAAGTACTTTACTAGTTGGGAGATGACAGGGTCAAATCTCCGAATTATTACTCGTAGATGTAGTGGTCAACTATAGTTGAAAATAAATAAATAAATAAGATCATATATATATATATATATATATATATATATATATATATATATATATAGATAGATAGATTTTATTTGACAAGTTTTATGTTATTTTAAATTTAATTTTGTAATGTAATACATATAACATTGATGATGATGCATCTATAGATAGATATATTACTTAGAAGTTGTGAATTATAATGAATTATATTTATTAAGTTTGTATACATTTTTAATTATATATTATGAAATATCATGATTATGATTATGAATCATTATTATTTAAATTTATTGTATTAGAGAAATAGTGTAATTCATTTCATGTTAAGCTTAGAGTTAACACATATACCTTTAAAATAAAAAGAACATATACTCTAAATAAAAAAAATATATCAAACAGAAATAAATATTTGTAACATACCTTAAATTCAAACTCACTGTTTTTTTTCAAAACTATATCAGACAGAAATGAATATTTTTAACATACATTAATTTCCAACTCACTTATTTTTTTTGACAAATTGTCCTTTTACTAATCTTCATTTTCATATATATATAAGCAAGTGAGTTCTCTAGTTCTTTATACAACTCTAATTGGTTCTTTACTTTGTCTTGTCATTAGAATTTTTATTAAATTAGGTTTATGTTGCTCATATAATGTATTGTTTCCAACCATCAGATTCGCTCTTGCATTCAAATGTTCTAGGATTAGGACCATTAAAGTTTATGTTGAGAACACTTAACCTTTGTAGAAGTTGGTCATAACAATGTTCTAGGATTAGGACGTCTATGTTGAAAATACTTTACTTTTGTTCTCAACCTTTGCAAATGTTGGTCATAACAATATTATTAAATCTAGTCTTTTCCTCTAATTAGAATTGTGGACTAAAATATGCATATTATTCTTTTTAATTGTATCCAAGAGATTTACCCTTGTCTATAATTCTTAACACCTTATTTATAATTCTTAACACCTTGTTTATTTCAAAGATCTCTATCCTCTTATTCTTCCTCTTATTCTTTTTAATACTTTGTTTATAATTCTTAACACTTTGAATTTTAATGCTTTTTTTATAATTCTTAACACCTTGTTTATTTCAAAGATCTCCATCCTCTTATTCTTTTTAATTGTATCCAAGAGATTTAGTCTTGTCTATAATTCTTAACACCTTATTTATTTCAAAGATCTCCATCCTCCTTTAAAAATTGGGTTCTTTTATCCCAAATTCGAGTTGTGCATAATAATATGCCCTACCTTCATATTCCTTTTAATTGTATCCAAGAGTATATTACTATGCTCTACCTTCATATTCTTTTTAACTATATCCAAAAGAGTATATTACTATGCTCTACTTTCATATTCTTTTTAATTGTATCTAAAAGATTTACTCTTGTCTATAATTCTTAACACCTTGTTTATTAAAAAAATCTCCATCCTCCTATAATTCTTAACACCTTATTTATTTCAATGATCTCTATCTTCCTTTAAAATTGGGTTCTTCTATCCCAAAATTGAGTTTGGCATACGTTTGGCATATTACATGCTCTACCTTCATATTCTTTTTAATTATATCCCAGAGATTTATTGTTTAATTATATGCCAGAGATTTACTGTTGTCTATAATTCTTAACCCCTTGAACCCCTTGTTTATTTCCAAGATCTCCATCCTCCTTTAAAAGAGGGGTTCTTTTATCACAAAGTCGAGTTGAGCATATGAGTTTGGCATAGATTTGGCATATTACATGCTCTACCTTCATATTCTTTTTAATTATACCCCCACAAAGCCAGAGATTTACTGTGTTCTTAACCCCTTGAACCCCTTCTTTATTTCCAAGATCTCCATCCTCCTTTAAAAGAGGGGTTCTTTTATCACAAAGTCGAGTTGGGCATATTACTGTGCTCTTCCTTCATATAGTCGAATTATATGAATCACTATGGACATATTAACCGTTATACCTAAGCTTTGGCATCACAAAACATATGAAGTCGAATTATATGAATCACTATGGACATATTAACCGTTATACCAAGCTTTGGCATCACAAAACACATATTTTGGTTAGCCATCTATATTCCCAAGTCACAATTATCAATTCATTTGTTAACTTCGTGTTGATATATTTGAACCCTTTTAAATCTTATACCAAGCTTTGGCATCACAAAACACATATTTTGGTTAGCCATCTATATTCCCGAGTCACAATTATCAATTCATTTGTTAACTTCGTGCTGATGCATCTGAACCCTTTTAAATCTTATATATTATTTTCATATAGTTTCTGTAATTCAATGTGGGATAATGAGCGTCAGTTCTAAGCCCACATGGCAAGGGGTGTCCACGTGGAGTTGATCATGTGAACTTCACGTGGGGCTTCGCGTTAGAAAGAAGGGTTATTAGGACTTAGGAATCACCTTATGTTAGCTGCAATTCCAGATCGAGTATCTCTATTAAATAGAACTTTGAAGCGATTCCGTTGCCTGAATTGGAAATAGTGGATTCGCTCTCCTATCTCAGGATGGCACCTTGATATGATTCCGGGATCGGTTAAGGGGCCTGATAAGAGAAGGGGGGTTCTTAGCGATATATCCAAAGCGCCTCATGAATCAAAGTAGACTTTCGTCTCTCCGGCAAGCAACACCTTTGTAAATGAAATCGAATCTCAATGGCTAGCTAAAACACCTTTGTAAATGAAATCGAATCTCAATGGCTAGCAAGACTTTCGTCTCTCCGGCAAGCAACACCTTTGCAAATGAAATCGAATCTCAATGGCTAGCTAAAACACCTTTGTAAATGAAATCGAATCTCAATGGCTAGCAAGGGGGGTTCTTAGCGATATATCCAAAGCGCCTCATGAATCAAAGTAGACTTTCGTCTCTCCGGCAAGCAACACCTTTGTAAATGAAATCGAATCTCAATGGCTAGCTAAAACACCTTTGTAAATGAAATCGAATCTCAATGGCTAGCAAGACTTTCGTCTCTCCGGCAAGCAACACCTTTGTAAATGAAATCGAATCTCAATGGCTAGCTAAAACACCTTTGTAAATGAAATCGAATCTCAATGGCTAGCAAGGGGGGTTCTTAGCGATATATCCAAAGCGCCTCATGAATCAAAGTAGACTTTCGTCTCTCCGGCAAGCAACACCTTTGTAAATGAAATCGAATCTCAATGGCTAGCTAAAATGAAAGCATGCTCGAGCTAGATAAGAAATAAGGGAGGGGCCGGTTGAAGAAGGTAGGCTGACCTGTAGTAATAAGGAGCTTCCATATATAGTGAAGCTAACACAGTTTATCATGGTTATACAGGTTAGTACTTATACCATATTTTAACAACTGATGTCAAATGATGGTTAGCCATCCATACTCCCAAGTCACAATTATCAATTCATTTGTTAACTTCGTGTTGACATGTTTTAACCCTTTTAAATCTTATATATTGTTTTTATAGAGTTTCTGTAATTCAATGTGGGATAATGAGCGTAAGTTCTAAGGCAAGGGGTGTCCACGTGGAGTTGATCATGTGAACTTCACGTGGGGTATAACTAGGGTTAATGTTGAATGATTGCGATGATATTTGGGGATTCAACAATAAGGTTAGGATGTACTGAAAACCTAATCTTCCAATTCGATTTGCCTCATTTTCCATTTGCTCACTCGGCCAGGTGCCGCTACGCACCAGGAATTTTGATACAGAGGCTTTCGAGACTTTTCTTCTCTCTTTCAAATTTTATTTTACTCTTTAACTCGCCACTACCTCAATGTAACCTCCATGCCAACAAAGCAAAGGTAATTTTCTGGTGCTTTTAATTATAGTTGCACTGTCAATTTTTCGTTTAAATTTCAGATTTGTAGTTACAGTTCTCCCATCTGTTCACTATTTTGCATGGCTATGTTGCAGGAGGGCTTAGCCTTGGATCAGGCGTATGACATTGTTTTGAATCGTGCTGTTACCAGGTAGAAGATTGGGTTTTTTCTCTCATGTTCATGTAACAATAGTTAGCCATTTTGGTTTTATTGAAATTGCACAGTTATCGGTTTCAAGTCTGTAATACCCCTTTGTTTATGATATACACATAATTATGTTGGACTTGATGACGGAAAGGACATGATTGGTTTGTTTATGTAATAATGTTGCCCTTTATTTAGACATAATTATGGTGGAGTTGATGGCGGAAAGGACATGATTGGTTAAAGTGAAAATAAACAGTAAATTTATTGGCACAATTATGTTGGAGTTGATGACGGAGAGGACATGATTGGTTAAAGTGAAAATAAACAGTAAATTTATTATGATGAAATAAGTAAATTTTATTAATAAATAAAAAGGTCGGAACTATTTGGAAATGAGACACTAGAGTTAAGTGATTATTTCCAAAAAGTGGAATAAGTCTTATTGATGGATGAGATAGAGAAAATTTTTCCAAAAGAGAACTCCTAAAAAACACCCTAAGAGACAATAGATAAGATTTAATGAGATAGGAGATAAAGATTCATTAAATTACTTAGTTGGAGAAAAACACTAATGATGGGTGTAATAAAGCATCCTTGAAGAGGAAAGCGTGCTTTAAGAAAAAAGGAAAATGAATAAAGCCTAAGCAAGTGGATTGGAAGACCCACAAAAGCGGCGAGCTGCTAAGGAAAAATATGCTATGGAAGAAAATGTAAGCTCGAGGGGAACTAGTGTCTCAGTTCATGGCTGGGAGGATAGTGTTTCTTCCCAAATGCGGTTCCAACAACGATTACGTCAAGAAATATATTTGTGTTTATTTATTTTGAATGGTATACCTGTAGGCAATATTTGAATATATTTTCTTATTAATCTAATGGCAGTTGTATAAAGATGGTTGTGATATATTTAAAGAGAAAAAGATATGGACTGCAATTGTGTAAATGTATGAGCTAATATGGTAAATTATTCATAAATTAGGAATATGCGGAAAATTTTATTATCGACATAGATAAATATACGTGAAATCCTGTAAAATGTTGATGTAGGTTTAAATAAGGTTCTCTTTCATGGACAAGTTAAGGATGGGCGAAGAAAATATCTAGGGGATAACGTAGTAGATTTATGCTCAAGGAATTGAAATTTTCATACATTTAATACGACCTATTTATTTTTAAAAATTTTAAGAAAATTTGGGAAAAATTGTTCGTGTGACATCAACACTAACTAAATCAAATCGATTCAGCAATGATAAGTTTGAAAATCTAGCTGAGCCTAGTAGGAAACTAAAAAAATATGCCAATACACACGGTACTCACTCTTCCTTTTGGATCACAGATGATATCCTTCTTAAAACAAAAGAAAGATAAATTTGTTCTGGATAGATTATTCCAATTAAAAAAATTTGGGAAGTAAAAAAGCTCAGCTCCTTCACTTTAGCCTAATCTTACTAGAAAATTTTATCAGTAGTTTACAAAACCCACATATACGTCATAGTCATCATTGTGTGAGTTAGCAAGATGAAATTCCGAATGTTACATAACAACAGGAAAAATTTCAAAACAATGGCAAATCTTCTTACTGATTCTAAATATGGTGTAATAGCCACTTAAAGAGAAGTACATATTACTATGCTCAAACAGGAACTTTATTCGATACTATATTCAAATTTCATAGGCAACTAATGAAAATAATGAGAGCATATACACAAAAATATCAGAAAATTCTATAATGGTAAACTAAGAAATCCATAGAGCTGCAAGAGATTTATAAATTATCTAGTAACCATAACATATATGTAATACATATTATAATGAACAATGTGCGTAAGAGAATAGAGAAAAGTAACATAACCCAAATCCTTCTGGTCTTTATAACCATGTAACCTCAATATGGGGGGGATTTTATAATTAATAGTAAAAATATAACATGTTCAATGTATCTTCTCTCAACCCTTGAGTGTTTTGTAAATATACAGAAAGGAAAAGTAAAATATGATTACTTTGTAAATCTATAAGCATTAAAAAGGGAAAATTACATAGGGCATAACAAGCCCAGAGTCAAGGCCACTTTATGAAGAAAAGAAAAAAAACTCTATGACCCTATGCAATCTTTGCTGCCAACTAATTTATTCCCTTGTAAGAGGCTAGTGGTTGTAAAATCCTCTCAAGATAGAATAGGTACGGAACTCATGGCACCCAAAATGAACAATGAGAGCATGGAATTCAACAAATACTGACCTATGACAGTATAGGCAGTCATTAGTGGTTGCAGGAGTCTGTTGCTTCTTGAGGTAGAGCTAGAAGGAACTATATATATATATATATATATATATATATATATATATATATATATATGTAGAAAAAATAAATTAATAAGAGAATACAATACTTAAAGTAAAATACTGGAAGAAACAAAAATATTAAGTAGACACACCATAACATCCTTGGCAGAGAATACCCAATAGCATTGGTTTCCTTCACAAGAACCCTCATAATTATGAAGGAAGAGTTGTAAGAAAAAATTGTGGAACAAGAGGGAAGTTAGGTAAACTCTAAGCGTCACACTATCATTATACCAAAGTAACACCTATGTCGTAGTGATTAAATATCATCATCATCAGAAGGAATTATACAAAGAACTGTAAGGAAATAAAACAAGAACCAAACAGAACAAAGAAAGAAAAACACCTAGATTTGAGAGGTTGTTCGATAATGAAGTGGAGGAGACTCTCATCTAGCAAAAAATTCGCAAGGCCACTTTTAGGAAAAAAAACCCAATGAGTAGAAGGAAACAAGGGATACATGGTAGGTTAATAAAGAACACAGTCAAGTCTAGTGTAATCCAAGCACTACGTATAGGTGGGTAACAATAACAAATGAATTGACGAGCATAAGGCAAGAAACATGAATTTAATGCTAAATTAACAAAGTGAAAGTAAAATTTACCTAGAAGTGGTGCACTGACTCTAAGGTAAACCAAGTGTTGGAACATTTTTGTTCCTTAGGGTGGAAAGGGACAAGGGACACATAGAAAACATATTTTTTGGTAGCGACACTCTAGAGTGACCAAGACAAGATAGATGGAAACGAGGAATTCTAGAAACAAAAATATCTTAGTGCCAGTGCGTTAGAAAATCAATGAAACAGTCGGGGAATAGGTAACTATATCAACCCATTAAAAGAATCCTAGGAAAAATGAACACAGAGAGATTGTCATCCATCACCAGCATTTCTATAAGGGAACTACCTTGTAGTAGGAAAGGAAGTATTACCACAACCCTCGAGTGAACTCCAGTTGTCAACCTTCTGATATTGCTCACAACAACATTCTGCAGACCAAACAACACACCACATAGAAAACCCGAATGAAGGAGATACCTTGTGAAATCATGAGGTTATGGTTTGAGAAACCATTCCATACAATTAGATCTGTAGATTGAATCCTCACCATCCAAGCGAACTAGGCTGACAAATCATGTGAAGCTCACATGGATAAGGTGAACGTTTTCATCGTTGTTTTGATCACAAACTTCAAAACCATAAAAACCACCTTACTCTCGATTTAGGAGACTTCCCATATATTCAATAAATTCAAATGATACATGAAAGCCAATATTTAGCACCATGTTGTGCTAACACGACTGCACTATTACAAAAAACTAATTTATATATAGGTATACCTTATTGCATTGTGTGTGTTGTATTTCATGTTAAAAATGGTATATTGTTTAAGCTCCAAGGAATTTTTCCAAAGGAAAGGGATTAAATTAAATGAAAATAAGTATGTTAAATGGCATTGGTAATGACCATGAGTTGGCATCGACACCCTCAACTAATAGAAATTAGAATCCCTTAAGAGAAAGTATTTGAAAATCTTAACTATGATGTTACAAGCTCGAAATTCCATTTATTACCAGATATATATATATATATATATATATATATATATATATATATATATATATATATATATATATATATATATATATATATATATATATATATATATATATATATATATATATATATATATATAATGGAGAAAAATAGGTGTGTGACATAATGGTATCAGAGCCCAAGTTCAATATGGGGCTTGAACGAAACACCACAGTGATAGGTAGAAATATGCAGAATTGAAATATTAATTTAATTGATGAAGTATTAATAGTTGTTTGTGTTGACTATAAGGTATTCAAGTGAAGCAGGATATCAGAAAATTGAAGAGGATCCCCCTTAAGCTATAGCAAAAAGAGAGGAATTTATGTGGATTTGGGAAGTGGAAGTACTTGACCACCATCTCAATTTATGGATATTATCAGAAGTTTGCAAAAATAGTTGGCTCTCCTCAGGAATAGCAATGAGATACTATTGAAGGCTAGTGAAGAACAAGGAAGGATGATACAAGACTTAACTGGAAGGTCCAACCATTAAAAAAAAAAAATGGAAGGTCCAGCCATAAAATAATGGATTTTTTTTTTTGAAATAGAATCAAAGAATTCTGAAAGTGGGGACTAATAAGATAAAACATATCCAAAAATGCAGAAAAAAAGAGAAGAATGTAGAATTGCAAGGGGAGTTTAGAAAAACAAAGACCCTACTTTTCATGGGGAAAAGGAGGAGGATGAAAAAGCATGGCTCTTTAACATGATGAAATATTTTTAGGTTTATGATTATGAGAGTAACATGAAGGCTAGATTGGCCATTTATCAAATGCAAGGAAAAGCCGATCTCTGATGGGAAGATGCCAAAAGTGTGCACATGTTGGAAGAAAAGATAGTTTCTTGGAAGGAATTCCAGAAACAATTTAAGCCTCAATACCTAAATGAATGATATTATGATGATCATGCCAAGGAGTTCCATGAGTTAGGACAATTAACTATGGACAAGTTTGTGGAAAAATTTACCAACTTGTTGTAGTATGTTTTCTATATTAAAGAAGAGAAAGCCAAGGTACAATGATTTATGAATTGTTTACCTACCATTTATAAGGAAATGATTGAATTCGACAATATTAAGACAATGGATGAGATAGTAAAAAAATCAAGATTGTGTTATCAGTAGTTTAAGAATATGGGTGAAGGTTCAAAACTTTGGCAAGGTAAAGACATAAACAAATCTACAATGGGGTCAAAAAGACAGAAACTCACCTATCTTAAAATTTTTGGGAAGGACCATCAATGAAAGAAGTTCATCAAGGGAAATCTAAATCAGTTGACATAATATAAAACTGGGTCCAAACCCATGGATCTAAACAGTAAAATATCAATGGGGTCAAGGAAATGAAACCACTAAAGTGTTGGGGGTGTTGTGAGCCCCATTTGTTGACAGATTTCCCGCTCTTAGTGTTAAATTTCTCAAAAGGTTTACTAAAAACACTTCACTTAAGTCACTAGGTGACAAGTGGTCCTAACAATAAGTTGATGTCCACTTGCGACTCAAATCTGCAGTAAAAATGGAAAACTTGCAACAAAAGAATAGATGATCTAGAATAAAAAGCAACAATAAAAATATCCAATGCAATAACCCAGATGGAAAAACTTTAATTGAATACATATTTTATTGAAAACACCTAGTGAGGGAGATCTATGCATGGGTCTGTAAGTCCTCCTCTGTGGGATGGGGATGTCCTTGATTCTTTAGAAAATGACCTTCTCTCTCAATATGTGAAAAACTCAAACATAATGTGGAGAACTCGAATGGGAGATCAAAAGAAGAAAGACGATAATGGTGATGATTATTATGATGATGGTCAAGAATGAATGAAAAACCCTCCTATTTATAACAAAGTATTGAGTTAATCTCAAAAATGGAGAATAATAAAATAATATTAACCAAATCAAGATCTAACCATTTGGAATACTTTATTATATTTATTGGAGAGGGAAAAGATATTTAAAATGGTTACGTATATTTATTTATAAATAATTAACAAATAAAATGATTTATTAATTATTTAGTGAGGATTAAGAATTGCGTGAAATTCAAATAATTATTAAATAGTGATTTAACAATTATTTCGATAATATAAATAATGAATATTAAATAAATAGTGATTTATTTAATTATTCGTAGGGGCTCTAGTCAAATGTGACAAGGAATAATTATTTAAATAATGATTTAATAATCTTTTTTTCGGTAGGTAAGCACCCACGGGGATTTGAACCAGTGACCTATCGCAAGGAGTGCCTTAATAGTGCACCCATTCACCGTCGATCCAAAGCCCCATGGGCAAATAATGATTTAATAATCATTCCTAAAGAAAATTAAATCAATACTGATCTATCTAATTATTCTGATGATTCTTTTTATTTAAATCAGAAAATAATTTAATAAAAGTGGTTTACTAAATTATTTTCCACTGTGAAAGTGATTTTACTATGGTAAATTTAATCCCACATAGTGTATTTCGATCCACCAATTAAAAATGGCTAGGTGATCATTTTTTTGTGATAATAGATTTCTCCCACATGTATGAGTGTTCGGATAAAATCGTATGACTGAAATATATTGTAGGTTACACTTCAACAAGACACCAAAAGGGGAGTCAAAGAGAGAGAGAAAGAACTGAGGAAAATCAAAGATGGGCAAATAATGGTGGGGGCGAGACCTACTAAACTGAGAGAAGTCTCCTTTTATGTGGGAGTACATGATCTCAAATGAGGTGGGGGAGGTGTACCTATACCTGCTGAGATAAATGTGTACAACTAATAATGATGAGCCCAAAAATGTGGGACTGAGCTTCAAATTACATGATACATGATACATTGACATCAACGAGCCATAAAATAATACAATGGACCCCATATACATAATGCGCCTGAAAAAATAATGGCCATCACTGAATACAATAACATTTGAGTACATGAGACATAATGTCCCTTAAGGCGACATGGTGAGGGTGGATCACAACCAAAGAAGCCATGCTAGACAGGAAAGGGATCTGAAGATCTGAATGTATCATCTGAAGGAGACATGCATCATGTGGGTGGTGCAAGTAGCGGAAACCGAACCCATCGAATATGCGAAACTGCATCTAAGGTTGGATCATTCTGGCATGTGAGGGGATACCTGAAGGGAAACCCCCTCATGAGGTTTGTAATGTTTCACACACACCTGGGAATAACTGGGACAATCCTTTGGATCACCAAACCGTCAAGTGTACAAATCTTAATTGTGTAATAAGAAGTTGAGGTCGAGCACATGAGAAACAACCAAGTCAAAGGGCAATAATGATTCCCTTTGCTTGATCAAAGGAAATAAACAAATATGGAAGATGGAACCAAGGTATACCTCCCTCTATATCATTCTTCTGGAATAAATGTGTTGAGGTCGATAGAAGAGGGCCTACCAGAGTTAAGGCAATAATGAATCCTTAACAAAGGCACGAGGGAACATAATAGAGTGATTGATGGATTGACACAAGGGATGATGATGGAAGGAACTAATATGGGTGGTGGATTGATGACTTCCCTTGTGAGAGCATAATAAGGAGGGTTGATCTGGATGTGACTAACTCGATTCCTAAGGGGATGGTCAATGACTGAAACGTAGGTTTGGTAAAGAAAAAGTAGAGATGGAGGCCAAATATGAGTAAAATGGGAGAGATGTGACACGACGATGTATGAAACACTATAACAGGACACAAAGGGACTCGGAACAGACTCCATAAATATACAGGTGAATCATCTCTGATGCTCTGAAGAAGGGTGACTCGATGATGCTGCATGTGGGGGAGGCCTAGAGGGGACCAAGGAAACATTAGTAAATGATGGTTACCCATGAAGAAAATTGACACATGAGTCAACTAGTGCAAATTTAAACTGGTAACAGAGTACGGATGGCTCAAATGAAGAAATTTGGTTTTAATAGGCGGAAAAGTGAGACCTCATGGAAAAAATGGCTTCCTAATGAAGTGTCAAATTACCAAAAAGAAAGAGAGACCCATTATAGAACTTGGTGATAGATTTCCAATGGTGTTAATGGTTAATCTAATGAAGCTACGGTTGGGTCGCAATGAGTGACAAAAAAACTAGGGTTTTTCCTATAAGAGGGCTTTTTTCCCCCAAATCCAATTCATTTTCATGGTGAGTTATGGAGAATTTGGAGAGGAGGAGAAGGCCCTAAACCTTGTGGAGATCATAGTAGACAAACCGACCGATGAAATATAGACCTGCGACTTTTAGGTAGGTGGCCTTACTCATCTAAAGATGGCCTTAATGGTTCTTAGAAGGATGGTTCCTGGTGAAGAATCAAGGGGATGAAGGAATATAAGAATGAACTACTAGAGAAGGTCTAGGATCATCCCTACCCATCAAGTCAAACATTGGGACCTAGCAGAAAGTTTGGAATCACATAGAGTAGAATGTTTTAATATATGGTACCAAGCATCTATGATATGCAATTTGTATATGGATCGTCGGAGAGGCCAGTAGGACAAACTATCCAAAGAAAAAGAGAATAATCAACCATACCTAGATCGTTGGGGTCTAGGCCACGTTGAAAAAGGTGGCTAGGGGTTCCATCATGCCCCCAAACATGAGATATTTCCCCTCAACATATTATGATGGAAGGACTTATCAGGTATGCAAACGTGGGAATGATGCCCCCTAGCAGGAGGCATTTGTGGAGCACCATGGTGTTTCAAGTGCTCAAATAAGGGATTAAATCATTTAGCCCAACTGGCACTAGATCCTCTAGAGGATGATGAGGAGGTGAAGGGGCATATGTTCCCCACATTTACGTATGGATAGATGGAGTATTATATGGGCATACCAGATGTATTTAGAGTAGTGGACTCCAAACACATTTTGATGATGTGGTTTGCCATTTGTTTAGGGTTGTCTTCTTATGGGAAGAATGGATAGATATAGTTAGAGAAAGGAAATGGTGGATTACCAATCTCGTTTTGTACTACATATATGAATCAAATGGACTGAATTTATGGGTTTGCATACATGGTGTCACTATACCAAAGAGTGGCTTTAGATATAATGAACTGATCCTCTCCCATAAAACATGAGCATTGAACAACAATAATGTCGAAGGGACTGGATTATTGAGGTGCGATGGAGGGATGAGTAAGTGGATCATCCCAAGAGTGATTTGAAATGATATGAGACTCTAGAGGTTCTTCTAAATGGACAAGAATAATGATATTAGAGTCGATACTACCAGATGCACTAGGAGGGTTGGGGAAAATTTCTTCTCCTAGACTCTAAAAAATGGATGGCCCCTTACCCAAACATTGAATGGTAATTTAATGGCTACAAGGCATATGTGGTTCAAATTCAGGGGTTATTTAACCAATCGACCTCACCATGAATCAATTCTTTGGACTCAACAACATATTTGTCATTAGTTTGCTGCGGAAGGAAGTATGCACGATGATGCATATCATCCAAAGGATAATTAGGACTAGTCATGGCTTCCACAATGTCTTCATCATAATAGAATATGGGGAGATTGGAAGAAGAAGGACCACATGATGTAGAAAATATACCTGAAGGATATTCATGAAAGACAAGGTTCACATATGAATCGTCAAGGTTGGGAGACATATGACAAGTAGATGGAATATCTAATGGTGTTGAGACTAGGGTGTTCATCGAAGAAGGTTCAATATAATCACAATAGGAGACATTAAGGGATTTCCAAGGCATCGATATGATGTATGAAAATGGGTAAATAATGGGAGCGGTACTATTCATCATCTCGACATCAGGGGGGACAGATCACAATGGGTGTTTGAGATACCTCATCTTCTGGTGTAGGAGTGGGACCAGAATCTATGGGTAGATGAGAGGTGGACTCAGTACGAGCAACCCTAATTCGTGAAGCACTCGAATTGTATCATGAAAATCTTAAAGATGGGGACAATGATGAGAATAGTGGCCATAATTATCACATAGAGCACATGGGTGATTTGTGCATAATGATATGTTATTCTTAGCTGACTGAGGTAATGTGACATGTACCTCAGGAATGTTAGAATCAGGGAAGGCATCAATGAAAACATCCTTGACATGAGGGAGTTTGGCAAAAGTATTGATGGCATGACTAGCAGCATCACACAAAGCACAAGGAGGAATAAGCTTTGGCGGTTTAGGAGGAGCTGGAGCTGTTGGGGAGGCCTTGTCTTTAGTTCCCTTTTTCTAGGCTTTCCCCCCCTCTCTAGATGCTTTTGCAAGAGGAGTAGGCTCCTATTGAGGTTGCTATGGAACTGAATCAAAGGCAGGGGTAGGAAAAACATGTTAGACTAGGGTCAAAGCCATGTAAGTTTTAAGTTGATTGGATGGAGTGTTTGTGGGAGGATCAATGTACCTGATTGGGATCCCCAAGGTAATGTTTGGTAGAATCAAAGTGGCCATGACATGTGTAGAATAGACTCCAAGAGGTGGAAATAAGAATGATATACGACTAGAAGGATAATGGCCTGGAGGAACTTCTCTGAGATGGTTAAGGCTCGGGGGAATGGTTGCGAGTGGAAATGGATTAGGAGAGACACCAACAGAAGGAAATGATCCTTGAGGAGTAGTAATGGGAGGCTGAGTTGAGTTAGGAACAACAGGTTGTGGAGGTGCGGTCTACTATGAAGGCATACCAGATCATTTGTGGGAAGCCCGCGATGCTTGGAGCATGTAAACACTCGATGAGCTAGACTCAGAAGGTCTAGGCAATAGACCATAGTAAGCACCAAGAAAAGTGGAATCTTTGTAGACTCCTTGAGAGACATTGGTGAAGGAAGAGACATTTTTATTGTCAGTCATAAAGGAAATGTTGGACTGAGGAGAAATCTGTGCTTTAGGGTCACAGTATGTCAACTAATCAATGGTGATGATCTTTCCATTATGGGGAAAGCACATCTTACAATGAACTGCAAATGTGACATCTAACATGGAATACGTATAAATACGAATCATAATGATGTTATAGTGTAAGGGAGCATAAATAACTTCAATGTCAATATAGACAGTCTTGCCGACAATTGTGATTGGGAAGTTGTGACATAAGCCAAGGGGCTATGAATGATGACCATCCCATGCTTGAAGAGTGATGGTAAATGGGTATAGGTCAGGAGAACCAAGTTACTTCCAAACACTAGCGACCATCACATAGGTGGAGGTGCCTTCATCGATGATACATAGTTGTAAAGTGACGTTTCTAAAGGAGACTAGTATTTGAAATGCAACAGATGAAGGTAGCGGGCGATTTTTTGACTTGTCAACATGAAAGACAAACATATCATCGTATTGAGGATCCATGACACCCAAAGAGGATAGGAGAGATTTCCATTGGGAGTGGAACATATATAGGACTTCTAGAATTGATATGGTAGTAGGAGATTGCACCAAGTCATCTACTATCCTATATGTATGGGAAGCTTTGGCAGAAGTAGAATTTCAATGTAATGGACCTTTAGGGATCTTGGGAATAACCTCAACCTTCAGATATGGGACATGTAAAGCACCATTGGGTGAAAATAGAGGCTTAATGGAAAATTTGGGTTGGGACTCAATCGTTGACTTAGTGGATGGCTTGTCATATTGGTGGGATCAAGTGTGAAGGTTGACTTGCTCTGTATTAACCTCATTACAATTCATCATAAGAATCTGATAATCATAGTGACCATATGGTGGAGTTGGTGGAGCTTCTTGACTTTGTTTAGGTTGGGTAGCTATGTATCCTTTATGAGGGAAAGGCCCTTGGGAAGCACTATCGGTTGAGATGAAGCAAGAAGGGGAGAAGGAGTGGTGGGTTGAGACCCTCGAGAAGATGCTTGAGCTTCCCATACTTTCCACATCTGAGGTAAAAAAGGACACTCATGGGTATAATGACCATATACGCTGCAACTGGAACAAGGTTTGTTTGTACGAAGACTCTTCTTTTTTTTGGGCTGACGGCCCTATTGCTAGGTTGCGAAATTAGGCGGAGGACCCTTAGGGGCATTGGGTGGAGGACCATGGTTTCCCTAATTACCTTGAGACTACTGGTTCTGATTACCCTTCCCCTTGTTCCATTTCTTGGGGTTAGGGGGATTGGGTCCACTGTATTGAGCATACACTTGACCTTGTGGGGGAGGTGGCTGTTGTGGTAGAGGGGGTGTAGGCATCCGAGACTTGGGTGCTAGTGTCGAAGGATCTAGAGCGCTAGGCAGTGCATACTGATAATAATGAGATGTGGTAACATTGTGATAAATAGACAGTGCAACAATTGGCCATGGAATCTATGGATGTGGATGGGGATATGCACATGACGTGGTGGGACCTGGATAAAGGTTTCCTAGTGGGGGATTAGGGGAGGGATAATTGTAAGTGGAATTATTCCCTCCTTGAGGTTGACCATAGCTCATTTGAGTTGGAGCATATGGTTGGGGGTGTGAAATGGTTCGAAATATTCCATCTGTAGCATGAAGTTCCCCCGATCCATTAGAAGCACTAGGTTGGGGTAGATTAAGGATGATTGTGTAAACATAACTTGACTAGGCGTAGATTAGACCAAATTTTAAGGCTACTTGGAGTGCATATTTCTCAGACTGGGGGAATGGTGACACGACATCTTTGGCAATGGGGTCAACAACGATCTAAGGAACCAATCCATATAGACTCTATCTTCGAAGTCAGAAGCTCTACATGTTCACCTCTATCTACACCATTTGTGAACATGGTCAGAAAGGTGGGTGGAAAAAGTTTGATGGAAAGAAGTAAAAATTTAGTACTTGTGTCATAATAGAGAGGTAACTGGAAATATGAAAGAAAATTTGTAGCAAGAGTCGCTAAAGTGGGATGAGTGGCTTTTGGCTGATTGACATACCACTTAACAACAACTCCCATGAGCATGCGTTGGAACAAACAAAGATGGATGGAGTCTTCAGTAATGGAATTTGATGAGAACCACATGTGAAATGAGCAAACATGATTAGTGGGATCTTCTCCAGGATTACCTTCAGATTTTGGGATGTCTGAAGGGAGTTTAGTAGGCATAGTTGGCTATGTGGGATCGTGGAGAAGAGGATCATTGATAAGCTCGCTAAAATCAAGGAGACTTAAACCAGCCATAAAAGGAAGTAATGGAGTAGGAGTGACCACACCTAGTGGGCATTCTGCTGATGGGGGTACCTTGGTTGGTACCTGGGTTTCCACCCTGGTTTACCGCACCCAAGTTGGTGCCTGCCGTGGTGGCTATACGTGGTTGAGAAGACATAGAATCAAATGAGGAAATGGATGAATAAGTAGAATCATAATCATAATGATGACTTAATGAAGGATTGGGAGGATGAACCGTAACTTGATGGGGAGGAGTAATATGAACCAACAGGAACTGAGGGTGAAGACCTCTAAGTCTCCATGAGAGATTCTTAGCAGGCCACATGGGGGCTTCACTCAATGAACCTCTAACATAGCACGTGCATTTATAGCATACTAAACAATACCTTTAATTTTATTAAATATTGGAAAATACCTCTAAAAATCACTTTATTTAACCCCCTAACAATATGAACCCAATACACCTTTCCAATTTAAAAAGCCCCTACTTTCACTAGATATTGTAGGTATCCATTTTTTCATTAACATTTTTTATACCCCTTTATATTTATATCCCTTTATTTTCATTAACAATGGTAAGAAAATTCTACACCTAGAAAGAATAACCTAAACACTAGGTAGCTGGAAACTTGAAAGTTTCAATAAAAAAGTGACAGATATAAGTTGGCTAATTTACAAATACATACTATGGAAAATTTGAATGGAAAATACATATATTTTAACTCTTAATCGCATCTATATTCTATTGAATACTGAAAAATATACACTACAACATTTAAAAGAAAACCTTGATAACCGGCAAAATGGCACACCTTTCATCTCGCTTATAAAACAGGAAGAGGAGAGAAAGTACAATGAATATGGACACATACAAAATCCTATCTGGTTGGACTCAGTCAAATCATAGCCCTAACTTGATCACCTAGTGCACAATAGTTGCATGGTATGAGTGCTAAGCACATGTGTCTCCATCAAAAGCCGAACCAGATCATGCAAGCATGCATCCCTTCCTTGAGATATGTGACCTCTACCTAAGATGGGAATTTCTCATGCATAAGTATTCTAATTGACTAACGATATGCACCCTCTTGGTAAGAATAGATCATGCATGCTATAAATAAAAAAAGAAAAACTCTATTAATAGAAAAACTCTATCGAAAATTAGAATTGATAAATTTGAAACAACATCTAATAGAATTAACTAAAGGTGTGACATGCGTGCCCTTCGCATGCATGCACCCTCTTTCAAACAATAGTCTATTTCACTATGTCTTCTAACATGCATGTTCCCTCTACCAAGAAATAGTCGGTATCATTGTCTCCACTTTCATTCAACTTGTTCATCACTAATGTAAGGAAATGGTGAAGGTGCCATATTTGGTGTCTTCTCTACAACCTCATCATTGGGAGGATCATTAGTTGAGCAACAGGTAAAAAATCTTAACACACACATTAGACATATATCGTATAGGTATTAGTAATGTGATGCATGTATGTCCTGGAGCAAGCCTGTTTGGGAGTGGGAGGGGAAGCCAGAAGTGGGAGTAGAAGCGGGAAGTGGGAATGGAAGCAAGAGCAAGGAGTGACATTTTCAAAAGCTCCCAGGTTGGGAGCGATTTTGGAAGTGAATTTTATATAATATATATTTTGATGCATATATGTCAACAAAAGCATGTAGAATAATGAATTTGTGATAAAAAACATAAAAAAATGGATTAAACCATATAAAATCATTCATTTATTAGTTATAATCTTCATTAACCACATGTCCACAAATTACAAGTTCTCATTTATATAGCATGTTAGGGTGCACATAACCAAAATTACATCGAGTGCCATCCATCTTTGAACCAAAAGTACACCAACAAATAGTCTCTGGATGGCCTCTAGAATCCAAAAGTATCATGGTACACTAAATACCTACATATAATCAAAATCATTTCCTATCTTGGGATCTTTGTCATTAATATCACCCTCTAAGAATTAACATAAGATGGAAAAAACAGAGCATGCCAAGTCAAGATTTTGTTTGAGTGACAAGAACATTTTTAGTAGGGTCATGAAAGAGGAGTTTGACAACAACTGTCACTAACATCAAGGTACATAGAGGGCTTGGTTCTATTGATTAAATACAAGTTACATACCCTAGTACGTGACATAATCTAGTGGAAACATTGCAATCCCCCTCATCCTGCAATCCTGAAAAACTAATAAGTCCATTGGGTTTTGAGTGAGATCTAAAATTATACTTTCTCCATATGAAATCTAATTAGGACAGAACCACTCTCAAACATCCTGAGTCATTTCATGGTAATGTTAAAAATTTAAGAATTTAACATTACCATGAATTCCATGTCAATACTAGGGCCATATGTTTGAATATTAGGCTACTGTGAACCTAATATTACCATAGTTTTTTCTTTCTCCCTCCCACTCTCGATACTCCCACAGTACTCTTCAACCTCTATTTCTCTAGCCTAATTGTGTTTTTCCCTTGCATGGCCAATGTATTGTATAAACAATACCTTATAATACACATATTTCTATAAAACATATAAAAAAACTTCACACCCCTATTACATGCTTATTATTTCATTTTTTCCTCATTTTGTATACCCCAATATGAACACACATGATATGGTATTTCTTTTTAGTGAAGCCCCCATGGGGGGCGAAATGATGTCCAGACAATAACAATCTAAGAACTAAAGGGTGATGATAGGAATGAAAGAGCAACAAACAACAAGAAAACACCTATTTCAATGGTGCTAAGTGTAAACTAACTATTTTAATGATGTTACTCTAATAAAAGTAAACACGTCCTATCAAATAAAAATACCTCTACCCTATAAGTGATCTAAATCCTCAAACAATCCTATATCTATTATTTTAGATGGCCTTCCAAAGAATTTCTTACTTAACATAAACTGATCCTCGCAAACAGAGTTGTCTAAAGAAAGGTCGACTAAAGAACCAACTACTTCCCACAACTAGTCCTATAGGGTGTTTTCCTAATATTGGTCACTATGGTTACCTTCATCCCATAAGGTGGGTCGAGTCTTGAGCTTCTTGGTAGTCAACCATCACACAAGATTCCCTGCCACAAGTTGGGTAGCCCCGAGGAGAACTGCTTACATGGTGACCTAGCCTAACCCCCTTTGAATTGGGTTTTTGACGCACTCCAACTTTGGACAATGGGATGGTGAAGGATTTTAAGCTCCCTAGTATGCCAACTTATACGTCTCAATGAAAGTGATCAATGGGTGTTATTAGAAGCCTATCCCACTGTTCCTACAACTACACTACAAAGATTGTTTGGCTCTGGTGCCTAACTGGGCTTAATCTATGTGTGGTTATTTATTAAGGTTTAATGTTTCAAGTCTTCGCTTGGCAGATGTTAACCAAGCTGATGCTCACTTATGGTGTCTGTTTTTGAAAATAATGTGTCAATTGGATGAGTTAATCATGCATGTTTCATGATCATGCCATGTGTTGTTGAAAGTAAAATGCTGAAATATAGTAAGTAAATCTAAAAATAACAGAAAAATAAATAACCAATCAAGCACACAAGACTCTGCCCATAAGGTCTAGAAAGTAGGTAGCAAGAGAGGGAAACAAGTTACTCAAAGACACATAAAAAATCCTAAATGATCTAATGTCAAGGGACTGAGATCTAGAGGCACTAATCTACTATAAACGTTGCAGACAAAGAACAAAAATTGGAGGTGAAAAATGCTGCAAATGATAGGTGTCAAACTCTAAAACCTATGATGCTAAAGGGGATCCTAAGGGGGAAAAGGAAAACCCAAACTCTAAAGGAAGAAAAGGTAAAAGAAACCTATCCAAAAGCACTGAAAAGTAATGGAACAGACTCTTAAAATCAATGGCCCAAACTGTTGAAAACACTAGACTCCTCACTCAACAAATCTCTTCCTAACAATGTGGAGGTGTAATCTAAACCCTACGGGGATTTTTCCTTCCTCAAAGAGACAAATCAAGTGGATCCAGGCCTAAGGGAGACTGAAAACAAAGGTGAAATACCCAAACTAGTCTACAGATAACACTCTCAGTAATTTTGAAATTTTTTTTTAAATGTCCAAAAAAATTCCAAAATGCAAGTACTCACTTGAAATAGTGGAAAACTCAGTTTTTGGGCCAAATAGTGCACTATGGAATGCATATCAAGGGCTGAAAAGTGTTTTTTTCTCCTAGAACTCTTCGTTAGTAGATCTCACACAGATTTTTCCATCTCCTACTTAGCTGGTGCCTATGACAAAAAATTGACAAAAAAGGGTTTAATACTATAAATAGAAATTGAGAAGCTAAAAATAGTTGTAGAAAACCATGAAATTTTCTAAAACTTTAGTCACCCAAGAAGGTTGTTATTACACCAGTGGAGTCGCCATTTTTTAATGTGAAATTTATTGGAGGGTGTACCAAAAACACTTCACTTAAGTCACTAGGTGACAAGTGAACCTAACAACAAGTTGACAACTGCTTACGATTCAGATCTACAATAAAAATGGAAAACTTGCAACAAAAATATAGACGATCCACAATATAAAGAAGTAGTAAAAATATCTAATGCAATAACCCAAATGGAAATATTTTATTAAAAGCACCTGGTGAAGGAGATCTATAGATCGGTTTGTAAGTCCCTCTCCATGGGATGGGTCCTTAGATGTCCTTGATGCTTTAGAAAATGTTCTTTTCTCTCAATATGTGAAAAACCCACACAAAATGTGGAGAACTCAAATGGGAACTAAAAGAAAAAAGACGATAATGGTGATGGTGATTATGATTATGATCATGGTCAAGAATGAATGAGAATCCCTCGTATTTATAACAAAGTATTGAGTTAATCTCGAAAATGGAGAATAATAAAATAATATTAACCAAATCAAGATATCACTGTTTTGAATACTTTATTACATTTATTGGAGAGGGAAGATATATTTAAAATGGTTAAATATCTTTATTTATAAATAATTAACAAATAAAATGATTTATTAATTCTTTCGTAAGGATTAAAAATAGTGTGAAATTGAAATTAGAAAATAATTTAATAAAAGTTGTTTACTAAATTATTTTCCATTGTGAGTGATTTAACTATGGTAAATTTAATCCTACATGGTGCATTTTGATCCACCCAGTTAAAAATGGATAGGTGATCATTTTTTGGTGATAACACCTGCATAATCCCAGATCTATTCAAAATATTCAGGCTTTCCAAGAGGCCAGAACTGTAGATGATATTGCTAGAAACATCACAAGAATAAGTGCAGTGCTGGAAGATACACAAGAAAACCACCAATCAACGATGATCGAGATAAAAGGTACCAATTTGAACCAACCTATCTCTATCTTAAAAATGTAAAATCAAAACAAAAAAATTTAAGACTCCATGGTTGGTACAATTAGCAACTTGCACAAAAATAAGGGTAATCAGCCAAGTGGGACAATGTCATATTAAATTAAATGGCTATTCCAGAGAAGTAAATTTAAATATACTCCCCCCAGGATCCTATCACATATTACTAGGCATGGACTCGCTGGAAAAATAGGGAGTTGTTTTAAATTAATTAGAGAAGGCAGAAAGTTGTGTGTGTCAAGATGGACAAAATCAAGTAATTAAAGGCATACCAAAAGTCATATCATTTTGAAATATTTCAACCTTACAAATGAAAAAGAATACATGAAAAGGGTGCCAGTTATTTATGGTGCATGTGAAAATAAATGAGCAACAAACATAAAAGTAGAATTTAGGGTCTTTGTTAGTCATAAAGGAGTTTCAGGATGTATTTACAGAGGAAATCCCGAGCTTACCTCCTGGTAGAGATATGGTTTTTTCCATTTATTTGGTATCAGGTGCAATTACAGTGTCTATAACTCCTTATAGAATGAGTGCACTTGAGTTATTAGAGCTGAAAACAGAGTCGCGAGAATCACTGGACAAGGGCTATATTGGCCCTAGTGTATCACCATGGGGGGCTTCTTTGTTATTTTTCAAGAAGAAGGATGGCACATTTTGTAATATGCATTTATTATTGACAATTAAACAAGTTTACCATTAAAAACAAATATATATTGCCCCATATTAATGATCTGTTCGACCAAGTGAGGGGTGAAATTGTTTTTTTCAAAAGCTGATTTAAGGGCGGTACCTTTAGTTGAGAATAAAAGATGAATATATTCACAAGACAACCTTTCAGACCAGATATGGTCACTATGAATTTGTAGTGTTACCATTTGGCCTTACTAATGCACCAACAACCTTTATGTGCTTAATGAATAGTGTACTTAATAAGTACCTTGATAAATTTGTGTTGGTATTTATAGATGACATTCTAGTGTATTCTAAGAATGAATAAGAACATAGGGAACATCTAAGATTAGTGTTGAAAACTCTAAGATAACATCATCTATATGCTAAATTTAGCAAATGTGAGTTTTATAAGGATAGGGTACAGTATTTGGGCCACATTATTTCAAAACAGGGACTAGCTACCAAGATTCAGTACAAATGAGTCCTTTTGAAGTAGTGTATGGATAAAAACATCAGAGACCTCTTAGTTGGTCTTAGCCAGAAGACAAATTAATATTAGGAGCAGATGCTTTGTAGGAAATGGAGCAAGTGGTATGAAGGATTAGATAGAACATAAAAATTGCCAAAGATATACAAAAATGTTATGCATAGAAGAAAAGAGCACACGTGGAATTTAAGATTGGAGACCATGTTTACGTAAGGGTGAAACTAAGGAAAAGTACCTTAAGAACTAGGACCTATAAAAGACTAGCACCATGATTTTGTGGGCCTTTTGATATTTTGGATAGAAATGGACTAGTATCTTATAACCTAGCATTGCCCCAGCCATATTAAAGTGCACAATGTTTTTCATGTATCTTTTCTAAAGAAATATGTACATGATAATTATCATATAATTGATTGGAATTTGATATAGGTGGAACCAGAAGGAGATTTCCTAGCAGAGCCACTTTGTATACTAGATTTGAAAGAGATATTGATCTAGAATCGAGTTATCATTTGCGTTAAAGTGAGCTGGAAGCAATTTACCCCCGAAGAGGCCACATGAGTGCGGGAGGATGACATGTGAAACACCTATCCAACAAAGTTTCAGAATGAAGAAACTGGGAAATTAACACCAAAGATGGTATAAATAAAATGTGGGGGAAGATGTGATACCCCTTTATTTTTGTAATAATATTTTCGTTT
Source organism: Pinus tabuliformis (assembly GCA_031772625.1). NCBI lineage: Eukaryota > Viridiplantae > Streptophyta > Pinopsida > Pinales > Pinaceae > Pinus > Pinus tabuliformis. The sequence continues at coordinate 927,085,161 of CM062806.1, forward strand.
ATTTAGACTTAATTATGTTGGACTTGATGGTGAAAAAGCCATGATTGATTAAAGTGAAAGTAAACAGTAAAGTTATTATGATGTAATAAGTAAATTTTATTAATAAATAAAAAGGTTGTAACTACTTGGGAATGAGACACTAGAGTTAAGAGATTCTTTCCAAAAAAGTGGAAAAAGTCTCATCGACTAATGAGATCGAGATAAATCTTCCATAAGAGGGACTCCTCAAAAAAAATCCTTTGGAGACAATAGATGAGATTTAATGAGATAGTAGATAAAGATCGATTAAATTATTTAGATGGATAAAAATGCTAAGTATGGGTGGAATAAAGTGTCACAGGAGAGAAAAGTGGGATTTAAAGAAAAAGGAAAAGGAAAAAATCCTAGGAAAGTGGATTGGAAGAACCAAAAGAGTGGGACACTGCTAAGGAAAAATATACTATAGAAGAAAATGTATAAAATACATAATCAAGGGCTAAAAGAGATTGTTGATCCCATTGGAAACTTATCTCAGCTCAGGCGGAACTGGTGGATCAATTCATGGGGAGGATAGTGTTTCTTTCCAAGTGTAGTTCCAACAACAATTATGGTTAGGAAATCTTTTTGTGTTTATTTCTTTTCAATGGTATACCTATAGACAGTATTTGAATATATTTTTTTATTATTGTTGTGTCCATGTTGTACCCATATTATTATTATTGTGCCCCATAGAAGCCCACTATTATTATTGTTGTTCCCTTACATTAATATTGTTATGTCAACTTTGATTATATTGTGACCCCTTAGACTCCTATATATAGAAGGAGGTTTTGTCATTTGAATCATCCAAGAATTGTTAATTTTTGTAATGTAAATGATGCTTCCCCCAAAGAGGCTTATTTTGAAGTCGCTGATCTATCTCTTCTTCTATTTTGTGAGTTGGTTTCATAACATTTGGTAGCAATCATAGAAATAAGAACTAGATAGCTACAAAATTGATCAATTTTAGAGTATCTCGTCAAGTGGAAGAACTTACCCACTAAATATCTCACATGGGAGGATGATAATTTTATAGAAAAGCATCCAAAACTACTCAAGCATTGAGGACAACACTTTTTTGGAGGAAAGGGGAATGTTAGGTCCCTATACTACTAGTGTTAACCCTTATTGTTATTAGTTCAACCCCCTTATTGTTATTGTTGTGTCCATGTAGTCCCCATATTATTATTATTGTGCCCCATAGAAGCCCACTATCATTATTGTTGTGCCTTTACATTACTATTGTTATGTTGGCTCTAATTATATTGTGACTCCTTAGACTCCTATATATAGAAAGAAGAATTTTTCATTTGAATCATCCAAGAATTGTTCATTTGTGTAATGTAAAGGTGTTATGAAACTAGCTCAAAAAGATAGAAAAGATAGATCAATGCCTTAGAATTTAGCCTCTTCGAGGAGGCAACCTCCTTTACATTACACAAATGAAAAATTCATGGATGGTTCAAATTACAAAAGCTCCTTTCTATACACAAGAGTCTAAGAGGTCACAATATGACCTAACAATAATAATATAAAGGCACAAAAATAACAATAGTGGGATACAATGACAATAGTAATGGGGGAATCACTAGTATTATAGGGACCTAACATGCCCCTCTCCTTCAAAAAAGTGTTGTCCTCAATGCTTGAGTAGTTTTGGGTGCTTATGTATAAAACTCTCATCCTCCCATGTGGAATCTTCAGTGGGTAAGTTCTTCCACTTGATGAGATACTCTGAAATTGATCAATTTCATGGTTGTCGAGTTCTTGTTTCTTTGACTGCTTCAGGTTCCAATATGATTTTTCCTTCCTCATCAAGTTCTGGAAATATTGTTTGAACTGGAATCTTGTCACCTATAACCTTCTTTAAGCATGAAAAATGGAAAATTAGGTGCACTCAGGAAGCTACAGGAAGCTCCAATTTGTATGCCATAGTACCTATCTTTTGCAACACCTTGTACGAACCATAATACTTTGGTGATAATTTATTATCCTTATTAGCTTGCTTGAGGGAAATTTGTTTATATGGTTGTATCCATAGGAATACCCAATCACCTACATCAACACTTCTTTTGCTGTAATGTTGATCTTCCTGTTGTTTCATTCTATTCTGCACCAAGGTGAGGCTATCCTTTAAGAGTTGGAGAACTTGTTGATGATGCTCAATGTGATCTTCCACTACTTGAACCTTAGAATTTTCTCTTAAATATGATGTGATGGATGGTGGATGATATCCATAAAGTGCCATAAATTGGGTCATTTTTGTTGCAGTATGGAAGGAAGTTTTATACCACCATTCAGCGAGAGGAAACCATTTGATCCATTGTGTCTGTTTATCAGATACAAAGCAACGAAGATATCCTTCCAAACATTTGTTTACTATCTTAGTTTTCCCATAATATTAAGGATGATAAGATGAGCTATGAGCTAACTGAGTACCAAGACAAGAAAATAATTCTATCCAAAAATTTCCAGTGAAAATGGGATCTCCGTCACTTACAATAATCTTTGGGTTTCCATGTAGCTTTTGAATTGTTTCCATAAATGTAGTAGAAACTGTACTCGCTTTAAATGGATGAGATAATGCACAAAAGTGTGCATACTTGGTAAGTCTGTCAACTACCACCATGATAACACTCTTTCCTTTGGACATGGGTAAAACTGTGAGAAAATCCATTGAAATCTCCTCCTAACATTGGCTTGGAATGGATAAAGGTTGTAATAGTCCTTGGGTCTTAATTGTTTCAACGTTATTTTTTTGGCAAACCAAACATTCCGTCACAAACTTTTGAATGTCCAATTTAAGGCCATCCCAAAAGAAATCCTTCTTACCCTGTGGTAGGTTTTTAGAAATCCTGAGTGCCCTCCTAAGGGAGAGGCATGTAATTCCCTAAGAATCTTTTGTTTGAGTTGGGAGTTCTTACATAGGTATAACCGATCCTTGTACCACAACGAATCATTTTTCCAGCTAAATGTATCAGATGTACTAGGATCTTGTTGTATCTTTTGAATGAGTGCCACACATCCTCGTCATTATTCCATTCATCCCGTGCTTCATTTATCCAATCTGGTTGGATAATACAAATGGTGCAAAGAAATGCTTCCACATCCTCATCTTTTCTTGAGAGTGCATCTGCCACAACATTTTGCTTCCCTTTTTTGTAGATGATTTCAAAGTCATATCTCAACATATTTGTGACCCATTTTTCCTGCTCTTATGAAGATAATCTTTGTTCTAAAAAGTATTTAAGACTATCATGATCTGTTTTTACCTTGATGTGTCTTCCCATTAGGTAGGGTCACCATTTGTTAAGTGCATGTAGTATTGCCAACATTTCCTTCTCATAATGTAAATACTTTCCTTTGATTGGACGACTTTCAAAAGAAATGGGTCTTTCTTCTTGCATTAAAACCTCACCAATTCCATTTCTTGAGGCATCACATTCCACAATAAAGGTTTTTGTGAAGTTCGGTGTAGCTAAGACTGGTGCTTGGCACATTTCCTCTTTAAGATATTCAAAGGCCTTCATTGCTTCTGGAGTCCATGAGAATGCATATTTCTTCAATAATGTTGTTAGAGGTGCTGCTATTCTCCCATAATTCTTAACAAACTTGCGATAATACCCTGTCAACCTGAGAAATCCTCATAGATGCTTTATAGATGTGAGGAGTTTCCATTCCTTCATGGTTTTAATTTTTCTAGGGTCTACCTTAACACCTTCATGAGATACAGTATGACCCAGATATTCCACCTCTTGTACTCCAAAGAAACATTTGGATATTTTTGCATATAATTGTTTCTCCTCCAATAGTTTGAGCACCATGTCAACATGTTGGACATGATCCTTCTGAGACTTGCTGTAGATTAGTATATCATCAAAAAATACTAACACAACTTTTCTAAGGAAGGGTTTGAAAATGGAATTCATCAAACCTTGAAACCTAGGAAGTGCATTAGTAAGGCCAAAAGGCATGACCAAAAATTCATAATGACCCTCATGAGTTCTAAATGTTGTTTTTGGAATGTCTTCAGTCTTCATTCTGATTTGATGATATCCTGAACAAAGATCCAACTTGGTGAAGTAAATTGATCCATGCAATTCATCCAATAATTCATCAATGAAGGAATGAGAAATTTATCTTTAATGGTGAGCTTGTTGAGCTCCCTATAATCTGGACACATGCGCTATGATACATCTTTCCTGTGAACCAATACTACTGGAGTAGAGAAAGAACTTTGACTAGGTTGAATTATACCAGCCTCTAGCATTTCTATAGCCATACATTCAATTTCACTCTTTTAGACATAGGGATATCTGTAAGGCCTGATGTTTGGAGGAACACTTCCTGGAATCAAATTTATAGCATGATCATGATCATGATCACGAATAGGTGGGAGGCCTTTGGGAGTCTCAAATACCTTGGAATGATTGTCCAAGACTTTTTGGAGATGTGGAGAAATGGATGATTTCGATGTGGGAACCTCTAGTGAACATAATTATGTAATTATGCATCATTGTTCTTTCTTTAGAAGCTTTCTCATTCCGTTAGAGCTGATTATCTCTCCTGGTTTCCCTACAATACCCCTTAATTCAACTTCATTTCCTTCTGAAGAGAATTTCATGAAAATTTCTTGAAAATCAAAAGCTATTGTACCCAAGGATTGTAGCCATTGGACTCCTAGTACAACATCAATACCACCCATTTGAATGGAAAGCATTGGGCTATTCAATACATATTCTCCCATGGACAGCTTAATATTATGGCACTTTCTGGAGCAATTTATGGTTCCTCCACTTGCAACCATCATTTGGAACTCTGGCGCTAGATATAGGAAGCAATTCAATTCCTTGGCTATCTTACAATGAATAAAATTATGGGTACTTCCTGAATCAATCAACACTATTACATTTTTCTTCTTGATATACCCTTCTATCTTAATAGTTTGAGGAGTGGTAATTCTAGCCAATGCATTACAAGATATGGTCAGATTCATTTCTTCTTTTTCTATTTTTTGTTCCTATTGTATATCCCCTTCTTTTGACATTTCTTGTTCATTTTCTTCCTCCTCTTCACAATCTATGTAAAACAATTTCTTCTCGACACACTTATGACCTTTAGTGTATTTGTTATCACAACTGTAAAAAAGCCCTTTTCCTCTTTTTTCTTCCAATTGTTGTGGTGTCAACCTCATAGGTTTTGGATGGATAGGGGCAGCAACACTTCCATCTTTATGATTGTGAGTGGTAGGCTTCCTTGTTGCCATAATTTTGCTTTCCATTTTTCTTGCCAACCTGAATGCCTTCTCCAATGAATCTGGTTCCTAAAGGTGAACCTCATGTTGGATGTTATATTTTAAAGTCCCTATGAACACATCAATCCTATGCTCCTCTAGAATATCTTTTACCCTTATATTCAATTTTTGGAAGTCCTCAATGTGCTCCATCATTGAACCCTTTTGTTTGAGATTTATCAATTGGCTAAAAAAAGTGTTTCTTTTTGTATCCTCATAATGTGCTATCATTTTGGTGGGCTCCAGTATTGTAGCGATGATGCTGCAACTCCTAGGACTCCCTTATTTACTTTTATCAACCTGGTAGCTTTTAACAAACTTGGAAGCAACGGTGCTATATGCACAAGTACTAGCTCTTGGCATAGGCTATCACTTGATCAACTGGCACAAGTCCGCTAGGAGAATAAGCCAACTTTTATGAGCTCTTAGAAGAATCTTTTAACTGTGATGGACGAAAGCTAACTCAAAAGAGGCTAGTCTACTTGCAGAAAGGGGATGAAAGCTGAAAGGAGATGCAAACCCTAGCAAACCCTAATTTTACCGACTAACCCTACTGGTGCAAGAAAAGAGATGAAAGTTGCTGAAATGAATGCCATTGATTGTTTGAAAGGTAAAATGCATGTGACTAAGCTACTTCTGAAGTAAAATCTGAAAGAAACATCTTTTTGTATTTTTGAGTAATCTTTCAGAATTATTATGCATGTGCTTTAACTGTTTTTTTTACTATGCAGAGGTTGAATGGCGAAAGGAAATGGATTGGGCACTTACAGGAGGTTGGGAGAGTGAGAAGAGGACCTAAGGGGTCCCTGGCACCCTTACAGAGAGTTTCACAACAATCAGATTTCGAAAAACTGCTCGCGTGAACTTCTACAGGAAGTCTGCAGGGGTTCTACAGGATGTTCTACAGGAAGGTCTACAGGAAGAGCTGAAAGAGGATTCTAGAGGGTTGATGGTGGAAAAACGGTAGGAAAGTGGAAATGGAGGATGGATGAGGATGTGAAGGGGTCTAGGATCTAGTAAATGAAGCTAAGGAGTGATGAAGGTGGTTGGATTTGTTCAAGGATGGAGGGAGCAATGTTGCACAAAAATGTAGAAATTAGGTCAAATTGGAAAAGTGTGGCGAATGAAGGGAAGGAATCTGGAATTAGGGGTTGGAGTAGGTTGTGTGATGAAGGAAGGATAGGTAGGGATTTATTACAGGTGGTCTGCACACTATTTTCCGAAACTAATTCAACAAAGACGAGAAAGACCAGAGATCTATTTATTTTGACCTAATCTGACCTAAAAACCAGAAACATAATGAACAGAAGGTTATAGACAGGAAATCATGCAAAGTAACTATGTAAACTAAGAAAGAATAGATCTAAACATGCAAGTACAACCGGTATCAACTTTTCCAACTAAAAATCTAACACTAGCAATTTGCATAGAAAGGCAAAAACAGTGTTTTTGTGGCAGCAAGTATGCCTTGGTCTCAGCTCATGGTCCCAAGGAGGGAGAGGTGAGATCAAGGATTGCTTGATGGCCTTTTTGCAAATATTTTATGTTATCAAACTGCCAAAGCAACCTGAAGCATGAAAAGCTATTTTAATCATCAAAAACAACCTAAGTAACAAAGCAAGATCTTATCCTAAATAACATAAATTATTCTATGAATGCAGCAAAGACACATAAAAGTACACAAAGGAGGTACTGGCACTTGGGTTGTGCCTAATCCCATGAGCTACAGCCTCCTAAGAAAACCCAGAGTTGGTGGAAAGTGAAATTTATCTCCATTACTCAAAAAATAATCATGTCACAACAATGTTTACAACAAGAGCTCGAAAATGAGCTGAAAGGTAGAGCAGTACCAAAGTGTGAAAAACAACTATTCAAGAGCTAAACTATCAAGGCTTGAAGCCTTCCTACTTATGCACCACGATGATTCCCAATAACCCTCCTTAACTTTATGGGCTTGGCCGCTCAAATTGCCGTTAATCAGCCACTTCACAAAATTTGCTCGGCTGCCCCTTGAAATCATCTTTGGTGGGCTATTGAACTCCGAGCTGATGGTGGAGAACTCGAGGAAGGGGTAATTTAGTGCAAGAGACACCCTTCCTACAAATCCTCAGCCTTGTTTCTCATATTTGGCTGTCAACTGGCTCATAAATGCTTGACCTTGGTCCAAAAGATGTCCAAAAATCTGCAATCAAGTGACTATTCTCATTCATTCAATTAACATAAATATATTCAAAAGCATGCATAAAAGTACGAAGAATGGTGGATTAATTGAGAATAATAGGCAAAATGAGCCCAATAAGTTACCCATTTTTGGGGCTTATCATCACCCCCCTGCTGAATGCGTTGCTCATCCTCTTAGCAACTAATCCAACTCATTATCTTTGATTGCTTTGACTGCCTCTCTGACATCCCGAGCTTTCGAGGTGATGTCCTCTTCTCGGTCATGGAACCCTGCTTTTCTCTCTACTTCCTCCCATTGCCTGTGTTCTTTTTCTTCTTTGACCCCTTCCAGCAGTCCTAAAAGCAATGGAGAACTAAACTTTAGGCCGATCTAGTTGGCTTGCAGATTTTGCATTGACTATTTATAAAGTGGTACTCTTGCCAAGGCCTCCCTCATCCTAGTTGGGGAGTGGTACTCTCTGATTTTCAGACTGTGGGACAATGTGTTCCATCTCCTTGTGCAAGCATGAATGCAGTTATCAACCCACAGTCTCTCCATGTACTCAAAGTGAGCAATGGCCTGAGCTTGCTTTTCAATGTAGTCTGGGAGAACTTGCGGGTTGTTGGCAAGGTGTTGATGGGCATACAGTAAAGCTGAGGGATCTTCTGGTTTTGCTCTGATCATGAGTGGCTCACTTAGCTCCCTGTTCATAACATTCTGAATCTCTGCTACCCTCTTTTCCTCATGGTTTAACCAAGAGGCCATGGCCATGAGTTTCACATCTCCCAATGCAGCATTGGGGTCCCACAGATTCATGTTTGGAAGGGCCAAGTTGTGTAAATAGAATTCTGATAACTTGGCCTTATCTTCTGTTGAGCTACTGTCACACAAGTCCATAAACTGATGGTAATTCTGAAATGGAATGGTGCCCCTCTGGGCCAAGGTGTTAATTTGAAATTGCAACCATTGATCTTTAAGATATAAGGCATATGACTTAGTAGGTTGCCTACATTGTAAGGCTTCTATTTCCCAACTGGCCATGCAGGCCAATTGGGCCTCTTTGTCTTGCAATTGCTGTTTCAAACTCTGTATTTCTTTTGCTGCCTGAGATTCTTGTTCTTGTAGCAGCTTTGTTACCATTTCCACATTAGCTTGTAGCTCTTCCTCTTTCTGCTATGTCTCAGCTGTGTCCTTGTCTGCTGGAGGTCCTCCCTGCTACTGCTGCCCTCCCAAAATGGACAACCTATCTTTCTTGTGGACTTCCTGTAGCTACAACTATTTTTTCAGCTGCTCATTCTCCTCTTGTAGCTTGGCTCTTTTGCAGCTTTCTACCTGTCTTGTCATGGCCAGTTCTCCTCTTAATTCTTTTAACTTCTCCTCCATGTGGCCTATGTCCTCAATTCCCTTAGACTTGGAAATTTTAATCCATGTGTGTGTTCTGATCCTCTCTTTCTCTAATTCGAAAAATAACGATACAACAAATTTCTGTGGGATGATTTTCCCACCCTCTAGTAGGTTGTAGTATGAACCCAAGTCAGGTTGAGGGGTAGGTTCAGGTATTTCTTCTACTTTGCTCTTCCCTTGTGATTGTTTAGCTACCTTTTCCTCCAATTTCTCAGTCTTTTTCAACTTGGCTAGAGTTTCCTGTAGAGATGTTGCAGCTTCCTGTAGAGTTGCCTTTGAGTCCAATGACTTAATTTTCTCTTTCCATGTAGAGGTTTTTGGGCTTCCTCTTTCATAAGTAATGGATATTTTGGAAGGAGACTCTTCGTTCTGTTTAGTGGGTGAGTCCTCAATGACAATTGGTTCCTTGGACGGTGTCTGAGGTTTTCCTACTTTGATCCTTGTGCTTTTTCTAGCTTTGAAGTACATGGAAGTTTGCCTCTTTCTTTTCCCTTTTTGTTTTATAGGTGTGCTTAATGCAGCAAGCACAACTGCTACCTCCCTTGCCAATGTCTCAGGGGATTTCTTTTCCTGCTGTTCTTTTTTTTTGCTTCCTGTAGAAATCTCTGTGTCCATTGTTTCTATCTATATTGTTGATGTCTCAGGGTGTGTCTTTCCCTTTTCTTTCTGGGTGCCTGCTTTGGCTGTGGTAGCCTTCATTTGGGCTTTCTCGGCCTTTTCCTTTCTACTCTGTATCCTCTTTTCCCTTGCTGTTTTTGCTATTGTTTCTTTCTCTGTTTTAGGCTCAACAGTCTTGCCAATTTCTTTATGTTCTTCCTGTGCTTCCTCTGTTTTGCCCTTTTCTTGAACATCTTGGGTTCCCTCATCATTGTTCTTCTCAATTTCTTCAGTGTGCTCCCCCTCCTCACTACTGGATGGGGTGATGTTTTCGGCCAAAGTTCTAATGTTATCATCCCTGGACATGTTTTTGAAGATTTCCCAAGATATGGGAATAGTGTAGGTATGTAAAGCATCTTCCACCAACAGTTTGATGAGCCCATGATGGGCCAACTGATCTGGGATCCCTTCATTTAACTTTGTACCACATTCAATTAGGGACTGAAGTAGGAAATATGGGATGCTCAGCTTCTTGGCTGGAGGCAAGTCAATCCCATGCCTTAATTTAGACAACAACCTGAAATGATATCCATAGATGATGCTAAACCTTCCTTCACATGTGATATACTTCATAATTTGAAAACTAACTTCACTCCAGAGAGGAGGCAAGCTGGTTCTTATAACCCTGTTTTTATCTTCTACGGGATGCTCTGTGGGTAGAAAAAATGACTTCTTAGCAATTTGACCCAATGATCTCTCTTCTTTTCTCCAAGGGAGTGCCAATGGTAAACCGGTAACTCCATTGATGAGCTCAGGGGTGAGTTGTAGGGTCAAACCCCTAAAACTAACTGTGGCATGTGTTTTTGACTGTGGTCTCAGGGACATTAAAAACTCTTTAGTTATTTCCTCATCATAACCCTAGATTTAGTCAAAGAAGGAGATCCAATTTGCCTAAGTGAAAAGGTCCACCACCTCAGGGTGCTCGTGCAACTTGCTGGAGTCTGAGGGTTCTTTCCTTATGAATCCTCTTGGCATGGTGTTGAGTTCTCTTTTACCTTTCAACCAAAAAATAAAATGCTCAAGAAAACAACAATCAATCGCTGAAATAGGGGATAGCTGAATTCGGTTTCTTCGGAACCCAAGAATGAATTTCTCGTGTATTCAATATCAACTAGCAATAATTCCCTTGTTTTAAGACTACTGTCACTCAAAATTTGACTATCTGTTTATGAAAAGAAAAATTTGGTTTTTGCAGAGCAGGGCATAGGGACACAGGTTCTCTTCTCAGCATACAGATAGATATGTAAATTCAGTTTTTCACACACACAAACTGGTCTCTATCACTGCATATATCCTCCTTGCAGGAGAATTTCAAAAGAAACATGGAGGAGATTTCTGATGCAGAAAAACTAGGGAAAATTAGTGAAATATGCAGGCAACTTTCATGTTTTTTTCAATACACAGGCAGACTTTCCTCTTGTTTTTCAAACTGATGCCGTTCAATTCACCACCTTGCACAACAAATTATGCATAGAGAAGTTTTTTTTCGAGCCTACCTCATTTGGAGCTTCAAATTCAACGAAAATTCTGGGTTTCCTTTCTCCGCAGAGCTGTTCTGCCTTTCCTGTAGAACCCTTCCTGTAGAAGGCTCCCAGTTCCTGTAGAATGAAACTGTGCTTCCGATAGAGCCCGATACGCGGGAGATTTTTGAAAATAGGCAGAAAAACTGGTGGAGGATGACTGGTTAACTATTTTTGGAAGTGGTGGATGTGTACTCCAGTCGAGGACGTTGTGAGTGCAGAATGAACAGAAGGTGGTGCATGTTTCAACTAGGCATCTTTTAACTGCGGCGTAATTCTTGGTGAGGGGATGAGGTCGCCGGATCGGACCGTTGGTTCGACGTCATAGCCATAATGTTTCTGTGTGTTTCTAACCGCCATCACCTCCTCTCTACCATTATCTGCCACCACCACTACCAGTCCTGGTGATTTCTCCCTGAATGGACACTCCACACGTGCTGGCTATCCACCTAATTGGCAATTTTGAATGTAACAGGGCTCGTTTGGATTCCACAAGGATTTTTAACTGGTTGAGGGTGGCCAGTTGACTGGCCACCGATTCCACTCAATCCGAACCATTCCCATAGTCATGAAGTCTTAAAATATTATTTATGCAATTGAAGAATGAGTTTAGGCACATACCTACATGGTTGCGTCCGTGTTATGCAGATTTCGGGTTTGGAAGCCATTCCTTCGTTTGCTATTGCTGTATGCACACTGCAAGCTTGGTCTCGGCTGTTGTTGATGTGAAAATGTTCAGGTAGAGATCCATGCATGCTTCTTCTACCATACTTTGCGGTCCCTGTCTCTAAAGTATGTCTTTCAGAGGGACCAGCTGCTACAAGATTCCTGTAGGAAGTCCTGTAGCTGCTTCTCCTACTGGAATGCAAGCTAGAATGAGCAGGGCTACACTGTTGATGAGGGTCTCGGCTGATGAGGAGTCTAGATGGAGGGTGAAATGTATGGTGAGTGAGAAACTACTGCTTGATTTTTCATCAAAAAGTTTTTCTGGCAGTATGAAGAAAACAGGATTCTGTGTGTGACTGTGCAGGCATATAAAAATGGGTGCAATGGAGGTGTACAGAGATAGAAAAAGGTGGCATATGGCAATGAATGGAAATAGGGATGTGGACAGGCCTCATAGGCAGATTCCCAACCTTCGGATTCCCTTCTGAGATCAATTTTGCTCATTTATAGGTTCTACAGGATCTTCCTGTAGAAGTCACAGAACTTCCTGTAGAAGGTGAAATCTTGGCCCGAATGAGATCAAATCTTAGGGAAGGGTAGTGGTCATGGAGGAATTGATTATGAGGGATGCATGCAGCCTGGTGTTGACCTCTATCTTTATTTTGTGCGATCCTCCTAACCTGCAATGAACTTCCTGCAACCTGCAATTTATTCAACAGAAGTTAGGTTTGTTTTTTCTCTCTGTTCTTTTTTCCCTTCTTTTTTTTTTGTTTTTTTTTTTTTTCTCTCTGAGACAGCCGGGGTGCCTCCAGGAGGTTTTCACCCTCACTATCTTCCCTGGGCGCCTCCAAGAGGTTTTCACCCAAAGATATTTTATTCTTTTCTGTTTTTTTTTGTTGCTCAAAATGTGGGTGGAGTGGAGACAGGGGCCTGCTCCACTACCAGCACTGATTTATCCAGAGTTTCAATGAACTCCTTCTTAGAAAGGGGCTTCCTGTAGATCTTCAATCGATGCCCATTAACAAGCATGGGGATGGCTTCTTCATCAATGGTCCTGATAAGGACTGAACTGTTTTCGTTACATTTCTCCACTATATCTGGTCCCAGCCATCTCGTCCTCAGCTTCCCTTTGAAATCCTTGTATCTTGAATCATATAACAGTGCCCAATCTCTTGGCTGAAATTGCTTCTCTTTAAGGTGCTGGTCATGCCATATTTTTCTTTGAAGTTAGACCACCTCTGAGTGGAGGAGGGCTTGCATTCTCTATTCATCTAGTCCATTCAGCTGAAGTAGTCTTTCCTGTTGTGCATGGCTAAGATCTAGGTCCAGCTGAGCTGCCAACCTCAATGTGTTGTATTCAAATTCTATGGACAGCAAAGCCTTCTTCCCGTAGACCAGCTCATAAGGTGTGAAACCTGTTGTAGTTTTCCAAGTAGTGTTGTAGGCCCAGGTGGCCTCAACCAAGCGATCTGCCCAATCTCTTCTACTGCTACTCACCACTTTAGTCAAAATCTCTTCCAAAGCCCTGTTAGTGACTTCCACCTGCCCATTTGCTTGCGGATGATAAGGGGTGGAAGTTCTATGCTTAATATTGTGATGAGCAAGGAGGTCTTCAATCAGGTTAGAGGTAAACTGACTTCCTTGATCTGTGACTAATTCTCTTGGGTAGCCAAACTTGTAGAAGATATTTTCCCTCAATAACTCGACCACTTTTTCTTCTGTTGCTGCCTTGATTGCCTTTGTTTCTTCCCACTTTGTCAGGTAGTCCATGCACATAATGATGTAAGACCTTTCTTTTGAAGAAGGGTTGATAGGACCCACAAAATCCATTTCCCACTTCTTAAATGGCTCGAAAGTCAGCTGAGGTTGGATGGGAATTTCATCCCTTGGTGTTGGTTTCCCCATCCTTTGACATCGGTCACATTGGCTGATGTATCTTCTGACATCTTGATGAAGAGTGGGCCAATAGTAGCCTGCCTATAGAATTTTGAAAGTGGTTCTTTTTGCTGTAAAGTGGCCTCCATAAGGTCCGTCATGACAGGTTAGGAGGATGTCAAAAACTTCCTCCTCCCTAACACAACGTCTCAAAATCTGATCTGGGCCAAGTTTGAACAGGTTGCCCCCAATCCAAGTGAATGGGGCGCTTTTCCTCACGATCTTGCTCTTCTCTTTTGAGGATAGGTGTGGCGAGAACTGTGCTGAAACCAAGTAATTTGCTATATCAGCAAACCATGGAGAGAGTACTGAAATAGAAAACAGGTGTTCATTTGGCATTCAATCATCCACCATCCCTTCTTCACCTGCAAGTAAATCTAGTCTAAACAGAAAATCAGCAACAACATTTTCCTTACCTGGCTTATCAACAATGGTCAAATCAAATTGCTGCAATAAAAGTAACCATCTAATGATACGAGCATTTACATCAGGTTTATTCATCAAATACCTAATTGCAGCATGATCAGTGTGTATGAATGTTTGATAACTAGTGATGTAGTGCCTGAACTTGTTTAGGGAATGGATTATATCTAGGAGCTCTTTCTCAGTTACAGTATAGTTTAATTCTGCCTTGGACAAGTTTTTACTGACAAAATATATGGCATACGGTAGCTTCTCTTAAACTTGTCCTAAGGTTGTTCCTATGGCTTTATTCGAGGCATCTGTGTGGATGTGGAAAGGTAGGGCCCAATTTGGACCTCTCAAGATTTGGGCAGTTACCAGCTTATCTTTCAACACATCCAAAGCCTCTTGATAGTTTTCAGTCCATATAAACTCGACATGTTTCCCCAAAAGACCAAACAATGGAGAGGCTAGCTTACTGAAATCTTTAATGAACCTTCTATAATATCCTGCTAAGCCTAAAAAAGTTCGAACATCTCTTACCTTATGAGGAGGTGGAACCCTTTGGATGATAGCAATCTTGTTGGGATCCACCTGTAATCCTTGCTGAGAAATTGTATGACCTAGCACGGTCTCTTCAATCATCAGGAATTCACATTCCTTAGGACTGAGGGATAGGTTCATCTCAATACACTTGGTTAAAACTTTTCCAGGTTAGTCAATGCTTCTTGGAAGTTGGACCCATAAGGAATAAAGTCATCCATATAGATTTCTACTGAATCATGAACTAGCTTAGCAAATATGCTCAGTACTACTCTCTGGAAAGTGGCAAGAGTGTTGCATAATCCAAAGGGAAGGACCCGGTAGGCAAAGGTACCCCATGGACAAGTGAAAGTGGTCTTATCTTAGTCTTCTGGGCTGATTTGGATCTAATTATACCCGCTAAACCCATCTATGAAGTAAAAGAACTTTTTCCCTGCCAGGCCATCTAACTCTTGATCTATGAAAGGCAAAGGGAAATGGTCCTTCTTGGTAGCTTTGTTAAGTTCTCGATAATCTACACAGTCTCCACTTACCGTTTTTCTTGGGCACGAGCACTAGAGGAGAAACCCACTCGCTGTCAGAGATGTGGTAGATGAATCCTGCATCCAACAACCTTAGCAATTCTTCTTTGACAATGTCCTTAACGGCTGGATTCATTCTCCTCTGAGGCTGCCTAACTGGTTTACAATCCTCTTTAATGTAAATGTGATGGGTATAGACTGAAGGGTGGAATCCTTTCATCTCCTTATAGCTCCAAGCAAAAGCATCCAAACGGCAGTTCAATAAGCTACATAGCTCCTTCTCCTTAGAGGGAGATAGGGATGAGTTGATCTTCAAGGTTCTTTCAGGGCCAAATTCCACATTCTTAACTCGGGAAGAGGTCGGATCAGCCACACAGAGATACACTAAAGCATTGGTTTGGGTGTCCCCTACCAACTCCTCTAATGGCAGCACACTGGGAGGTGGATTTTGAATTAAATTCTCAATAAGGTCATCCTCAATTTGAGGACCTCCCCTGATGGCTTCGATGGTGCACATTGGTGCAGAGTAGACTTCATCCTCATCTTCCTCCTCCAACCAGAGAGGTAAGTCATGTTTGAGCAAAGGTTGGGCAGGAGGATATAGGACCAGCTGTTTGGACATTGGCCCATTCTTAATGGTCATGCTCTTAGCTCGAAAATTGATGTAAGCATCTGCAGTAATTAACCAAGGCCTTCCCAAAATGAGGGGGTATCCAGTGAGTTTTGCCTTTGGCTGAAGGACCAAGAAGTCCGCAGGGTACTCCCAAGAATCAACGGAGACCATGACATCTTCCACAATCCCTTCGAGAGTCACGGTGGAGCGGTCTGCTAATTGCAGTACTGTCGAGGTCTTTCTTAGGGAACTCTGAAGGTTGAGTTTGAGCATAGTGTCCCTGGTCATCACATTAATGGCAGCCCCTAGATCAATCAGGGTGTGGGGAATTATGGTGCCATTGATGTGGACATCAACTACAAGACTCCTAGGGTCCAAATATTTTGGACAGATTACTTGTCCCAACATCAGGTTAGACAGTTGTCCTATGACATTGATAGTTGGGGCATCTCTCTTGTGCCTACTTGGGTCCCTAAAACAATTCTCTTTGATCAATTTGTTGTAGATTGGTACATCTTTGATGGCCTGGAGAAGTGGTATTTTTACACACAACTGTTTCAGTTCTCGTAGAAGTTCAGTCTCTTCTGGGTTTGGTTGCATGGTTCCTGTTAGTCTCTCAGGAAAGGGTGGAATGGCTTTGGATTCACTTTCTTGTTCCTTTTCTTCATCCTCCTTAGGAGGAGGTTGGCTATCTGGGAGGACCTTTCGAGATCATAGGTTGATATCCTGAATCTCCACGGCGTAGGTAGGGCATGTTGTCTCTCTAGTATATACCTGCTGGGCCTACCTGTTATTGGGGTTCGGGTTTGGTTGAGTAGGCATCTAGGGTTGTCTTGGAGGAGACAGAGGTAATGGTTATGGTTGAGCAGGTGGTGGAGGAAAAATAGCGGGAGGAGAGTTGTATTGGGGCCTCCACCCCTGTTGAGGTGCATTCCACTAAGGTTGTGGCTGAACATGAGAATGAAATGAATGAGCAGCAGGTTGAGTATGGTATTGAGATGGATATGACCAAGGATGGGGTGTGGACCAGGAAGGATGAGCAGGGGGACCCTAAGAAGGTATGTGAGTGGGTTGGTTGGGGTTGTAATAAGTCTGGGATGTTGCTTGCATCCCCTGTTGGTAAGGTTTGGATCCATGTGGCCTCCTTTGGTTCAGGAAGTAGAGTGGTTCAGTGGCTCCTTCAGCCCCTTGGTACATAGCTTTAAGTCCGGGTAAAGTTGGGCACTGGTTTGTAGGGTGGTCTTCCTCACAAACGAAACATACCTCTACTGAGTGCAATGGACACTCGTTCTGAGGATGCTTCCTTGTACATCTGGGACAAAAGATGGGAAAGCATTCTCAGCTTCCTCTTTCTTTTGTTGGATTCGTAAAGTATCCAGTTGCATGGCAATGGTCTGTCTCATCTCACTTTTAAGGTCTTCCATTTGATTTGTAAACTCATGTTTGGAGAAGGTGGCACTGGTTGAAAGTTGATTCCCCCTACCTCTTTTCTGGGCTGCCCTAGAATGGTTTCTAAACACAATATTTATGTCATCATAAGGTAGTTGGTAGATGTCTCCTCCAGCTAGCAAATGGAGGGTATCTAGAAGGTCTTTAGGGATTCCTTGGAGCAGGACCAGCTTCAGAGATTCAGGGTCAAGAGTGCACCTGGCCCTTTTATAACTGATTTGGAACCTTTCTTCATAGTCTTCTAAGTATTCATCACTTCCCATGGTCATCTGAAAGATTTATCCCTTCGTTTCCTTTGACCTATAGTAATCCCAGTATTTTTTTTTAAAGGCTTGCTACATCTGAGCCCAAGTTGTGATACTATTTCCAAGTAACCCCATGAACTAGCATAGTGCTGCATTCTTGAGGGTAGAGGGAAAGAGTTTCAGCTTTTGCTCATCTTCTACATAGTCATAAGTTCGACAAAGGACAAAAAACTCAAACAAGAAGGTATCAGGGTCTTTAGTGGTCAATCCATGGAAGTGAGGTAAGGCTGAGGGACTTATGTTTTTCATTTTTGTGTCCCCATTGGTCTCTCGGATGGGGAAGGCACCTTCTATTCTCTCCTCATCTCCTCTACCGTTTCTGTTTTCAGCCATGGTCTCAGGAGGAATGTTTTCTTGCTCTTCTTCTGTTATAGGATCTTCGTAAATCTCTGGAGGTTCACCTATGTGATCTTCTGGATCACTGCTACCAAAGAAGAGAGAAGGGTGACTCAGTGATGTGATGGGGGTTTTGGGTAGAATTTTCTTGAATTGTCTCTGTTCCTACGAGGCATGAAAGGAAATATCTTTAGTTGATTTTTGTGTTGCTCTCTATTTGTACCTGCAAAACTGAAATTGATTGAATACTGAATTGCAACTAACTAAAGTAAACCTTGCTAGAATGAAAATTGCGGAATTGAAATGAAGGTAGGAAATGACTAATATATGCTGCTGAAATGAATTTGCAGAAATGAAATGCTAGGCTACGCTTGCAGAATTGAAAATGTTGAATACATACTACTGCTTCTATCGCTAGCTAGTCTCGCTCACTACGGCTTCTCTCACCGGCTATAGCTATTTACGCTAGCTCTATACTGCAACAATGCATCTTTTTCATTTCACAACTCACATAAATACATGTTACATTCTCTTTCTTGAATTGAAGAATTACATCTCAGATAGCACATGCTCGATGTAAGACATTGACCATACACAGGCATGCCCATGAAAGAAGTGTTATAATGAAATTCGTCAATCAGATTTGAAATGAATTGAATTGCTAATCTATGCTTGCGGAATTGAAATTGCAAAATGGAAATGCTAATCTATGCTTGCAGAATTGAAACGCTAGTCTAGGAAAGTAGGAAATGTCAAATCTACTCTTGTGGAAATGAAATTGCAGAATTGAAATGAAACAACTACTCTACTCTTGCTGAAATAAACTACTTAGCAGAAGGTTGTAGTAGAAGATAGAAGAAAAGCAGCAATCACAAATACTTTGACGCTTCCCCGGCAACGGCGCAAAAAAGATGGTGGGCTCTAGTGTTGCAGTAATGATGCTGCAACTCCTGAGACTCCCTTCTTTACTTTTATCAACCCGGTAGTTCGTAACAAACTTGGAAGTGACGGTGCTATATGCACAAGTACTAGCTCTTACCACAGGCTGTTACTTGATCAGCTGGCACAAGTCCACTAGGAGCTTAAGCCAACTTCTATGAGCTCTTAGAAGAAGCTTTTAACTGTGATGGATGAAAGCTAACTCAAAAGAGGCTAGTCTACTTGCAGAAAGGGGATGAAAGCTGAAAGGAGATGCAAACCCTAGCAAACCCTAGTTTTACTGACTAACCCTACTGGTGCAAGAAAAGAGATGAAAGTTGCTGAAATGGATGCCATTGATTCTTTGAAAGGTAAAATGCATGTGACTAAGCTACTTCTGAAGTAAAATCTAAAAAAAACATCTTTTTGTATTTTTGAGTAATCTTGCAAAATTATTATGCATGTGCTTTAACTTTCTTTTTTTACTGTGTAGAGGTTGACTGGCGAAAGGAAATGGAATGGGTGCTTGCAGGAGGTTGGGAAGGTGAGAAGAGGGCCTAAGGGGTCCCTAGCACCCTTCCAGAGAGTTTCACAGTGATCAGATCTCGAAAAACTGCTCACGTGAACTTCTACAGGAAGTCTGCAAGGGTTCTACAGGAAGGTCTACAAGAAGAGCCAAAAGAGGATTCTAGAGGGTTGATGGTGGAAAAACGGTAGGAAAGTGGAAATGGAGGATGGATGAGGATGTGAAGGGGTCTAGGATTTGGTAAATGAAGCTAAGGAGTGATGAAGGTGGTTGTATTTGTTCAAGGATGGAGGGAGCAATGTTGCACAAAAATGTAGAAATTAGGTCAAATTGGAAAAGTGTGGCGAATGAAGGGAAGGAATCTGGAATAAAGGGTTGGAGTAGGTTGTGTGATGAAGCAAGGATAGGCAGGGATGTATTACAGGTGTTCTGCACACTATTTTCTGAAACTGATCGAACAAAGACGAGAAAGACTAGAGATCTATCTATTTTGACCTAATTTGACCTAAAAACCAGAAACATAATGAACAAAAGGTTATAGACAGGAAATCATGCAAAGTAACTATGGAAACTAAGCAAGAACAAATCTAAACATGCAAGTACAACTAGTATCAACTTTTCCAACTAAAAATCTAACACTAGCAATTTGCATAGAAAGGTAAAAACAATGTTTTTGTGGCAGCAAGTATGCCTTGGTCTTAGCTCATGGTCCCAAGGAGGGAGAAGTGAGATCAAGGATTTCCTGATGGCCTTTTTGCAGATCTTTTCTGTTACCAAACTATCAAATCAACCTGAAGCATGAAAAGATATTTTAATCATAAAAAACAACCTAAGTAACAAAGCAAGATCTTAACCTAAATAACAGAAATTATTCTATGAATGTAGCAAAGACACATAAAAGTACACAAAGGAGGTACTGGCAGTTGGGTTGGGCCCAACCCCAAGAGCTACAGCCTCTTAAGAAAACTCAGAGCTAGTGCAAAGTGAAATTTATCTCCATTACTCAAAAAATAATCATGTCACAATAATGTTTACAGCAAGAGCTCGAAAATGAGCTGAAAGGCAGAGCAACACCAAAATGCGAAAAACAACTATTCAAGAGCTAAACTACCAAGGCTTGTAGCCTTCCTACTTATGCACCATGAAGACTCCCAGTAGCCCTCCTTAACTTTAGGGGCTTGGCTGCTCAAACTGTAGTTAATCAGCCACTTCACAAAATCTGCTCGGCTGCCCCTTGAAATCATCTTTGGTGGGTCGTTGAACTCTGAGTTGATGGAGGAGAACTCGAGGAAGGGGTCATTTAGTGTAGGAGACACCCTTCCTACAAATCCTTAGCCTTGTTCCCTCGTATTTGGCTGTCAACTGGCTCATAAATGCTTGACCTTGGTCCAAAAGATGTCCAAAAATTTGCGATCCAGTGACTATTCTCATTCGTTCAATTAACATAAATATATTCAAAAGCATACCTAAAACTATGAAGAATGGTGGATCAGTCGAGAATAATAGGCAAAATGAGCCCAATAATTTACCCATTTTTGGGGCTCATCACATTTCATCCATAAAAATAACCCAAGTGATAATTTGTTTAGGGGATCAAAGCCATCGATACCATAAAAACTGATTTGGTTCCAAATATAAAGTTGCAATGCGTACCTTTTGTGTGTTTTGCACATTATGGAGATCGAAAAATTGCTCCATCTATAATATCCATGTTCTGGGATGCTTGCCATCAAATTTCCTCATATCGATCTTGGGAACATGGTGGTTCTTTGTTATGAAACCAGCTCAAGAAAAGATAGAAAAGATAGATCAACGCCTTAGAATTCAGCCTCTTCAAGGGGGCAACCTCCTTTACATTACATAAATGAACAATTCTTGGATGATACAAATGACAAAACCTCCTTTCTATATATAGGAGTCTAAGGAGTCACAATATAATCCAGCCGACCT
Source organism: Pinus tabuliformis (assembly GCA_031772625.1). Classification (NCBI taxonomy): domain Eukaryota; kingdom Viridiplantae; phylum Streptophyta; class Pinopsida; order Pinales; family Pinaceae; genus Pinus; species Pinus tabuliformis. Next base: position 927,106,378 of record CM062806.1, read on the forward strand.
AACAATAATAATATAAAGCCACAAAAATAACAATAGAGGGATTCTATGGGGCACAGAAATAACAATATGGGGGTAATAGGGGCACAACAATATAAATAAGGGGTATAACTACAATAGTAATGGGGTAATCACTAGTATTATAGGGACCCAACATGCCCCTCTCCTTCAAAAAAGTGTTGTCCTCAACGCTTGAGTAGTTCTGGATACTTCTGCATAAAATTCTCATCCTCCCATGTGGAATCTTCAGCGGATAAGTTCTTCCACTTGATAAGATACTCTGAAATTGATCGATTTCGTAGCTGTCGAGTTCTTGTTTCTGTGACTGCTTCCGGTTCCAATATAATTTTTCCTTCCTCGTCAAGTTCTGGCAATATTGTTTGAATTGGGAGCTTGTCACCTATAACCTTCTTTAAACATGAAACATGGAAAACTGGGTGCAATCGAGAAGCTGCAGGAAGCTCCAATTTGTATGCCATAGTACCAATCTTTTGCAACACCTTGTACGGACCATAATACTTTGGTGATAATTTATTATCCTTCTTAGCTTGCTTTAGGGACATTTGCTTATATGGTTGTAGCCGTAGGAATACCCAATCACCTACATCAAAACTTCTTTCACTGCGATGTTGATCTGCCTGTTGTTTCATTCTATTTTGTGCCAACACGAGGTTATCCTTTAAGAGTTGGAGGACTTGTTGTTGATGTTCGATGTGATGTTCCACTGCCTGAACCTTAGAATTTTCTCTTAAATATGATGTGATGGATGGTGGTTGATACCCATAAAGTGCCATAAATGGGGTCATTTTTGTTGTTGTATGGAAGGAAGTGTTATACCACCATTCAGCCAGAGGCAACCATTTGACCCATTGTGTCTGTTTATCAGATACAAAGCAACGAAGATATCCTTCCAAACATTTGTTTACTATCTCAGTTTGCCCATCAGATTGAGGATGATAAGATGAGCTATGAGCTAACTGAGTACCAAGACAAGAAAATAATTCTGTCCAAAAATTTCCAGTGAAAATGGGATCTCTGTCACTTACAATAATCTTTGGGTTTCCATGTAGCTTTTGAACTGTTTCCATAAATGCAGTAGAAACTGTACTGGCTTTAAATGGATGTGATAATGCACAAAAGTGTGCATACTTGGTAAGTCTGTCAACTACCACCATGATGACACTCTTTCCCTCAGACTTGGGTAAACCTGTGATAAAATCCATTGAAACCTCCTCCCAACGTTGGCTTGGAATGGATAAAGGTTGTAATAGACCCGGTGTCTTAATTGTTTCAACTTTATTTTGCTGGCAAACCAAACATTCTGCCACAAACTTTTGAATATCTGATTTAAGGCCATCCCAAAAAAATTCCTTCTTAACCCTGTGGTAAGTTTTTAAAAATCCTGAGTGCCCTCCTAAGGGAGAAGTGTGCAATTCCATAAGAATCTTTTGTTTTAGCTGGGAATTCTTACAGAGGTATAAGCGATCTTTGTACCATAACGAATCATTTTTCCAGCTAAATGTATCAGAAGTACTGGAATCTTGTTGTAGCTTTCGAATAAGTGCCCACACTTCTTCGTCATTCTTCCATTCCTCCCTTGCTTCGTTTATCCAATCTGGTTGGATAATAGAAATGGCACACAACAATGCTTCCACATCCTCATCCTTTCTTGAGAGTGCATCTGCCACCACATTTTGCTTCCCTTTTTTGTAGATGATTTCAAAGTCATAACCCAACATCTTTGTGACCCACTTTTGTTGCTCTTCAGAGGATAATCTTTGTTCTAAAAAGTATTTAAGGCTATCATGATCCGTTTTTACCTTGAAGTGTCTTCCCATTAGGTAGGGTCGCCATTTCTTAAGTGCATGGAGTATTGCCAACATTTCCTTCTCATAAATAGCTTTGCTTAAAAACTTTCCCTTGATTGGACGACTTTCAAAAGCAATGGGTCTTTCATCTTGCATTAGAACAACACCAATTCCATTTCCTGAAGCATCACATTCCACAATAAAGGTTTTTGTGAAGTCCGGTGTAGCTAAGACCGGTGCTTGGCACATTGCCTCTTTAAGATGTTCAAAGGCCTTTGTTGCTTCCGGAGTCCATGAAAATGAATCTTTCTTCAATAATGTTGTTAGAGGTGCTGCTATTCTCCCATAATTCTTAACAAACTTGCGATAATACCCTGTCAACCCAAGAAATCCTCGCAGATGCTTTATGGATGTGGGGATTTTCCATTCCTTAATGGCTTTAATTTTGCTAGGGTCTACCTTAACTCCTTCATGAGATACAATATGACCCAAATATTCCACCTCCTGGACTCCAAAGAAACATTTGGATCTTTTTGCATATAATTGTTTCTCCTCCAATAGTTGTAGCACCCTGTCAACATGTTCAACATGATCCTTCCAAGACTTGCTGTAGATTAGTATATCATCAAAAAATACTAACACAAATTTTCTAAGGAATGGTTTGAAAATTGAATTCATCAAACCTTGAAATGTTGAAGGTGCATTGGTAAGGCCAAAAGGCATGACCAAAAATTCATAATGACCCTCATGAGTTCTAAATGCCGTTTTTAGAATGTCTTCAATCTTCATTCTGATTTGATGATATCCCGAACGAAGATCCAACTTGGTGAAGTAAATTGATCCATGCAATTCATCCAGTAATTCATCAATAACAGGAATGGGGAACTTATCTTTAATAGTGAGCTTGTTGAGCTCCCTATAATCCGGACACATGCGCCATGATCCATCCTTCTTGTGCACCAATACTACTGGAGCTGAGAAAGAACTTTGACTCGGTTGAATTATACCAGCCTCTAGCATTTCTGCAACCATACGTTCAATTTCACTTTTTTGGACATAGGGATATCTGTACGGCCTGATGTTTGGAGGAACACTTCCTGGAATCAGATGAATAGCATGATCATGATCACGCATAGGTGGGAGACCCTTGGGAGTCTCAAATACCTTGGAATGATTGTCCAAGACTTTTTGGAGATCTGGAGAAATAGATGATTCCAATGTGGAAACATCTAGCGAACATAATTGTGCAATTACACCTCTTTGCTCCTTTTTTAGAAGCTTTGTCATACCATTAGAGCTGATTATCTTTCCTGGTTTCCCTGCAATACCCCTTAATTCAACTTCCTTTCCTTCCGTAGAAAATTTGATGAAAAGTTCTTGAAAATTAAAAGCTATTGTACCCAAGGATTGTAGCCATTGGACTCCTAGTACAACATCAGCACCTCCCATTGGAATGGAAAGCATTGGGCTAGTCAATACATATTCTCCCATGGATAGCTTGATATTATGGCACTTTCCAGAGCAATTTATTGTTCCTCCATTTGCAATCATCACTTGACACTCTGGTGCTGGATATAGGAAGCAATTCAATTCTTTTGCTACCCTACAATGAATAAAATTGTGGGTGCTTCCTGAATCAATCAACACTATTACCTTTTTCTTCTTGATTTGTCCTTCTATCTTGATGGTTTGAGGAGTGGTAATTCCCGCCAATGCATTACAAGATATGGTCGGATTTATTTGTTCTTCATCTAGGCTTTGTTCCTGAAGTATATCTTCTTCTTTTGACCTTTCTTGCTCCTTTTCTTCTTCCTCTTCACAATCTATGTAGAATAATTTTTTCTCAGCACACTTATGACCTTTAGTGTATTTGCTATCACAACTGTAACAAAGCCCTTTTGCTCTTTTTTCTTCCAATTGTTGTGGTGTCAACCTTATAGGTTGTGGAAGACTAGGGGCAACAACACTTCCGTCTTTATAGTTGTGAGTGGTATGCTTCCTGGTTGCCATAATTTTGCTTTCCATTTTTCTTGCTAACCTGAATGCCTTCTCTAATGAATCAGGTTCCCAAAGGCGAACATCATGTTGGATATTATCCTTTAAAGACCCTATGAACACATCAATCCTATGCTCCTCTGGAATATCTTTTACCCTTATGTTCAATTTTTGGAACTCCTCAATGTGCTCCATTACTGAACCCTTTTGTTTGAGACTTATCAATTGGCTAAAAAAAGTGTTGCTTTTTGTATCTTCATAATGTGCTATCAATTCTTCCGTAAAAATTGCCCAAGTGATAAATTGTTTACGAGAGCAAAGCCATTGATACCATACAAACTGATTTGGTTCCAAATATACAGTTGCCATACGTACCTTTTGTGCGTTTTGCACATTATTGAGATCGAAGAATTGCTCCATCTGTAATATCCATGTGGCGGGATCCTTGCCATCAAACTTCCTCATATCGATTTTTGGAATATGGTGATTCTTCGATCCAACATTAGAGTCTATGGAATCATGATTAACATTTCTTTTGTTCTCATCATGAGTTTCCTTTACTACCTTTTCACCATTAGTGACCCTTTCTTGTAGCAACTTCTTCAATTCTTCCATGTCTGTCTTCATATCTATCTTCAAATCTGCCATGTCTCTCTTCAAATCTGTCTTCGAATCATCCATCTTAGCTTCCATGCCCTTTATCTTAGATTCCACACCATTTATCTTAGATTCCACGCCACTTATCTTAGCTTCTGTTAGCTTTTGTGAGCGTGACATTTGTTGCACTTGTTCTTGTAATTTTGATATATCATGTAGCATTTCTTCCTCTTCTTCATGAGTCATGCTAGAGCTTTCAGGTTCCTTACTAGGTGTTTGCATTTTCTTTCCTCGGGGCATCAGTTACCGATAATAATGCTTTACTATGCCCTTTGAATTCCGTTAAACCAAGCTTACACAAAAATTTAAAAAAAAACTACACACCTTTTTTCACTTTATAGAAGCCTGATATTGAATCTGATGTATCTCTGTAATTTCGGATCATCCAATTCTAAAATTGCTACCTGTAGTAGCCTTCTGCGTCCTCTTTCCAATGCCACAAGTCTGAGCCAAATTGGATTCTCCAAGGAAGAGTTATGTGAAATCTCCCACAGTGACTTGTTTTTAGACTGGTTCAGTAGAGTGAACTTGTACGACGTGCCACGAGTCACTGTTTCAACCTTTGAATCTGAAACACACACACAAGAAACTACAGTCCGTCCTCTTTCTGTACCTTCTTACGAAATTTCAATCCGATCCCTAGAGAGAAAGTTATGACGATTTTCCCCAGGTCACCTGTTTTGAATGTAATTCAGGAGTCTGCAAAAAGACCAACTTCCTCAGATCATATCTCCGTAATTATCGCACAAAAAGCTCTGAAATTCAGACCCAAGGTTCAGCGCGATTTCTTCTCAAATGGGTTTTTTTTGCGACTTTTGAAACATCACAAAAAAAAAGTTATAGCGAAAATTCCACGATGACCTGTTTGGAGCAGCGAAACCCTAGAATCCAAAGCTCTGATACCAAATGTTATGAAACCAGCTCAAGAAAAGATAGAAAAGATAGATCAACGCCTTAGAATTCAGCCTCTTCGAGGGGGAAACCTCCTTTACATTACATAAATGAACAATTCTTGGATGATACAAATGACAAAACCTCCTTTCTATATATAGGAGTCTAGGGAGTCACAATATAATCCAGCCGACCTAACAATAATAATATAAAGCCACAAAAATAACAATAGAGGGATTCTATGGGGCACGGAAATAATAATATGGGGGTAATAGGGGCACAACAATATAAATAAGGGGTATAACTACAATAGTAATGGGGTAATCACTAGTATTATAGGGACCCAACATTCTTCAATCCAACGTTAGAGTCTATGAAATCATGATTAACATTTATTTTGTTCTCATCATGAGTTTCCTTTACTACCGTTTCGCCATTACTAAGAATTCCCTGTAGAAACTTTGTCAAATCTATGTTCAAATCTTCCATGTCTATCTTCAAATCTGTCTTCAAATCATCCATCTTAGCTTCCACATCATCCATCTTAGCTTCCTTGTCATCCATCCTAGCTTCCATGTCATTCATCTTAGGTTCTACGCATTTCTTTAAACCATCCATCTTAGCTTCCACGCCTTTTTTTAAATCATCCATCTTAGCTTCCACACCATACATCTTAGCTTCTACGACTTTCTTTAAACCATCCATCTTAGATTCTGTTACTTTTTGTGCGAGCGACATTTGTTGCACTTAGTCTCGTAATTTTGATATATCATGTTGCATTTCTTCCTCTTCTTCATGAGTCATGCTAGAGCTTTCAGGTTGTTTACTAGGTGTTTCCATTTTCTTTCTTTGGGGCATCAATTACTGATAATAATTCTTCACTATGTCCTTTGAATTCCTTCAAACTAATTTTTCAAACCAATCTTATGAAAAAATAAATAAAAACTACACACCCATTTTTTTATTATTTATTTTGTAGGAGCTTGATGTTGAATATGATGTATTTATCCACTTTTCGATCTCCAAGGTCTGATATTTCTTCCTGTGGTAACCCTCTGAGTAATATTTCTAACTCCGAAAGTCTGATCAAGATTGGATTCTTCAATGAAGAGTTATTCCAAATCTCCCACGATGACCTGAGTATAGACTTGTTGAGTAGAGAGAACTTGTATGACTTTCTGCGGGTCACTATTTCAACCTTAGGTTCTGAAAATGGTACCTAAAAAACTACACTCCGTCCTCTTTCTGTAACTTCTTATGAAAATTCAATCTGATGCTCTAAGAGAAAGTTATGACGATTTTCTCAAGGTGACCTATTTGGCATGTAATTTGAAGGTCTGCAAAAACCCTAAATTCCTCAGATTATATCTCCTAAAATATAGCAAAACAGGATTTGAAATTTGGAGATGAGGTTCAGATCGATTGCTTCTCAAATGGTTTTTTTTTTTAGGTTCTGAAACTTTTTATCGAAAGCATTATAGTGAAAGTTCCATGATGACCTATTTTAGAGGAAATTATCGAGCTTGCAAAAGCTCTAACTTCCTTAGATCATATCTCCGAAAATATAGTGATACAAGATATGAAATTCGGACCGAAGGTTCAAAATGATTTCCTCTCAAATGGGTTTTTTGTTTCACTTCTGAAATGTCACAGAAACAAAGTTATAGTGAAAATGCCACGATGGCCTGTTTGGAGTAGCGAAAATCCTAGAATCTAAAGCTCTGATACCAAATGTTATGAACTCAGCTCTAAAAGATAGAAAAGATAGATCAACGCCTTAGAATTCAGCCTCTTCGAGGGGGAAACCTCCTTTACATTACACAAATGAACAATTCTTTGATTATTCAAATGACAAAACCTCCTTTCTATATATAAGAGTCTAAGGGATCACAATATAACCAAGCCGACTTAACAATAATAATATAAAGGCACACCCCGAATGCGGGTGATCTGTAATGCATTAAAAATGATGGGACGGAGGAGGGAGCAGCATGGAAGGCACCTGTCCAGCATGCTCGCCAGACAGAATATCATGTGGGAGGTTATGAACCTGTAGGTGCTTAACATTATTGTTGTTTGTTTGTTTGGTCTCGGCATTAAATCGCTGTCCAGTTTCGCCTGCACTAGAGGATCTCTGCCTGCAACGATCTTGATTGCCATAGTAATGGCGGGTGAGGACCGAGGGGGTGGCACTCGCGTATTTAATAGCTTCAGCTTCAACAACATGCTACTGTGTTTCATTCTGCTTGGGACGATTCAGAGTTTTGATACAGATTGGGCTTGGGGGGGTCATGCTCCAGTTGCTGTCTTCGGATTGTGCCTGAGGCAGGGCTCACGGTGTGTAATTTCCCCTCAGCTATTGGCGGCATCCCCTGTGGTGTTCGTGGAATTCTCATTACTGGTCGTGGAATTTCCACTGAAGGAGATTTCAACTTTGCTGTTCGAGCTTTTCTGTCCGCTATGCCGAGACCCCACCAGCGCATGCTCAGCCGCAGAGGCTCCTGCCGGGGCAACCCTTCGCGCCCTTCTGCTGGGTCTGGCTCCATGGGGCAAGCTCCTCCTCCTCTGGGAACAAAGAGCATTCTGAGACCAAGTCAATACCTGGACCCAAACTCTCCAGACTCCTCCAATTCGCCGTCCTTTGGCTCAGCTATATTCTCGTTCAATTGTTCTCTCAATCGCCCTCGGATTACGGCTCATGTCTCTGTTCTCTTCTTAGAAGAAGCCCAAGAAGAGGGCGAGCCTAGTGCCCCTTTGCCTCACACTGAGGAAGATCAAAATCCCAACTCTCCGAGGCCTTCTACTGATATGCAACACGGGACATCTTAGCCAGCCAGCGCCATCAATATAGTGCCAGTTGCTCTTGTTCAGTCGGACAGGCAAGAACCAGAAGAGGGATGGTGCAGGATTGTGGAGGAGCCACCCGATGAGTAAACTTGTGTTTCAGCTGTCCATCAGTTTTTGAAGCCCAGTGGAAAGGAGGAAAATGTTCTTTTTGGCTCTGTTTGTCAAATTTTATCTATGTTCTTGTGTCGGATCTATTGTCTAGTTTCTGTTGTGTTCACTAGTTGTTTGTATCTCTCTGATTCCCCTGCGTGGGATATCTCGTCCAAATCCCAGTTTTTGACTTAGTCATGCTCAAACGGCCTATCTCTCAGGCATGATGGCTTAATCGATGTAACAGTACTCTTTTTTGTAAATAATAGATTAATCATACTTAGCAAAAAAAAAAAATAATATAAAGGCACAAAAATAACAATAGTGGGATTCTATGGGGCACAATAATAACAATATGGGGACAATAGGGGCACAACAATAATAATAAGGTATACAATGACAATAGTAATGGATGAATCACCTCAAACGAGTTTATTTTGAAGTCGTTGATCTATTTATTCTTCTATTTTGTGAGTTGGTTTCATAAAAATGATAAAAACTGTATATATATGGTTGTGATATAATTAAAGATAAAAATATATGGACTGCAATTGTGTAAATATATGAACTGATATGGTAAATTATTAAAAAATTAAAAATTTGTGGAAAATTTTATTATAGACATAGATAAATATACATAAAATCTTATAAAGTGTTGATGTAGGTGGAAATAAGATTATTTTTCACAGCAAAGTAAAGGAAGGGAGAACATAATATCTAAGGGATAATAGAGTCGATTTATGATCAGGGAATTGAAATTTTCATACATTCAGTACGACTTATTTCTTTTTCAAAGTTTAAGAACATTTTGGAAAACTTGTTGGTGCGATGTCAACACTAACTAAATCAAATCGAGCCAATGATGATAATATTGAAAATATAGCTGAGCTTAGTAGGAAACTAAAAAAATAAGAAAGTACACATTAGACTCGCTCCTCCTTTTTGATCACAGAGGATATCCTTCTTAAAACAAAAGAAAGGAAAATTTGTTTTGGATAGATTGTTCCCATTAAAAACTGTGGAAGTAAATCAACTTGGCGCCTTCGCTTTAGCCTAATCTTACTAGAAAATTTTATCAGTAGTTTAAGAAATTTAAATGACCTAAGACCGAAATTTCCGGAGTGAATATTATAGCACCAATGAATACGTCGCAGTCATCATTGTGTGAGTTATGATGATGAAAGTCCAGATGTTACAAAACGTTATGAAACATTTCAAAATGATGCCAAATCTTCTTACGGGTTTTAAATCTGGTGTAACATCCACTTAAAGAAAAGTACATATTACTATGTTCAAACAAAAAATTATTTGATATTATACTCAAATTTCTTAGTAAACCAATGAAAATAACGAGAGCATATATAAACAAATATTAGAAAATTCCACAATGGTACACTAAGAACTCCATAGAGGCGCAAGATATTTATAAATTATCTGGTAACCATAACAGATATGTAATATATATTGTAATGAACAATGTGCGTAAGAGAGTAGAGAAAAGTAACAGAACCCAAAACCTTATGGTCTTTATAACAATGTAACCTCAATCAGGGGGAAATTTTATAATTAAGTGTAAACATATAACATGTTCAATGTATCTACTCTCAACCCTTGACGGTTTGTACATACACAAAAAGGAGAAGTACAATATGATTACCTATAAATCTATAATCTTTAAAAAGGGAAAATTACATAGGGTGTAACAAGCCCTGAACAGAGCCAAGGTCACTTTATGAAGAAAAAAAGCTCTACGACCCTATGCAGTATTTGCTGCCAACCAATTTATTCCCTTGAAAGAGGGAAGTGATTATAAAAGCTTCTTGAGATAGATCAGGTATAGAGCTCATGACACTTGAAACGAATAATGAGAGCATGGAATTTAGCAAAGACTGACCCGTGATAGTATAGGCAGTTGTCAGCGGTTGCGGGATTCTGTTGCTCCGTGCAGTAGAGCTAGAACGAATTATATATATATATATATGTATAAACTAAAGAGAAACAATAAAAGGAGATAATATTTAGGGTAAAATACAAGAAGAAACAAAAACATTATTTAGACACACCTTAACATCCCAGTAGTGTTGGTCTTCTTCGCTAGAACCCTCAGAATTATGAAGGAAGAGCTGCAAGAAAATTTTGGGGAACGAGAGGGAAGCTAGGTAACCTCTAAGGGTCACACTATCGTTCCACAAAAGTAGCACTTATGCCATAGAGATTCCATATCATCATCAGGGGGAGGAATAGTACAAAGAATTGTAAGGAAATAAAATAAGAACCAAACAAAGAAAAAAAAAAATGCTTTGATTCGAGAGGTGCTTTGATAATGGAATTTAAAAGACTTTCAACTAGCAGAAATTCAGAAGCCCACTTTTGGGAAAACAAAACCCACAAGTAGAAGGAAATAGGGGATACATGGAAGGTTAATAAAGAACATAGGCAAATCCATTGTAATCCAAGAGATGCGTACATGTGTGCAAAAATATCAAATTAATTGATGAGCACAACAAATTAGCGTAGATGATTAAAGAAAAAATTACCTACAAGTGGTGCAATGACTCTAGGGTAAACCAAGTTCTAGAGTTTTGTCATTTCCCCAGGTGGAAATGGAAGAGGGACGCACAAAAAACGTATTGTTTGGTAGCGACCCTCTAGAGTGACCAAGACGAGATAGACAAAAAAAAAAAAAAAGGATGTGGAAACCAACATATTTTAGTACCAATGCATTATAAAAAGATTGAAACAATTGGCGAAAAGGTAACTATATTAATTCATAAAAGAAACCATAAGAAAAAATAACACAAAAAATTGTAACCCACCACGAGCATTTCTATAAGGGAAGTACCTCGTAATGGGAAAGGAATTCTTTTCCACGAACCTTGATCGAAATCGAACTGCCGACCTTTTGATATTGCTCACAGCAAAATTTTGCAAAACAGACAACGCACTAAGTGGAAAACCTGAATGAAGGAGATACCTTGTTAAATCATGAAGTTAGGGTTTGAGAAACCATTCCTTACCGTTAGATCTATAGAGTGAATCCTCACTGTCCAAGCAAACTGGGCTAACAACTCATGTGAAGTTTACATGGATAAGGTGAATGTGGACATTGTTGTTTTGGTCAGAAACTTCAAAACCACAAAAACCACCTTGCTCTTGATTTACGAGACTTCCCATATATTCAATAAACTCAAATGAGACATGAAAACCAATATTTAGCACCATGTTGTGCTAACATAGCCTCACTATTACAAATAACTAATTTATATATAGGTATACTCTATTTTATTGTGTTCTCTATATTTCACATCGAAAGGGGTATCTTGTTTAAGCTCCAAGGCTTTTTTCCATAGGACAAGTATTAAATTAAATGAAAATACGTATGTAAAGTGGCATTGGTAATGACCATGGGATGGCATCAACACCCTAAGCTCAAGGAAGCTTCATAGAAGTTAAGAATAGAAATTGGAATCCCTTAGGAGAATGTTAGTATGTGAAACTTTTAACTATGATGTTACAAGCTCGAAAAACTTAGGTGTGTGACAAAGTATTCATATTTGAACCCTTGACCTTACATTGTACCTTTTAGGATGGTATGGATGGATTGGGGTTTCGCTCCCTAATCAGAGTTTTGGTTTGACAACAAGCACTAAAGCTCCACAAGTTCACCCATGTTTGTTTTTCTTTTATTTATAATGACTCTAGGGCCATTCAACACTTCACAGTTTCTCTATAAGGAACTTTGGATTTTGAATTTCTCTGTATAATAAATTTGGTATTTTTCTATGGTTATTTTGTTCAATCGTATTATGATATTATCATATATTTGAGACTTGGTGTCGAACCCAAGTTGACTTTTAAGCCTAAAATACTCATTTGGGGTTCTTTTTTTTCCCTTTATCTGATATATTCGACTTGGTGCAAAATTTTTCTTTCTATTTTCTTAATCACTATTTTATGTCATAACATTTTTTTTGTATATATCTATCTATCTATATATATATATATGTCTCCAGGTTGCCATGGAGCCAAGGTCACAATGTTGACTATGACAGGTGACCAAAGCCCTTTTCCTCCATTCTCGAATAACTTATAATATAGTTGTTTTGTTTCTATTGACATAAGAGATTGAGTTTCATTCTTTTTATAATTTTCTTTGACAGGAAACCCATGGAGATGGGACCATCATGCGACCTTACCACAGTTAAAGGAATGTCACCCATTTTATCTCAAGTTCATACTTCCTCATTGTACTCATTCTTTATTGAATGCCAAATTAATGTATAAGGGTTCCCTTCCATGTACCCTGTGAATTCTAGGTGAAACATCTATAAAGTTTCATTGACTTCTATACTTGGGTTTTCAACAATTTGACTCCAGCTTTCTCCTACAGGTCAAGCTCTTAATTCGCTTACCCATCCTCAATGGATACGCTGTACACATAATATTTTTGGGCATTCACACAAGGTGATGAAAACCCTCCTTATGGATTGTCCTAAATTTGTTTATGCATTTCTACTTGACCCTATCAGGGTTCGTGGTATATGTATCTTAAAAGTAATGTATTCAAGATTCTCAGCTTGGGATTTCTTATACAGTTTCAACTTTAAATATTTAATGTCATTGTAATAGTCAAACAATTGGTTTAATATATATTGAGTTTATTGGTTGACTGTTCGAGTCGATGATTTCTCTCATCTATTCCCTTGAGTCTCAAATAAGTCTCATATACAGTATGGTTAAATTTTAATATATAATTTCTATATATACTACTTCTGAACACATTCATTTTTAATAAAAATGGTTCTTATCATATTACTATTGTGTTCGATTGTTTACATATAGAATGTTATATATTTACCTATATCAATTGGAATGTTCTATCATTTTGTTAAATGTTTTCTTTAAGATTATGTATGTTTAATTGAATGCACTATAGATAGAAGTCAATGTATAGTTTTAATACATTAATCATATTTTTGTTATAGTTGGAGCCATGTGCCCTAGTCCAATCAATTTTGACTTGGACTTATAAGATTATCAAACTTAAGGAATTACTATAAACCTTTCTCACCCTTCTATCCAGATGGAATAATTAAAATTGTTAAAATTATATAATTCATATAGTATATATCTCTTACATTTAGGTCGATAACTATAACCTTCTTCATCATAATTTTAAGTGATCTCCCTTCAATAAATTTAGAGGTAGTAACCAATATGTCTTTAAATAATTTATTTCCAATTTAATAAGCAACTCTACAATAATGAACTAGTTAGTATTTCTTGGTCATAACAACTCACCAACTAGGGAATAGTAATTATGTTAAATTGCTTTAGAAAGTTTTTTTTTATATTATTTATCATAATAACTAGACTTACAAATAGAAGGTATTCTTCATAGGTAATTTCTTATGACTTCATAACCATACCTGTACCCTAGTATCCATACTAGAATCAAGCATAGTATTGTATGAAATCGTGACTAGAGCTTTATTAAACAATATTATCATATTTCCTCATAGATTAATCGTCCTTGGTGTCTATACACATACAATATTGTCTCTCTACAAGTAAAAACCATCAAATTATAATAAAATTTACTATGATACCTTCATCTAGTTTAAAAATAATTCCCACATACATCCATCTCTTCTATTCATCACAACTTTAATTCATATATATTTTTATCTCTAGAATTTATATCCAATCTCTTTACATTCATTCATAACTGAGAATAATAACATAATTAAATTATAAAATCTTGTATGCAGTTTCTTTACTCTATTACACATGTCATGTCTTTACACATGTGATATATTCTTATTTATCAGAAGGCATTAGCGTAGATATGTACCAAAATTATTCCATACCACATCAACCATAGTCTTCTAGATTTTCTACCATTTCATATCAACAGTAAATCAAATACTAAAGTGTAGAATAAACAATCAAAATCCTACTAACCATAAACCAATGCTTGGGGAATATTCAAGAATCAAACAATTTCCACCCAACCATGAACTGCCTCTGCAAATTCCCTCCAATATAGGATCTTCTTGCCCTCTAGAATCAAAATCCTCTTTGATTCCTAGGGGGTTTATTTTATAGATTTCTTCTGAGTGGATTTTTAGCAGTGTCCTGCTTTAAGGTTTGTCTGTAGTTTTTCCTAGGCCTTTCTGTTTTAGTTTTTTTCGAAAAAAGATTCTTTTATTTTTCTTTAAAGAACATATTTCTCTCTTGTAGTGCTTTATTACACCCCACTTAGTATTTCTCTCCAACTTAGTGATCAACATAATATTTTTTTCCCACTATGTTAATTTAATTTTTAATTATTTTCTCCTAGGGATTTTTAAGAGACTCTTAGGGAAGGTCCATCATGTGGACTTGATTAGCAACAACTTTTCATGAGCTAGTAAGAAGTCTTCTAAACTTTAGTGCACTTTTCTAAATATTTCCAAGAAATTTATTTATTAACTCAAATAATAATAAAATAATTACATCATCACATAAGTTCCATCATAGCTTCCATAGCCATTCAATCCAATAATAGTTAAATGTCTAAAAATAGTAAAAGTTTAGAAAGTCTCTCCCTTCCCAACTTCAACTAGACATATATTTTTTAAAATAAAAATAGAATATTATCTAAATAAAGAAAACAATTTCAGCTATAATATATATGTTTGGTTAGTTTGAATAAAAAAACAAAAAGTAATATACATATTTGGTGAGTTTCAATTAAAAGAATTGTAAAACCTTAATAATCTCATTGGGTCCCTTGTGAGTATTATATATGAAAGAAATGTGGTAAAAATATTTCTCTTTCACTAAAATTGAAAAGAAATAATTAACCATAATAAAACATTTCAATATGAAAAGAAAATAAGTTATTGAGAATTAAAACTTAATTACTAGATGATAAGAGTAACAAGAGGGATATGTGTAATTTATTTATTTCTTAAATATAAAATTAATATACAACATTTAAAAATTATTTATTAATAATAATAAAATGCATTGCAGTTCGTTAACTGGATAGGCTTGTTTATTTTGAAATAGGCCTTCCAAAAGTTAAAATTAATTATCATATCGTAGGAATTAAACCTCCATATAATATTTTAGAATATTAAATATTTTTATTACTCACCACAAATAAAAAGTAAAGACTTATCTCAAAATTAGTTTTACCCTTTCTTATTTTTTTTAAATTGATTAATTAAAATATGTTGTGTGAATATGTTGGAATTGTGATTGTCATTAGACCAAATGTGCAGGATTAGTCTCTGCTACAATCACCAAAGTTAGGATCTACGAGAGGTAGTCAATCCATGTAAAACACGCCTATGGACATATTTTATAGGTCGTTGGCACATAATAGATTAATATAAACTTGTAACAATGAATTTCATGTAGGTAAAAAATGTGACAGGATCTGTAGAAATAGTAGATGATAGAGGTCAGGTGGAGAGGTGATAGAAGGCTCGGGATGAATGGATAAAATAGCAGATGATAGAGGTCAGAGGGAGAGGTGATAGAAGGCTCAAGATGAACGGATAAAATCCCAAGTTATGCGTAGAGCATAAATATGGCATCTCATGATAGACTATAGTTGAAACTTTAATATGTTGAGGTAAATGGAAGTCAATAATGTAATCATTATGACTATGATGTTCTAATATACAATGTTAGTTAATATGTGTCATTGGTATATTAATGGTATGATATGGTTGTTTTTCATTATTTTATGATATGGGAAGCTAACAACATATATGTCATATAAGTTATACCAGTGAGGAATAATCTGTATGATGTTTGATACAAATATATATTGGAGTGCAATGAATATATTAATATATTATTGGAGTGTAGTGAATACGTTATTGATACAAACTTTGGCGTTTTATACAAATATATATTGGAGCACAATGAATACATTATTGATACATACTTTGGAGCTTGATAAAAATATATATTGGAGTGCAACGAATACATTAATACATTATTGGCGAATAGATTATTGAATGTCAGTCATCGTAGTAGCAATTCCAAAGGAGGACACTATTTTTTATTAATTATTGCATATCATATAAATTAATTATGGTTTTATGCTATGATTAGACATGTGACAACTATCCCATGAAAATAAATGTTTCACCAAATAGTATTTTCAACCACCTGTAATGATTAAATCAACAAGAGTAGCAACCATAGCCTTTGCAACAACATACATTAGTTATACATCAAAAACTATAACATCACAAAATTACAAGCATAACAACATTTTTCATCCCTTTTCCTTTGTCTTTGCCTTATACCTTTTCCTTTCCCTTGCATCATGTTTTTGCTTTCCATCTTTTCCTCGCATCCCAACAATCTCCACAACATTTTGTCATCAACAATCAACAAGCATATGTAACCAACAAGGATGTGTAAAATAAGAACTCCAAGGAAACCATGCCATCAAAAAACCCTTTGCCATCCTATTTTGTTGCTCCTTTTCCATAAAAATCTATGCAAGATCATCAACATGCAATAACAAAATATGAAAGCAAGATCTAACAAGTTGTTCTAATTCACCTCAAAAGAATAACAATACCTACATCAACACAAGCATAGCATCAAAAGTACCTATTCAACTATGCATACGTTAACTGTACCATCATATATTAGTACTCCTAGTAAAGTCAAATATTCAAGGTAATTGTTAAAGACCCATGTCGGCATGTTACACTATGTAAATCTATGTATTAGAGTCAAAGAAATATGTCAAAGGTGATCCTCCAAAGAAAAGACATGTCTCCTCTCCAAGTCCTCTCAAAAAATGAATTTTTGGTGCAGTTAATGTCAAGTCGGCCTCACTGGTTCAAGTAAGTCCAAATAGGAAGGACAAACTCCTATATATAGGGTATTTCGACCTAACCAAAGGGGCATAAATCTTCTCCAAAATTAGTGAAGAAGAAATGACAAAAAGAGGTGTTAAAAAGGTGCATATAAAGTGATTCTAGGGCAACGAAGAAGAAGGTAGAAGACGCTGAGTTTGGGAGGTCTATTTTGGGGTCAAATTTTGTCACACGTATGAAGGGGAAGAGGGTAAGTCTACTGCCATATTAGATCTAGAATTGCAGCAACCTAAGAGAACTCGTTTGGGTGGAAAAGAGGCTCCAAATAGGCCTCCATCTCAAGTGAAGAAGGTCCCACCTCAAGTGAAGGAAGGGAGCAAGCTAGAAGGACAATCTTGAGCCCTAATCATCCACACATGTGAGGAAAAATAAAATTTACAGTAGGGTTGGAGGATCGGCCTCTAATGTAGAAATATACCTCAAGAAGAACCTCATTCTCTAGCCCAAGTATCAAAGAGAAGGAAGACTGCCTAAAGAGGTAGAGAAGGAAAGGAAGAAACCAAAGAAGAGGACTCTAAGGAGACATAGGGTTTATGCAATTGCAGAAAAAATAGCAAAGAAAAGTGACATCATTTTCCGGAAGAAGTGCGAAGAAAGAGATGAAGGTGCAGAGTAGAAGAAGACATTGATTGAAGTACAAAAGAAAGAAAGACTATGTCTTGTTCTTGGAGGATCTACTGGTCAAGTGTCTAGGGTTTGGAAATTGTCAATTGAAGCATCAATAAGAGAAATTTGTAGAAGGTTTTTCCTCTCTAGGAGAGAGAGGTTTTTCTTTGGCTGAGAGACAACATCTTGTGTTCTTGTCTCTTTTATTTTGGTAATTGGTCGATGAAGTAAGAGAACACACTCTAATAATAATAAGAGAAGATTGCACTAATAATAAAAAGTAAAAAGTACCTCATAAATAGTTATCATCATCAGAAGAATCTCATCCTACAGAGATTTTGTAGATTCTTCAACAAAGCCTATGATGAATTTTCCCTAAAAATATCCTAAAAATCCCTAGGAGAAAATAATAAGAAAAAAATGGATTTAATATGATGGGAGATAAATATCATATTAAATCACTTAGTGGGAGAAAGATACTAAGTCTGAGTGAAATAAAGCACCATGGGAGCAAAAGGTAGATTTTAAAGAAAAAGGAAAGAACCTTTTTTCGAAAAAAATAAATAAATAAATAAAAACAAACAAAAGGCCTAGGAAAATGGGTTGGTAGACAAAGAAATAAGGAAGCTACTAACAACTATTAGGAAGGAAAAAATTATAAAAATAAACCACCCCAGAATCAGTGAGGTTCCCATGACAAGTAAACCATAGCTCAGAGGGAGCTCACAAAGGGGTTCATGGTTGAGAGGAATGTGTGATTTCCTGAGTTAATTTCCAGAGGTTAATTTCCAAGTGTTACTTTCCCAGAGTTATGGTTAGTCTTTTGAATTATTTGATTTATGGTTTAAATTAGATGTACTAATTTTAGATCATAGATTGTATTGCATGTTGGATGTATATATAACATATTAATTACCAGATGAATGGAGAACAAATACTATTATGTAGAGGAATAAATCTTTTTACTAAAGCATGAACCTAGTAATACAACATTATATTCAGGTCTTCAGTGATGAAAACTTAAAATCTGCAAAGAATAAACAAATTAGAACATTTGATATTAGTTGTAGAATATTTGAATTTCTTACCTTATAATACTAGAGGTAGAATATTGTTAAATGTGTCAAATAGAGTATTGATTACAAAATATTACTTGGATCTTAAGGAAAAGGTTAAATCGAAAGGCACTAACAAGAATTTGTATGGAAAATGAATAGCAATAATAATTATATTTGGATCTCGTCAACTATTTGGGCTTGTTCGTGATAACGTTCTTCGAAACCAAAATATAGTAAATGAATGAAAAATAATTTGTGTGAATGGCATATCGAGAGGCATACCAAGGCTATTGGGTAACTTTGATATACATAGTTATATACATCTCTTGTGGTAGTGTCATTAAACTTAGAAAACTATCCTAGCATAACATTGCCAGTTCAACTCGTAATCAAACCCCAGAAAGGTTCGCTAAATGTTGTGATAATTGTAGTCTGGAAATTGACTACTAGCTAGGGGGACGCTAATTCATTAATGATGTTGTGGGGAGACCCTTTCCATGCATTAGAGGAAATTTTAGCCTAAAAGCGGATTCCTAATGAAAAAATAATAAAATAATAGTTAAAATAATAAAATAAGAGTTATGAATTTTGGAGGTAAAATACGAAAACTAGTTTTTTTAATTGTTTTTTTGGCTTATCTCCTTATAGGGTTACTCAAATTTCAAGTGTAGATGCTCATTATATGCATAATTAAATTCCACATCCAAAAAGTACCGATTATGCATACTTTTGACAAGACCCACATCGATAAAAATTGAATATGCATTAAAAACGTGTGTTGAACACACTTTTTTAATGTATCTCTAATTTTTATCAATGTGGGTCTTCTAAATAGTATGCATAAGGGGTGCGCATTGGATGTGGAATTTAGTTCTGCATCCAATGAGTGCCTACACTTAAATTTGAGTAAACCTATATGGAGATATGCCAAGAGTACAATTAAAAAAAGGTAGTTTTTCTTTTGTTCTCTCCAAAAAGGTAGTTCTTCTTTCTCATCATGCTTCATTTCTCTGTGGACCAAACTTGCCAAATTTCCTTTTTCTCTTGGCCATAACAGAAAATACTTATTCTTTTGATCTCACATCATCCTTGGCTTTGAGTCTAGTCTCCTCAATTTTGAATAAAGACCAAATTTCATTCAACGGGGTAGCTTCCTTCTTGGCATATATACTTGATGTGAATTTTCTCCATTCCTTTGGTAATTCAATGAGCACCACAATTTTCATCTCTCTATCTAACATAACTTCTCCTAGTTCTTGTAGTTGGTCTCTCATCTCAAATATCTTCATGAAGTATGGATTTATTCCTTCTTCTTTTTAGATCTTCATTTTATATAATTCATTACATAGTGATATAACTTTTCCAGCTGTACTAACTTAGAATAGCTTCACCAACTTATCATAGATTTCTTTAGATGTTTCAGGTTTGGAAACATAAGGAATTATAGGGTACTTGATGGATTATATTAGAATCCTTTGAGCCCTTGTTTCATCCTTATTATATTTTGGTAGGGCTTAAGTTTTTTCCTTTGCAGGAACAGTGCCATTCCCCTTCATGTAGTCAATAAATTTTTTTTCTTTGAGAAGTAGATCAATCCTCTTTTTCCATGCAAGGAAATTAGTAGTCCCAACCAATTTGTTGCTATCCTTACAAAAACACATTTTGATATGTTCAGAAGAGAACATAAAAATACATACTTGAAAGAGTTTTTGTGAAGATATATTATTGCTTCCTTCAATATTTTATGTTTTGACTTCTTAGATCTTGGAATTCCTCAAGACGTTTCCTTCAAGGTGCCTTATGAGAGATTTGCTTGGTGATGAAAAATTCTCACTGTGTATATCTGGAGATCTTTAATGATGATCCTATATCTTTGGGCACCTTTCTTTGATGATGAAGGATATTTAATCGAGACTCTTTTTTAATGTACCTTCTTGTAGATACCTTTAGATGGAAGGCTTTCTTCTTTCCTTGTTCCTAGGATGGTAGTCCTTCTTGATGGATCTTGGAGAGGGGATGGTAATCCTCCTTGTCTTTGATGGATCTGGAACCCTTGCTTGTAGATTTGATGCTTCAACATTTGTGTTCTTGAGATTCCCTTCCTTGATGTGCCACCTTAGCTCTTATTCTGTGTTGAAGAATCTAGGGCATCTACGTAGGATGAGATTATTGTGACGGTGATAACTATTTGTGAGGTCCTTTTTACTTTTTCTTATTAGAAAAATATTCTCTTATTATTATTAGAGTGTGTTCTCTTACTTCATCAAATAGATACCAAAACAAAAGAGACAATAACACAAGATGTTGGCTCTCAGCCAGGGTAAAACCTCTCTCTCCTAGAGAGTAAAACCCTTATGCAAATTTCTCATATTGAATCTTTAATTGAAAAATGCCAAACCCTATACCCTTGACCAGTAGATCCTCCAAGCATAAGACACAATATTTCTTCCTTTTTTTCTTCAATCAGTGCCTTCTTCTGCTCTACAACCTGATCTCTTTCTTTGCACTTCTTTTGGTAACTGATAGCAATTTTCTTCGCTCTTTTTTCGAAAACTACAAAAACCCTAGGTCCCCTTAGAGTCCTCTTATTTTTTGTCTTCCTTTATGTCTCTACCTCTCTAGGAAATATTCCTTCTCTTTGATACTTTGGATAGAGAATGAGGTTCTTCTATAGGTATATTTCTGAGTTAGATGTTGATCCTCTAACCCTACTGTAGACTTGATTTTTCCTCACACATGTGGATGATTAGGGCTCAATTTTGTCCTTCTAGCTTGCTCCCTTCCTTCACTTGAGGTGGGACCTTCTTCACTTGAGATGGAGGCCTATTTAGAGCCTATTTTCCACCCAAATGAGTTCTCTTAGGTTGTTGCAATTATGGATCTCATATAGCAGCAGAATTACCCTCTTTTCTTTCACATGTGTGACAGAATTTGACCCCAAAACAGACCTCCCAAACTTGGCTTCTGCTTCCTCCTTCTTCCCTACCCTAGAATCACCTTATATGCACCTTTTCTGCACCTCTTCTTGTCCTTTCTTTTTCTCTAATTTTAGATATTATTTATGCCCCTTTGGTGAGGTTGAACTTCCCTATATATAGGATTTTGACCCTCTTATTTGGGCCGACTTGACTTTAAGTGCACCAAAAGTTCATTTCTTGAGAGGACTTGGAGAGGAGACTTGTCTTTGCTTTGGAGGATCACCTTTGACATCTTTCTTTGACTCTAATACATAGATTTAAATAGTGTGACATGCCCACATGGATCTTTAACAATTACCTTGACTCTTTGACTTTCCTAGAAGCACTTAAACATGTGCTTGACCTATCAAATGGGCAAGAAACCCATTCTCGATAATGAAAAAAATAATAATTCTTTTCTTTTACAAGTACAAAGATCAAAATTACGTTTATGAAGACCGAAGCTAGTTATACTTTATTCAACAAGCTTAACCACCAACCATTGTATCCATCATGGCAAGAAATATTCTAACTCTAGTGCTTATTTTCTGACTAATTTCAAACAATATTATTTCTTAACACTAGTTAATTAATTACATCACAAATTTTTTATCAATCACATCATTCATAAGTGGAACATGACTTCCCTAGCCATGTAGCCTAAAAATAGTCCATTTGTAAAAATATTCAACAATAACATAGAAAATAGACAAGTGTTACATATGGTGACCACACTTCTTGCTACTCCTTTTCCTTACATAACAACAATGTCCTGCATTCACATTTCCTTGCCTTGCATCTCTGTAGAACATTTTTCAACATCTATGTAAACATTTCTCAACAAGTACAATGTATCAAGCATCACCATCATAACATCAACTTATGTAAACAACAAATATTACATCACTTGTAGCAACTCCCTTTGCAACATAAGCATAAACATAAGAAAGCATAAAAATAAGCATCACAACATAAAAAAGTGACCTCTAACAAGAAGTTACTTCACCTCTGATCAGCATGACATATCAAGCATATCTTCAACATAGCCGCTACAACAAACCTTTTTTGTCCTTTTCCATCAATGGCAACAATGCCAGCAATCTCCCCCTTTTCTGTCGACGACAACATGTTTGTCCTCCCCCTTCTGTCATGAGAAGATTTCACTTTATTGCTCCTAACCAATTCTTACCCTCTCTTTGACAGCAACAAAGAGGGGTTCCAAAAACATGCCAAAAATCTCCTAACTTCACATCCAATCTTCAATCATTACATCAATTTACTAAGTTTGTGTTTCCTATCCTTATATCATAGTCTTGTATTTAAAATACATATATATGTATTTTGATCTCTTGTCCATTGCTACCTTTTTTACCTTTTCACTGTGGTAAATATAGCAAGTTTATTATGAATCTCTGTCAAGTGAAATTCATTTGGACAATGCATTTAGTTCCTTACTTATACATTTCAAACCTGATAAGAATCTTCTTCTACAAGAACACAAGCATGACATCAACAGTACATGTTCAACTATGCATACATTAATTTTGCCAACATACTTTGATGCTCCTTTACCCTTCTCACACACATATGGTGACCACACTTCTTGCTGCTCCTTTTCTTCTCCTTTGACTTACATCACAATAGTTGATCTAGGAGGATATGGGTGGCCACCCACCTATTCCACCTACACCTCCAGTCAGTTTCAATTGTTTCTTTGTTTGTTTTAGCATTTATTATTTTTATCAATTTTTCGAGTCTCGAACTTCTGGAGCATTTTTGACCCCCTAAACAATGTTTTTTTAAGGTCCGTGCAGGCCTATAACCATAGGCAGGGGCCTATAGCAAAACTTGTAGTAATTAGAGAGACATTGCCAACAAGGTATCATATGTGCCAAACAGAGATAATATGACCAAGTTACAACCCTAGGAAGTTGGGTGCCCAACTAACCCCAACGGGGCCATAAAATTGTGGCATTTCATCTCCTGGGGTTAGGGTGTTGGTTGTTTATGGTTTTCTCATATTTTTCAATAATAAATAGGCCCTTGAGCCTCATTGTAACACATTTTAGGGTCATGTCATTGCCACATCTCTTCTCAAAGATAAGCTACCATCACCCGAGGTAGTCTTATTTCCATTTTGTTTGTAAGAATATTTCAGTATTTGATATTAATGAAATGAAGTGTTATTTCTGTTGCATCTTTGTATTTATGATTATATCTGTAATTTGTTGTGTTCTTGTCTAAATTCAGATAAGTGGTGTCAGAGCCATCTACTCTTTCTCTGTTTTTATTTGCATGTCCCCAACGAGGTCGAGATATAAGGAGTTAGGCCTTGAACTAGTTGAACCTTTCCAAGACCAACCTCACAAATCCCAATGGCCTCCCATGGTGGAAGAAAAGAAAGACGAGGGGGCAAGAGATCCTATCAAAATCTTGCTCGAAGAAGCCCTCGAGTGACAAAGGAATGCGATGGTGGACAACTTTGCATAGATCCTTTAGTGGCTACCCAGGGGCGATGCATCTACTTTAAGAAGCTACTATGGAAGCATCACAACCTTTAAGGTACAAGTTAACTTTGGCATTCCCATATTTGATAGATGTAGACACTGTAGACAAAAGGTTAAATCTACTAGAAGGATATTTTTTTGTTCATGATTTTTCCAGCCATGAAAATGTTACTTTTTCTCTTCTCAAAATCACCCCCCACGTCAAGGATTGGTGGGAAACATACTGCGAGCAGAAGGATGAAAGTACACCCTCACTATTTTCGGTCACACCCACTTGGGATTTGTTTTGGGACACCACCAAGGAGTAGTACTACCTTGTCAAGAGCTATGAGGATAAATACATAAAGTGAACCACACTGCAATAGGGAAGGGACCAAGATGTGCTAGATTTTACCAATGTTTTTCATACCCTTTGTACAAAGTTGGGTATTAAGGATTCTGAGAAATGTTCGGTACTCAAGTACCGTGGCTAACTACACAGGTAAATCCAAGATGAGATGGAGTTCCTAGACATCTCCTTGCTCAACACGACATACCGATATTTTG
The DNA here is from genome assembly GCA_031772625.1 of Pinus tabuliformis. NCBI lineage: Eukaryota > Viridiplantae > Streptophyta > Pinopsida > Pinales > Pinaceae > Pinus > Pinus tabuliformis. The sequence continues at coordinate 927,131,234 of CM062806.1, forward strand.
TTAAGATTGAGTTGAAGGCTTAAATAGAAAAATCGAGACTTTGGATTTTCAAAAATCCGAAGTAAGGAAAAGGTGCCCTGAAACCGCAAAGAAAAGGGCAAAGCTAAGGCAGGGTGACCCAGGATAACTTGTTGAAGCCTCAAGAAAATAACAACACCATAAAGAGAAAGAAGGACACGGGAAAGTGGTGTGAGTTCCATAAGAGCTCCACTCACAACAAAAGTGATTTTCGGGCCATGCAGTCACTGGTGGCCGAGTTGAAGGCTTCTGAGTCATATGCATGTCCTAACTCTGAATCAAAACCCGAAAAAGGGAATCACAAAGGGAACAGATCATTGACACGGAGCCTAGTTCCACTGTGGCCACCACAAAGATCCAGAATATTAAGACTGAATATCCAGAAGAGGGGGAGCACTTATTCCACTCATAGATGTGGGTGAAGGGTTCTCTACTGTGGTTCATTGTCTACAGTGGGATCCAAAAGAACCTCATTTCAACAGAGGTCATGAAGTGGCTTGGGCCTACCGAATACAACACATCCGCATCCATGCACCATCAGGTGGCTTCAATAAGAATGATATCTCTACGTCAGCCAACATTTTCACCTTCCCTATGGCATCAAGCCCTTCACAGATGAGGCATTGTGTGATGTTGCACCTCTTGAAGTTTTTGATGTATTATTAGGACAACGATACTTATGGATTTGACATGTTGTATATGAGTCTAGACCTCGTTTTGTTATTATTTCTTTGGGTACTTAGTTATACAGGATACCATAGGTAACCCCACCTACCGCCATCTCTTGAACTGCTAAACAATGCAATAAGGTCATCTCCCAAATTTGGAAATTTGTTTTCTTTCTAATTCACTCTCAAAGTAAGGGGAAGTTCATAACCACATCCATGGCCCCCGGGAAAGGTTTTGCCAAGCAAAAAAAGTAGGTGGATGCGGTCGTGGAAGAATACAAGGACATCTTCTCCTCACCCACAGGGGTACCCTTGCATTTTCAGGTCAAGAATTCAATTGATATGACTCTCGAGGCACCTCTACCCAATGGACTGATATATCGCCACTCCATTCTAGAAAATGAAGAGATCAAGCAGTAAATCTAGGAGTTGTTACAAAAGGGGCACATCTGACCAAGTTCCTCACCTAAGGGGAGCCTAATTATACTAGTACAGAAGAAGGACATAACCTGGAGGCTATGCATTAATTATCAAGCATTAAACAAAATCACTCTTAGGAATAGGTATCCAATCCCACAAATTGATGACCTGCTGGACCAACTCAAGGGGGGCCAAGTATTTTAGAAATATTGATCTGAAGTTTGGTTATTAGCAGGTTCCAATAGAGCTCGCAGATGTATGGAAGACTGCCTTTAAATCCAAGGATGGCATTTTTGAATGGTTGGTTATGCCCTTCGGGTTGAAAAATTCCCCTGATACTCTTATGAGGCTAATGGATGACATCTTGTGACCCTTCACCAACTCGTTCATGGTGGTTTATCTATACGACATCCTCATTTTCAGTAATAGTTGGGAAGAACACTTGCAAGACATTCGGGAGGTCCTTCAAACCATTCGGCAACACAAATTATGTGCCAACTTGGAGAAATGCACCTTTGGCATTAACCAAGTCGAATACTTGACGTACATCATAGATGAGCATGACGTGTATGTGGACTTGACCAAGATCCAAGTAATTCGGGATTGGCTAGCCTCGACCACTCTAACAGAGCTTCGCAAATTTTTATCGGAGGTTCATGTTGGGATTCTTGTATATCACTTACCCTTTGAGTGAGATTACTAAAGGCGAGGTGAAATCAAAGTTTTCCTAGTCAGAGTCCCAACAGAAGGCATTTGTTGAGTTGAAGCGTCGCCTCTGCTCTGCACTGATACCCACACTAACAGACCTGCGACAACCATTTGAAATCAAGACAAATGCCTTATACTATGTTATTGGTGTAGTCCTCAGCTAGCACGGGCATCCATGTGGCCTATCATAGTGACACACTTTCTGATACAATTCGTAAGTACCCCACCAATATTAAAGAAATGTATTCCATTTTGCAGGCTTGCCGATAGTGGAAGCACTACATTTTGGGGAAGGATACGGTCATCCACACCGATCACCGACCTCTTCAGTTTATATAGACATAGGGGAAGTTGTAGAACAATCACTATTAGAAGTGGTCTACATATCTGCAACAATTCCACTTGAACATTAAATACAAAAAGGGCAGCACCAATTATGTTGCAGACTACCTCAACCGGCCCCCAATTGCAGCACTAATTATTGTTCTCAACTTGTGTGGTCAGGAGACCTCTAGATGGCCACAACTATACAAAAATGATCCAGAATTCGCCTCCACATACAAAATTATAATAGATGGGAAGTAAGTTAATGATTTCCACCTCCAGGACACATTATTATGCTACCTGGGCCACATTTGTGTTCCTTCAAGCGAGCGTGCCAAATTGACTTGGGAGGCGCACCACAGTAGAATCACAGGACACTTTGGGGTGGAGAAAACTATGGTTGTACTACAAAAGTACTTCTATTGGCCCCAACTTCGACTAAATGTTGGGAAATATATCAACCTACACTGCCTACACCATCGCCAAGCCATCCATCAAGAAGCAAGTCTTGTACACTCCTCTGCCTATTCCTAGCTAGCCATGGGAATCCATCTCCATGGACTATATGTCTGAACTCCCTTCTAACAAACATGGTAATGACTCTGTATTTGTGGCTGTGGATAAATTTTCTAAGATGGCTATATTGGCAACCTACAAGAAAAGTATCACAGTAGAGGACACTCCCAAACTCTTCTTTGAACAAGTATGGGTACATTTTGCGATCCCATAGACCATTATATTAAATCGGGATAGCATGTTCCTATTCACATTCTGTTCAAGCCTCTCGACACTATTGGACACCAAGCTCACTGAGTCAACTGCCTTCCATCCCCACACTGATGGTCAAACAGAAGTCATCGACACAATGATAGTGCACAATGTACTCCGCATGTACAACTCCCAGCATCATCAAACCTGGGATGAGAGTCTTCCATATGTGCAACACAGTTATAATAGAGATCTCCATAGCTCGAATGGTCATGGTCCTTTTCAAGTGGGTCTAAGATTTTAACCATTGTGTTTGATTGATGTTACCATGCGTTAGGCGACTACACAGACATAATCCACACATGTATCATCTAAGGCAGATAAAGTTACCAGATTTATTGAATGCATCCAACACATCTGCTGACATCTTGGAGAAGTCAAATTCCAAGTAGAAGCAGCGACATGATCAACATCGGGTGCCACACAAGTTTCAAGGGGCGACAAAGTTTGGTCACATTTGGAGAAAGAATGCCTTACCAAAGCCCATTAGAAGCTCATACCACTCCAATATGGTCCTTACAACAATAACAAGGTTGTGGGAGACAATTATTTTGAGCTCAGCAATCCCTCATTCCTTAGTCTGCACCTAGTGTTCAATGTGGACCACCTTCGACCATACTTCCCACCATTACTAGACACACTAGACATTGCAGAAAAACTCACACCAACATAGTTAAATCTATAATTCATGGAACATGCCAAAACTAGTCGGGTTATTAACACACAAGTCAAGAACACTCGCCAGCAGAAGATCCAACTATGTCGGGTTGTCAAAGATGGCCAACTCCTGCACCGAGGCAAGTGGCTCAGTAGGGACCAGGTTGAACAGAAATTTCCTCACCTCATTGAGGCTCTGCACGCAATGGGGATCATTGCTTCCTAAGGGGGGTTGAATGATCCAGGTGGATATGGGTGGCCACCCAGCTATTTCACCTATACCTCCAGTCAGTTTCAATTTTTTCCTTGTTTATTTCAACATTTACTATTTTTAGTAGTTTTTTGGGTCCTCAATTTCCGAAATAGTTCTGACCCCATAAATGACTTTTTTTGAGGTCCTCTGCAGGCCCATTGCAATAGTTAATGGTCCATGTAAAAACTTGTAGTACTCAGAGAGACCTTTCCAACAAGGTATCGTACGCACCAAACAGAGATAATATGACCAAGTTATGACCCCGAGAAGTTGGCTGCCCAACTAACCCCAATGGGGCCCATAAACTCTTGGTGTTTCATCTCTTGGGGTTAGGGTTTTGGTTGTTTAGGGTTTTCTCATATTTTTCAATAATAAATAGGCCCTTGAGCCTCATTGTAACACAATCCAGAGGCATGTATCTGCCACATCTCTTCTCAGAGATAAGCTACCATCACCCAAGCTAGTCTTATTTTCATTATGTTTGTAAACATATTTCAGTATTTTATCTTAATGAAATGAAGTGTTATTTCTGTTGCATATTTATATTGATGGTTATATCTATAATTTGTTGTGTTCATGTTTAAATTCATATCAATAGTGTTTTGCATTCACATTGCCTTGCCTTCCATCTTTGCAACACCTTTTTCACAATTTATATAAACATTTCTTAGCAACTACAATGCATCAAGTATCAACATCATAACATGAGCTTATGTGACCAAAAAGTATTACATTGTTGTTAGAGATTTATGGACTAACACTATGTAGTATGTGTGATCACACATATTACATAGTGTTAATCCGGAAATCTCTAACAATATTGTTAACTATGAAAGTCTTTAATCGCTCATATCACATTGTTTGTAGCAACTCCCTTTGAAACATAAGTATCAAAATAGCCAAGTAAAACAAAAAACATCACAACATATGATGACGACATAACTAAGCAGCCTATATCAATAAGTTCCTTCACCTCTAATCAACATGACATATCAAGCACACCTTCAACATAGTCTCTGAAGCATACCTTGTTTGTCCTTTGCGATCAATGACAACAATGCCAACAAAATATGCGTCATATGAACTTGAGTTATGACTTTTTGGGAATGTAGTATTAGTAAGCCATGGTATTGGCCCATGTTATTGTAACAAAGACTAGGTTGAGATTTATCTCAAAAGTAGTTATGGAATTTTTTCCTTTTAATTAAAGTGATTAATTAAAAAACTGTCAGGTGAACATGTGTCATATGAGCTTGAGCTATGGTTTTTTGGGCATGTGGTATTAGTATCCCATGGTATTGGCTAGTCTTAATGAAACAAATCCTATTTAATAATCTCCATGGTAAATTGGAGGTGAAGCTCATGGTTAAAAATCTTGCTACAGTTTTTTGTAAATGTATATATATTTAAGACATATTAATTCTTCTTATAATGAACGAAAAATTAAAATAAAATTATAATTTACATTATTTTATGATTTTTTTTTTGTAACATGAGATGCACCATTACAGAATTTTTTTTTTATGTCTATTAGCTTTTACTAACAATTTGATTTAAATCTTAATATGTAAAATTAAATAATATTGATGTGTATTTAAAAATACATTAAGTATAAGAAATCATGTTAGTGTAAAAAATATGCTCCACAAATAAAATATTTAAAATTTTGACCCCTTTTAAAATATATTTTCTTGTAAATTTTATTTAAAATCCATAATTTTTTTTATTAAAATTACAAGTTTAAATTAGGGTACTTTGCATAATCAAAATGTAATTGAACGCTGGTACTTTGAGAACATATTGACTTCAATGACATCACCAAAACTCTTATAACTCCATTGGAACATGTTGAAATAGTCAATGTTGCCTTCTTGGATTCCAATGTATGATTCACAAGCTTTGAAAATGTTAAGTTGGGAATTGAAAAGATTGACAGTGTGTAACATACAGGGAGACTTCATGAGTTGTTTTTTTAACCAAGTATAACTTCATTTATGTTATTTAACTACTAAAACTATTGATCTTAAAATATCCAGAACAAATACTGTTAATTATTATTTAAAAGACTTTGGACCATATTATTAAAAGAATAAAAGAAACAGTTGAACCAACTTCTGAGTACAATTACAACTGCTCCTTCACTCTTTTTCTTTTCCTTAAAGGGAAAATACGACAGAACCCTGGGGGGTTCGAAAGAGGAGGATTGTGTTGCATGCTTCCTTAAGCTGGCGAACATAACCAGTGGGAAAGAAAGTTGAGGTAACAAGCTGTGAGGTACGAGACTTGATGTTGGACAGAGTCCTTACGCCCAAGGTACCGAGTTGTTCCTTATTGGCAGAAGTGGAAGGGATCAGAGGGGGAACTTGGACATAATTGCAAGTTCCAAGGCTGCGTGGGGAGACCTTCTGATTATTTAAGATATACATAACAAAATAGAAAAAGTGATACTATCATGGTAATTATTATCAGTAGAATGATTGAAAGTTTACTGTGAATTGATATAATATAGTTACAGTGAATGACTTGTTTACTGTAAGTAGATAGTTTGGAAATGATTTAGTATAAATTACGATCATTACTAATTTCTTGGTAGAAATGTAAAGTAGTAGATAATGCATGTTTCCTAATAGATACTGATACACATCTAGAGGATGGTACAACTATCAGTTAACAATCAATGCTTAACTAATGAGCAAAATAGAATTATAGATGAATGTCAACTTAATCTGGAAATCCATAAGTATATGAACTGTAAAACTGATGCCTATCAATCTTCTAGTAAAAATAAATAATTAAATGATATAAAGTGTAAACATAGCATGCAGCAACATATAGGTCTAAATATCATACCTCTGTCATATACAGGAATTTCCCTAACTGAAATTTCTGGTGGAATATATGATTTCCTTATAGATTCTTCATATACCTAGGGTTTGTAGCTGCGGACAAGTTCATAAAGAATCCATTCATAGCCATGTACCCCAATTGCTTAAACTAAACCATGAACTCTAGTTATACTAAACATAAATATATGTAGAAAGCATTTTTAAACAAAGAGAAAAAGAATGTCATAACCGGTATAACAACTGAGAAAAAATCATGCACCATATATGCCCTCAGTAATCAACCAAAACCCCAAAGCTTAGTAACTAATCGTATACCGATGAGGGTTTACATAAAAAAATGCCACAAAGTTCATGAATAATTCTAACATAAATATATTCCGTCGAATTCAGTTCAAGTGAAGAACATTTCTCAAAAAAATTACAATCAACTTCTGTCATGGATTCGACGTAGAAGAGTAGTGAACTAAATTAATATTGTATGGCTAGTATGAGCAAAAAGAAACCCAAACTTTTAATTAACATAGCAATTGCTAGTCTAGAATTCTTTCGGGCAGAAGCTACAACATTAGACCCCTGTCCAGTAGTTAGATTAAGATCAAAGGGACCCTTCTTAGTGTCTTCCAAACAGTTAAAAAGGGAAGGAATTAATTACATAAAGAACCGAAATTACAGTCTGTGAGTCCCATTGACCTCCCTACAAAATACTACAGCTACATTGTAATTAACACTCTAATTCATAGAATTTCACTGGAGTAAGTTCCGTAGACCACATTAGCCAACCATTAAGGGCTATGAGAGTAAGCTCCAACCTGTGCCAGTTGCAGAGTTGTGGGTAAGCTTCGTCAACAACCCATGATATTTAACGACAAGCCCCTTTTAGTTTAAAATGTGTCATACTTGCAACCACCATAGGTGAATATTAGGACCTGGATAATGAACTATCTTTAGGATGGTATTAAACACACAACAGAGGAATAAACCCTTACCTGAGTTTTGCAAGCCATGCACAGGGGTCTCACATCTCCACGAAATAGAATTCTGGGGTTAGAGATCCCTAGAGTAGAAGAAATCTTGTAAAAACTAAATGAACGGACAATCTAAATAATCAGTACCTGATTTGTGTCGAGGAAAACAACCGCCTCATAGTCCAAAATTTGAAGAGCCAAGTGCCCCACCTGACCAGCATGGAAATGCATTAAACTCCTTTCATCAAGATAGCCCTTGGCTCAAACTTAGAACAGTTCAAGAAATACAACATTCCTGCAGATAATGAAGACTCAGAGATACCTCTTTGTGGCTTGCCATAAGGCATGGAGGCTAGACTATGAAAACTGCATCGAAACCAGGAGCAGACGAGAAGCACAGCGGAAAGACTCTCCACCACAAAATGCAAATGAGCAAGAACGCTGGCGGGAAGCCCGAGTGTTGGGTATATGGATGATCCCAAATCAAGTATCACCATTGGATGGTGCGATCCAGATCGACGAACAGGATGCCTGACACTTGTCTCAGCCAGAGAAAAAAGTGGGATTACTTCCAGTCACATTAAAATTAGAGGAGAAGTCATATGAAGTCGCATATAGGAAGCCATAAATACCAGGGCAAGGTGTAACCCGGTTACCTCGTGAAGGATTGCACGGACCTTGTGGATTGGTAAAAATCACTCTATTTTTAGTGCCCCAAAAACCATCAGTCAAACATGCCTAAAATTTGTATCATCAAAACAGAGAAATACTTAACCAGAGATTTACATTTACTAGCAAGGTTTGATTTGAGGGTATTGCATTAATGTATATAGATATGTATCTATGTTATAGTTGATTTTTTTTTTAATACGTTGTTTTACTATATTATATGTTTTTTTGTGTTACAAATGGTATCAGAGCCTAGGCTCGCATACTAATACCTTTGGGTTGTTCTAACAATCAACTAAGTCGTGATGTTCCTATATATATATGAAGCAAATAAACTGAGTTTTGGCTAATTGTGAACACAGAAGGTGAATTAGCATCAGGGATACAATGCATAGGAGCCCCAAATCATCGAGCCAGCCGGAGGTGCCTTATGTAGAGGCCAACCTAGAATTATGGGTGCAATTGAGAGAAGAATCGAGATAGGCTAACAGTGCATTACTCGAGACAGTACAAAAACTTCAAGCAGAAATGATGAACCTCATAATAGAAAACGAGCGATTAAGACAGGAGCAGGAGAAGATTCTTAAAAGTTTTTCAAATCGGAAAAATAAAAGAGGACCAGATCCCAGTACAGAAAATAGGGAAAAGATCCCAATTTCTCATAATGAGGAAGATCATGTAGAATCCATAGAGGGTCTCAAAGAAGAAGATGAAGGGTGTTTAGATAACGTTTTCTACCAAAGAAAACCAAAAAGGACAAAGATAGAATTACAAGGTTAGCTCAAAAAAGTAAGACCCTCACTGTTAGAAGGAGAGTCAGAAGAAGCGACGGAGGCTTGGCTGATAGAGATGGGTAAATAACTCTAGAATTATGAATATACCAAAAAACTTAAAGAAAGGCTGGCAGTTTACCAATTACGAGGAAAAGCCACCCTCTGGTGGGAGGAAATTAAAATCGTAAGGAAGATTGATGAAGAACAAGTAACATGGCAAGAATTCCATAAACACTTTAAAGAAAAATATTTAACAAAACGTTATTATGACAAAAAAGAAAAAGAGTTCCATGAATTAAGACTGGGAACCTTAACCATGGATGAATATGTAGCATGCTTTACTTCCCTATTGTGTTACACTCCATATATGCAAGAAGAAAATATAAGATCCAACAGTTTATTAGTAGTTTCCCTAACTTCATCAATGAGAAATTAGAATTTGACTATCCTAGAACCATGGATGATGTAGTCCGGAAGGCTTTCATATGTTATCAATAGATGAAGCAGAAAAATGAAGGATCTAAAGGAGTTGCTTCCAAGAAAATCAGGAATTTGCCACCAAACAGACATCAGAAAAACATGCATGACAGAAACAATTAGCAAAGGACCTTTGGAAAGTTTGCAAGAAGCCCACCCAGAACTCAGACATTCATTGAGAATAGATAGCCTGAAGGAATTAGCGGAACTGTTACTGAACATCCAACAAAATTGCCACTACAATGTTGGGGATGGAGAGAAAAAATTATTACAAAAATTTCCCTTAGAAAGCTTGGATCGGGCAACCTTCTAACATGCAAGAAGCCTCTACAGTAGGGGATATGGCAAGGAGCATGCCTAGGATTAATGTTGATTTGGATGATCATCAGGCATAATATCAACCCACTATGATCGAATGCGAAGGTATGATTGTTGGCCAATCTGTTTTTGTTTTATTTGATCTAGGCGCTAGCCTGAGTTATATTAGTCCTAAGGTGGTAGAAAGATGTCAACTGCAAAGCAGTAAATACAAACAGTCATGGCTAGTTCAATTAGCTACTGGCACCAAAAGAAAGGTGTCAGCCAAAATAGAAAATTACCCTATAATAGTTTGAGGACAGCCTATCTAGGTCAATCTGAATATTATACCCCTAGGCTCATATGATGTATTAATAGGGATGGACTGGTTAGAAGGTCATTGGTCCCTGATAGATTGCAAATAAAAGTCCATAAGTTATCTTACCGAGTCAGGACAGTGGAAGGAAATTCAAGGAATTAAGAAGAATATCAAGTTGTGCCCTATTACAGCCGATAAACTCGGAAAGTGTATAAGAAAAGGGATCCAAATTTATGTTGTTTAGGTATGGTACAATAATGATAAAAATAAAATTACCTCTTTAGAGAATATTCCTGTAATCCAGGATTTCTTAGACGTATTTCATGAATCTATTCCAGGATTTCCACCAAGGCGAGACATTGATTTTATAATTGAACTAATGCCCGAAGCAACCCCTGTTTCGAAAACCCCTTATCATATGAGTGTTCTAGAATTGACTAAACTTAAAATGCAGCTGTAGGAGTTGTTAGATAAAGGATACATACACCCAAGTGTGTCTCCTTGGGGAGCCCCAATGCTATTTGTATGCAAAAAGGACGGAACCCTATGATTATGCATTGACTATCGTCAGCTGAATAAGCTGACCATAAAGAACAAATACCCGCTACCTCACATTGATGACTTATTTGACCAAGTTCAGGGAGCTAGCGTGTTCTTGAAATCAACTTAAGGCCTAGATACCATCAAATCAGAATAAAGGATGAAGACATCTTTAAAACTGAATTTCAAACTTGTTATGGACATTACAAGCTCGTGATACTGCATTTTGGCCTTACCAATGCACTAGCCACATTCATGAGCCTAATGCACGATATTTTTCAACCCTTTCTAGATAATTTTGTATTAATTTTCATCGATGATATACTAATATACTCTAAAAATAAAGTGGAACATGAACAACACGTGAGAACAATATTGCAAATTTTGCGAGAAAACCAATTGTATGCAAAGTTTAGCAAATGCGATTTTTACAAAGATCAAATTCAGTACCTAGGCCATGTTATATCAGCAGAAGGGATAACAGTGGATCTAGAGAAAATCAAAACTATCATGGAATGGAATGCACCAAAAAACGTGGCCGACATAAGATCCTTCTTATACTTGGCAGGGTATTACTGCTGATTTATAAAGGACATTTCGAAAATTTCCTTCCCAATGACTTCAATTCATAAAAAGGGACGATCTTTCCATTGGACAGTGGAATGCCAACAAAGATTTGAGCAGCTAAAACAACTACTCAGAACTACTCTGGTGCTAAAGGTAGCGGATCAGGAGAAACCCTTTGTAGTATGTACCGATGCAAGTAAAGAAGGAAAAGTCATTGCTTATGAGTCACGAAAATTGAAGGATTATGAACAGCGTTACTCTGCCTATGATTTGGAGTTGACTGCGGTAGTGCATGCACTAAAGATGTGGCGGCACTACCTTCTAGGAAAGAATTTTTTGTTGTTAACTGACCATAGCAGTTTGACAAATTTCTTTAATCAATCTAATTTAAATGCACACCAAGCCAGATGGACCGCATTCCTGAGTGAATTTGATTTTGACTTAAAACACATCAAAGGAAAAGAAAACTGGGTAGCTGATGCTTTAAGCAGAAAATTACATTGCATCTATGAAGTACATTTCAGTCATGCGCAATCTAACCTACCAGGGATTATCCGAGAAGCTTCCCTCAAGGATCCAGAATATGCATTCTTATGGCAGCAAGCTTCAGAAGCCGAAGAAAGAGGGAAGCAATGTGAGTATGCAATCAATTATGATAAAATGTTAACATTCAAAAATCGAATCTACATTCCTAACCAAATTTCTGTGAAGTAGATGGTACTAGATGAGTTTAATAGGAAACCTTATGCTGCCCACCTAGGATACCAAAAATTGTATTTTTCCATTAAAAAAAGTTATTTCTGGCCCAGTTTATGAAAATATGTGGCTGAATATTTATCTAAGTTCTTAGAGTGCCAATTGGTGAAAGTAGAACATCAACATCCTGTGGGTCTATTGCAACCACTACCCATTCCAGAATGGAAATGGGAGACCATAACTCTAGATTTTATTATGGGTTTACCTCATACCAGAAAGAAACATGATTCAATCATGACAGTCGTAGACAACCTAAGAAAGACTGCTCATTTCATCCTTGTAAAATCCACCTACAAAATGGTAGAGATTGCAGACATATTTATGAGAGAAATCTTCCGTCTACACAGGATACCCCGAGTGGTGATCTCTGATAGGGATGTAAAATTTACTTATGCTTTCTGGAAAACTCTCTTTGCAAGACTAGGGACCCAAATCCATTTCAGTACTGCTTATCATCCGTAGACATATGGTCAGACAGAGTGAGTAAATCAAGTTCTAGAGGATATGTTGCACATGTTTGTAATGCAACAACCACAGAAATGGGAGGATTACCTCCACTTGGTAGAATTCGCCTACAATAACGGGCATCACGAATATTTGGGTATGAGTCCCTTCGAGGTACTTTACGGGAGAAAGTGTTGAGTACCCATGGATTGGAATAGTCCAAAAAATAAATTAGTATTGGGTCCTGACATGCTAGCAGAAATGGAGGCTACCATTAAGAAAGTTCGTCAGAACTTAAAGGTGGCACAAGATAGGAAAAAAATGTATGTAGACAAGAAGAGAACTCATAAAAAATTCCATCTGGGTGATCACGTGTATCTAAAGTTGAAACCTTGGAAGAGCACCTTGCAGTGGAAAAGTTGTTCAAAATTGGCACCACGATACTGTGGGCCTTTCCAAATTTTGGAACAGATTGGGCATGTGGAATATAAACTAGCACTATTAGGCCACATCTGAGTACACAACGTCTTTCATGTGTCCTTGTTAAAAAAGTATATTTACGACCCTCGACATATTATTAACTGGGAGAGTATTCAGGTAATGATAAATAGGAAGAAATATGATTAAAAGATTAATGTTTTGAAATGTTCTGACAACATAATATGAATGTGCAGGTAGAACCCGAGGGAGAATTTCTGGCAGAGCCTCTTCGTATCCTTGATTGGAGAGAAACCACCTTGTAGAGGCGAGCCATCATCCAAGTTAAAGTGCAGTGGAAGCACTTTGGCTCGGATGAGGCTACCTAGGAAGAAGAGGAGGCCATGCGAAAAGCTTATCCTACACTGTTTGCGTAGAGAAAGAACACCAAGGATGGTGTTCCTCTCGAGGGGAGGGAGTTGTAACATACAACGAGACTTCATGAGTTTTTTTTTTTACCAAGTTTAATTTCATTTATGTTATTTAACTATTAAAACTATTGGGCTTAAAATAGCTAGAACAAATACTGTTAATTATTATTTAAAAGACTTTGGACCAGATTATTAAAAGAATCAAAGAAACAATTGAACCAACTTCTGAGTATAGTTACAGCTACTCCACTTTCTTTTTTCCTTAAAGGGAAAAGAGGGTAGAACCCTGGGGGGTTGGAAAGAGGAGGACTGTGTTGTATTCTTCCTTGAGCTGGCGAACATAACTAGTGGGAAAGAAAGTTGAGGTAACAAGCTGTGGGGTATGGGACTTGAGGCTGGACAGAGTCCTGATGCCCAAGGTACCTAGCTGTTCCTTATTGGCAGAAGTGGAAGGGCTCGGAGGGGGAACTTGGATGTAATTTCCAGTTCCGAGGTTGGGTGGTGAAACCTTACGATTATTTAGCATATACGTAACAAAATATAGATAAGTGATAATATCATGATAATTATTATCAGTAGAATACTTGAATGTTTACTATGAATTGACACAATATTGTTATAGTGAATGACCTATTTATTGTAAGTAGATAGTTTGGAAATGATTTAGTATAAATTACGATCATTACTAATTTTTGGGTAGAATAGTAAAGTAGTAGATAATTCATGTTTCCTAATAGATAATGATACACATATAGAGGACGATACAATTGTCAGTTAACAATCAATGCTTAACTAATGAGCAAAATAGAATTATAGATGAATGTCAACTTAATCTGGAAATCCATAAGTATATGAACTGTAAAACCGATGCCTATCAGTCTTATGCTAAAAATAAATAATTAAATGATATAAAGTGTAAACATATCATTCAGCAACATATAGCTCTAAATATCAGACCTCTGTCATACACAGGAATTTCCCTAACTAAATAAATAAATTAACTTAACAAACCATTCCATATGTTTCCGGGGGAATATATGATTTCCTTACAGATTCTTCATATACCTAGGGTTTGTAGCCGCGAATGAGTTTGTAAAGAACCCATCCATAGCCATGTACCCCGATTGCTTAAACTAAACCATTAACTCTAGTTATACTAAACATAAATATATGCATAAATCATCTTTAAACAAAGGGAAAAAGAATGTCATAACCTGTATAACAACTGAGAAAAAATCATGCACCATATATACCCTCGGTAATCAACCAGAACACCAAAGCTTAGTAACTAATCGCATAGCAATGAGGGTTTACATAAAAAAATGCCACAAAGTTCATGAATAATTCTGACATAAATATATTCTGTCGAATTCAGTTCAAGCGAAGAACATTTCTAAAAAAAATTACAATCAACTTCTATCATGGGTTCGAAGCAGAAGAGCAATGAACTAAATTAATATTGTATGGCTAGTATGAGAAAAACTAAACCCAAAATTTTAATTAACATAGAAATTCCTAGTCTAGAATGCTTTCGAGCCGAAGCCACAACCTCGTATGAGCAAAAATAAACCCAAAATTTTAATTAACATAGAAATTCCTAGTCTAGAATGCTTTTGAGCCGAAGCCACAACATCAGACCCCTATCCAGTAGTTAAATTAAGATCAGAGGGACCCTTCTCAGTCTCTTCCAAATAGTCAAAAAAGGAAGGAATTAATTACATAAAGAACTGACATTACAGTCTACGAGTCCTATTAACCTCGCTACAAAATACTATAGCTACATTGTAATTAACACTCTAATTCATAGAATTGCATAGGAGTAAGTTCCCTAGACCACATCAGCCAACCATTAAGGGCCATGAGAGTAAGCTCCAACCTGTACCAGTTGCAGAGTTGTGGGTAAGCTTTGTCAATAAGCCATCATATTTAACGGCAAGCCCATTTCAGTTTAAAATGCATCATACCTGCAACCACCATAGGAAAATATTATGACCTGGATAATGAACTGACTTTAGCAAGGTATTAAACACAGAACAAAGGAATGAACCCTTACTTAAGTTTTGCAAGCCGTGCACGGGGGTCTCACATTTGCACGAAATAGAATTCTGGGGTTAGAGATGCCTAGAGAAGAAGAACTCTTGTAAAAACTGAATGAATTGACAATCAAAATAATCAGTACCTGGTTCGTGCTAAGGAAAACAACTGCCGCATAGTTAATAATTTGAAGAGCCGAGCGCCCTAGTTGACGATCAGGGAAATGCTTTAAATCCTTTCATCGAGATAGCCCTCAGCTCAAACTGAGAACAATTCAAGACATACACCATTCCTGAAGATAATGAAGACTCAGAGTTACCTCTCTGTGGCTTGCCACAAGGCATGGAGCCCACACTATGAAAACTGTAATGAAACAGCAGCAGAAGAGAAGCAGAGTGGCAAGACTCTCCACCATGAAACACAAATGAGCTAGAATGCCGGCAGGAAGCCCAAGTGTTGGGTAGATGGATGATCCCAAAGCAAGTATCACCCTTGGATGGTGCGATCCAGATCGACGGAAAAGATGCCTACCACTTGTCTCAGTCAGAGCGAAAAGTGGGATTACTTCCAGTTGCATTAAAATCTGAGAACAAGTGATATGAAGTCACATACAGGCAGCCATAAGTTCTAGGGCAAGTTGTAACCCAGTTAACTCGTGAAGGATCACATAGACCTTGTGGGTTGGTAAAAGCCATTGTAGTTTTAGTACGCAAAAACTGTCAGTCAGACATGCCTTGAATTTGTATTATCGTGATAGATAAATACTTAACCAAAGATTCACATTTACCAGTAAGGTTTAATTTGAGGGTATTACATTAATGTATATAGATATGTATCTATGTTAGAGTTGAATTTTATTTTATACATTGTTTTTACTATATTATATGTTTGTGTGTGCTACACAGTGTCAATGTGAGGTACGTAGATATAGATGCAGCAATTTACAGAGGAGAACCTTTGCATCCATTGTCTTTCTTATATAATCGCAGTTACCTGTTCTGTTAAGGGAATTAAATTTTGATATTCCATTTTCCATTTTGATTATTGACATATCCAAATCTAGAAATGCTATCAAAAGAAATTTTTGTTTGAACTCTTTGAGATATCTAACCCTCATGGGGTGCTAGAAATTGCAGCTTCTTCCAAATTCTTTTGGGGATCTAAAAATATTCTCAAATATATCCATTTTTGAAAGTACAACTTCCAAAATCTTTTGGGAATCTATGAATTTTTTAACACATTGATATGATAGCCTTTGGAAGTTTGAAAACTTTCAATTTTTTTTGGGAATGCATTAAATCTGAATTGTTTTTATATTTTGAATTTTAAAAGAGTTTTGCAGGAGTTTTAGACATCAAGGAATCAGGTTTTTTTCAAGATTTGCTAAGATAGATTTATATAGGTTTCACTTTGAAATGCATGCGATAATTTTTTTTTTCTATTAATTATTATTTAAGTGAGTCTATATTTTGTTTTATTATTTATATAATGGAGATGTTTTCAAGTAGTTTTACATTAAAAAGTTATATATATATATATATATATATATATATATATATATATATATATATATATATATATATATATATATGTGTGTGTGTGTGTGTGTGTGTTGGCTATTTACGTCGTAAGGCATTCCATCTGAAATTAACTCCCCTCTTGTCACACCTATCTTCTTATAATCCGTCTGATTGAAATGATAGATGATTCAAATAATTGCCATCATTGGATTAAACATATAGTTATAACTGAAATTGTATAGTTATAACTGAAACCATACAGAGGATGATGCCTCTCCTCAGAAACCCAGCGCAGCCGATGCTGGATGCCCCTCTTTGGAACCCAACTCTTTCCTTATTAAAGGAAACATTCTTGCTCAATGCCCCTCCTTGAAAACCCAAATCAACAGAGTCCTAGCCCTCGTTTCAGCAGTCCTCGCAATAGGAAGAAAAAGTCTCAGGAAGAGGATATTAACAATTGGCTCAATTCTCCTTCTGCTGCCATTGCTGGAGAGAACTGTCATTGTAATTTTAGTGGGAAAACATCTAATGGGCTTGTGAAAAGCTCTTGTGGGTCTTTGAAATCCAATATTTCATAAACACCTTCGTTGGCTAATGCCTCTAGGATTCAGTCATGTAAATCTATGAGATGTGCTGCTAACTACCCAGTTTGGGGTTCAGTCAAGTTTAAGGCTCAACCGCACAAATTCCTTGTTGCAAAGAGGCATGATCGCCCCGAGAAGGAACCCGCTGAATGAAAATGCAGTGAAAGGAAAGCAAATGGAGATATATTTTGAAAATGTTCTTGTGTTGCTTCCAAGGAATTAAGGGCTTCTCGGGAGGGGTTTTGCAAGGAGAATCTGTAGTTAACACCTTCAGATTGTGCGGAAGAATAAGAACATACGGGAAGAGGTAAGGACTGCAAAATCCATGGCTCTAATGTGAATCTTGAGATTACAAATGATGATAAACGCCATGAATTTGAATGCAATGTGGATGGAAGATATGGGTTTGCTGAGAAATCTTACCCTGTTGATGGAAACTTTCTTTCTCAATGCCCCTCCTTAGAAACCCAAATCAGCAGAGTCCCAACCCTCGTTTCAATATGGGTTTGCTGGGAAATTTAGTATAGTTCCTCTTCCTTGTAATAAGTTTATGGATGACAATGACCAATCAACGCAATAGAAATACAGGTCTACATTGACAAAGGAATACTCTTGCTCCAAGATCTACGTGGATTTAACAATCTTTGGGTGATAGATGAAGTTGATGTTGTGCAACCTCATTCATCGCCCATTCTTTTTCAGTTCATTCTTTTCTCTGAAATCTTCTCCCTCCCAAATTGTTGCACCTTCACCCATTTTTATTTCAACTTATCATCTCTTTTTAGGCCAAAAGTTTGGAGGTTTAATTTGAACTTGTAGGAGACCAGGAGGACGAAGAGGAGCACCAAGAGGATGAAGAGAAGAATTCAAGGCCATGGCGTTTGATTCATCTACAACCTTCAAGCCTTTTGGAGTTCTCTTTGTTTTCCTTGGTGAGTACCATACATCCAATGATTCAACGAGTGAGTTTCGTATTGATCATTGTTCACGATGATGCTTCCATAACATCTGCCATTATTTTCAGCCATCCAATTGTAGAAGATTACAGTATATTGTACACTAAAGATCCAAAGCTTGAATCCAAACACAATTCTCTGTATCCTGCCTAACTTGAGTGAACTAAATTTTGTAGTTCTATTCAATTCAAGTAAAGGATCTAGGTTCTCTGTAGCTTTTATATTCTTAAAAACCCTGACCCATTTTCTCATTTATGTTTCTATTAGAACAAACCATAATAAATTGTCACTGTAGATTTTTACGGTCATACAATCCACCCAATGATTGAAAAGATAAAATTTTAGTAATTCCTGAATACCAGCGAACGTGTCATTAAGACATAGAAAGTTTGTTCTACCCTTTTGAGCATTTTAGGAAAAAACATGATGTGAGGGGCTGCATTCTTCGACTGAGGTGCCAAGTCTAAGGGATAATTATTCTGTTAAAATCCTCTGAGATCTTCACCTGGCCTCATTCCTTGGTGCCATATGGATGGCATAGCCCACAATGAGAAATCTTGGTGGATATCTTAACACTTCGCCAACCTCACTAGTGAATAAATATCCCCTTAGGATATTAATGTTATGGGTGTGACCTCTCAAGCCATGGTGGGTGCCTGCTAATCAAAGAGTTAAGTTTGAGCTCAAAGCCATGCAGCTTCAACATGAAAAACAATCACTGCAATATATACCTCTAATTTAAGGATTATTAAAACTTAGGATGTACAGTTTCCTGAACATCTGATGAGATTTAGTACATGGTTACTACAGAAATATATGGAATCCAGCAATTAGGCTAAACTAGTCTAACTCAGGGTAACAACTAACATTGCGGAACCACAACAAAATTAAGATAGCTCATTTGGCTACTTTTGTACAAAATGATATTACTGTGATAGACTACATATTTATCATCATTTGTCCATAATTGGACAAGCATCTCTCTCACAAGTTTCAAACTAGCCTAAGGTTCCCACAAGGGGATTTCTTCATCCTTACCTTGCTATTGTGAAGTTTACAGAATTAGTGGATATCACTGAACAACTTTACAACCCGTTAAGCTAGTTACCAACAGCCAACTATAAAAAATATACAAAAGGACATAGACATTAAAGGCTGTGCACTATCCTTATGTGCCTCATTGTCTAAATTCTATTGAAGTTCTTGTGCAATGCAAAGACTCGCATGGCTATCCATTGTTGTACTATTGTTAGATCCATGATACATCATCAGTGTATTTTAGCAGCTGCTTCTTCTTTTTTTTTCTTTTTTCTTTTTATATATATAAAGGAATCAACAACTAATCTGGGTACGGGTTTGTGTGTCAATTGTGACTGCTACCATTATAACTTTTAGGTGAATCTATACATGCTCCCACACATCGTCCACAAATTTAATTAAGGATTTTGGACCACAAAATTTACATAAGACTTTATACGAAATCTACCATCTATTGAGCTTCCCAGGGACTATTAGTGGTGTTAGCTTTATCAAACAACAATTCTTAGATTTATTTTAGAACTCATAGGTAGAATAGCTTTGATTGCTGCTTATCATGTTCAATGCCATTCCATCTATGACATGTTTTTAGTTTATCTGAGAGCTCTCAGTTTGCGGTTCTCTACATGTTTTCAGATTCTCAAAGTCCCATCAAGGTAAGGAATAATCATAGGGATAGTAACTCTACAATAATATATTTTTAACAGCCTTAAATATTTATACCGAGCACATAAATGCCATTAAACATTTTCGTTGCTGTTTAAGGACCAACTGTTGACAAAATCCTGGCAGTTTTTACAATAAAACCAGATCTGAGTAAAATTGCTAGAGAAATTAGTATGGAGTCTAGGGTCTAAACGCCAACTCTTGATTGGGTGGAAGCTGCGGGGTAGCTGGGGTTGTTAGTTAGGGTACAACTTTTCCATGATGACACAAGATAATGAAATGGTACATTAATGGGGAATTGGGTCCTCATGAATAAGGAGGGCCTAATTACTATAGAGGGGAGATTATTATAGCCATTCTCACACAGTTGTGTATGCTTTTTCAATCTTTTGGTTATTAAGAGATATTTTCTCATTTCTAAAGAGCTGTAGACGTGTCTCATCATTATTATACTTTTGAGCCACACTGCCTTTCTATATTTGGTTTATTTAGTATTTCTCTAGTTATTTCTGGTAACTTAGAGCATTACATCAAGGCCCAAACATCCTTTCCATGATGACACAAGATAATGAAATGGTACATTAACGAGAACTGGGTCCTCATGAATAAGGAGGGCCTAATTACTATATACATGAGATTATTATAGCCATTCTCACACAGTTGTCTATGATTTTTCAATCTTTTGGTTATTAAGAGATACTTTCTCATTTCTAAAGAGTTGTAGACATGTCTCATCATTATTATACTTTTGAGCCACACTACCTTTCTATATTTGGTTTATCTACTATTTCTCTAGTTATTTCTAGTAAATTAGAGCATTACATCAAGGCCCAACCTTGGATGCGAAAGACAGAGGAACAAAAATCTCACCTCAGAATAGCCTTGCCTTTCTCTCTACTATTTTCCCCATCATACAACCCCTGAAAGTAGATGCTCTAATGATCAATCCTAATGGACTAGGACTTATCCTTTAACAAAGAAGCCCCTCTGCTTCTATGGAAGAAATAAAATCAAAGGGTGTGGTGTGTGGAGGGCCATTGAAGCAAGGGTCTGACTCTTGATATGATCACTTTGTTTGCTACTTCCAATTACCTGAACTTTCTAAGTTCAATGGTCAATTTATTGCTTCCATAAGGTCTCTCCATAGTATGTATTTTCTAGATTATTTTTGTGTTTCTGGTTGTGAGTTTCATGTCAAAACAAAGCCGATCACCCAAGAGTGTGGCTCATTATGCTATGTGCACTCAATCTTTGTGTTTCTAGTCATTAAATCTAGTTGAAACATTTTACTGGAATCCGGGACCAAGGATTGGGTTTCCATAGTTCTATTTTTAGTGCTAAGTGATGCATTTCAGTTTTATTTAAATACGTGAACCACGTCATGTTTACATAAGTTGTCGAGTTTATAATGATATGCATTTTTTAATATTTAATCATGAGTTCAACGTGGTAGAAAATGGAACAAAAAGAACAATCACATAAGATAAAATCCACTATAAACTTCTTCATAAAAACTTTGTATAATCATTACCAATTCATGGTAACTAATCCTTTGTTAATTTTGGAAAATCTCCTTGTAACTCACAATGTTGATATTTCTGTCTCAAAGCATCCTTACAATAATCATACCATGCAGGAAGCCATTTTTACAGTTAGATGGAGAAAGTAGAGCAAAGAAGTTGTGAGGTATCAAATGGACAGTTAGTGCCAATGGCTTGCAACCTTTGAGCTCTAAAACGATTCCCTCAAGCAGTGGTATGAGAACTCGGCTTTGCTCAATTATGGTGAAGTTTTACTGTGATAACATCTGAGATTTGTTTTTAGGTTGGTTCTCTCTTTAACTGATTTTTTGATTGTGTGTTGTTGTTGTCATTACAGAAGTGCCTAATACTACACTGATATTGAGAAAGCACATCCTTCCAATGAAGCTATTTTCTTGCCTGTTATTCAATGAATTAGCAATCTTCAATCCTCAGGATCAATTACCATTTGCATATGTAAGAGACACGATGACCCCCAAAGTGAGGATTCACATGTTTGAATCAACCATTTTTAATACAATAACAAATGATTATCAACACTCTTACAAAGTCAATCAAAGAATTTTCAAGGAGCCTCCTTTGGACCTGCACATTTCTTTGGGTTATGAATATAGAGCCTCCAAATCGTATTTGGACAGAATGTGGGTTGCATATTCTATTTGATTGTAATAATTCATTTCAATTTTGATTGGTTGCTAACATTACAACTTGCAGAAGCTATCAATTTTTTAAACTATGAAGAGTCATGAAATAGCAGGAAGTAGAAGAATATGGGAGGATCCATACCTGGAAATTTAACCAATCCATGATGTAGATGGATGCCATGAGTTTTAATTTTGTGCTCGATTGGACTAGATGACGTGTTAACTTCTCAATAATTAAAATCATTTTTACTGTCTCTACCAACATGAGATGATAGAGATTGTGCACCTATATCTAATATGTGTATTGCATTTAATGGAGTTGATAAAGACTGGATTTTTTTTCCATGTGAATTCTACTGGTGATTCTGGTTATACCGGGAATGAAGGAAAATACAATGAAACATGCTCTTCTGGACAATAGTATCCAAACTGGGTAACTCCATGAAAACATTTTTAAATCAAACAAAAACAAAGAATTTTTCTATGTGGCTGTTCGTTGTCAACGCAATCCTGAACTGAAATTTGGTACCAGTTGTATAGGCTCGCATGTGCACCATTGTGATAGAGCTTTAATTAAAGGAGGTGCGACGTGGGGATAGATGTCCCCAGATGTTGATTGTTACATTTCTGCATCCTATTTAGATTTTCCTCTTCCTATGTCACCATTACTCTTCAATTTATGCACATTTCTGCATCTTATTTAGATTTGCCTATTCCTATGTCACCATTGCTCCTTAATTTATGCACATTTTTGCATCTTATTTGGATTTTCCTATTCTCCTCAATTTATGCCTTACGGGGTTTCCTTTGCAACATTTGGTGCAAATGCTAGTATATGTATATGGGAGAGATGTTATGCTAACGTTAATTGCAAAAACATAATAATATTACTTTAAATATCAATGTTGGCCATAAATAAAATACTTCAATTTTGATCTTTATTTTTCAACAGTAAAAAAATAAAAAATAAAAATAATAAAAAAACAAAAAAGACCCATGGTTTTAAGAATCGATGGTATTGACTCATGGTATTTATGCGGAATATATTCTATTTTGGGGGGAAATTAAACTAGCCTATGTCCATATTAATTTGATGTTATATTTAGATACATAATTAGCTATAGAAATTGATGCTATTGAATCCATGAAGTGTAAAAAGAAAAAAAAAATTAGTATGATATAAAAATTAAATAATAAGAAAAAAACAAAAAAGACCCATGGTTTTAAGAATCCATGGTATTGACTCATTGTATTCATGTGGAATATAACCTATTTTTGGGGGAATTAAACTAGCCTATGTCCATCTTAATTTGATGTTATATTTAGATACATAATTAGTTGTAGAAAATGATGTCATTGAATCCATGTAGTATGTAAAGGTAAAACTTTTTTATTGATATGCTGGCTTTGGGAAATTATATGAATATGATGAGAGGTGGGAGAAATATTAGGGAAAATGTAATTCCATTTTTCTCTAATATCTTTTCCTACTTTCCCCCACTTTTTACTAGGTTATATTGGGTAAAATATAACATTATAATATTACATTTTACCCAATATTTCCCCTCAATTGGTCCACTTCTTATTGTAATTTTTCTTTATCTTTGAATTTTGAAAGTAAACAAACACAACTATAAAATTAGCATGGGTGAGAGGAATACCTAGTAAACTTGACTCCTATGTAAACATTTGATCCCAATATTAGTGATGTTGTAAACTTTAACATTTTTCCTTGGTAAAAATAAAATAAAAAACTTAAAATTAATAATTATAATTATAATTATAATTAGTTATAATTAATAATTAAACCATCCTAGATCTCCAAAATTCTGGATCTATAAGAGTGGAGAGGGATCCAATTTATTGAGATGCGAACCTCTTTTAAACTGAAAAGAAATTTGTTCCCTCTAGGCCCTTAGTAGATCCAGAATTAAGATTGATCCAAGTTGATTAATAAAATGTAAATATGAAAAATATAATGGTTATAAATATGAATTATTATTTTAGTTTATATGTTGAAATAAATTATATATATATATATATATATATATATATATATATATATATATATATATAATTTATTAGTTTTTATATATTTGTAAATTAATTAAATTGATTTTAATGTGAAATGTATATTATCATATTTATTGGAAATCATTAATGAAATGAAATTACAATAAAACAAATCATATTAAATCAATTTATTATTTTATTAATTTTTATGTTTTTTAGTTGAGGAAAAAATATATTTTACCATTATTATTATTTGATATAATGCTTCATTTTAAAAACACTAAAACAATTTGTTCATATCAAGGGTACATTTAAATATTTACATTTATTTACAACTATTACAATATCTCTTTTATGTTAGGTTGTAGAGGGCCTCTACCCACAATTAAAAAATTTAGAAAAATTATTTATTTTAATAATTAAACTTTTCTATCCTTATTGTCTAAATTTAAACATAAAATTATGCAATATTTATAAATAGAAATCATCTTTATTAAGATTTATTTTAATATGATACCCATTACAATTTTTTATTTTTATTTTTATTTTTTTAAATTAAATTGCTTTATTATTTTGTAATTCATTTATTATCATTTTTAATGTAATATTTCACCAAAACATTTTACATATGGTTCCCCTACAACATTGTCCCCTCGTGCACTATAAAACAACTTTCAATGCAAAAGAAAGTAACAATAATAAAAATAATAAATTAACAAGTTTTATTTTGAAAAACATTTTTTATTCATATTATAGGGAAGTGACTCATATAGTATTCATCATATTTCAAAAATTCATTTTTAAAATTATTTAATAATAATATAAACATTTAATATGTAAAATAATATCTTTATATATAATTTATATTTTACATAAAATATTTAAAAAAGAAATTTATAATAATAGAAATTTATAACAATTTATAAAGAAATTCAAAGAAAAATGATATATTAAATTTGTATGTAGGGTACATAATATTATAAATAATTTGCATAAATTTATATTAACTTTATATTTGATTAAAAGGATTATGTAATTTTTTTTTCAATTTTTACACTTAAAAAATTATTTATATTCAAAAGTCCAAAATTAAAATAAATATATACTAACTTATTAATATATTAAAATTGATATGGAAAATAACATATAAAAAAATGTTTACAATTTTTTTAATATGTGTTAAACTATATTTAAAAAAAACAAAAATAATATTAAATATGGTTAAATCATTTTTTTTTTATAAGTTTGGCAACAATGAGGCTACAACCTGGTCATATTCAAGAATAACACTGAAATAGAGTGAGGAATTTAACGGATGACTTAAAATCTAAGAGTGCATTAACAAGGAACACAATCACTCTTTATCCAAAAGCAATAAACAACTAAATTAAAATAATTAAAATATAGAATTGTCGAGTACATTTTATTTATTGATTTTAATTGGGATTGATTAATTTCAATCATATATTATGAAATGAAAAATTGTTTTATTATTTTACTTTAATTTAATATATTTATTGATTATATATTCATTAATTGTAATTATAATTTAATTAATTTTATTCATATACAAATTTAAAATGTAAAAGAATTAAACTTTTGATTAGACTAAAATAAATTATTATAATGTTGAATAGTTATAAGTTAGGTGGTGTAACGTGCTTGGCTATAATTCTGTAGCTACTCTACACAATGAAAGATAAACCCTAAGATATGTGCACTTGGGAATCATTATAGAAGTTGCCCCTAACCACTTAAAATATAGAGTAATTATCCATGTATTATATAAAATTCATATTAAGCAACTAGATTAAATGGAGGCTAGGAAAACATTCAACAATACTATATATCAAGCAAATGCATAGCTAAAAACTTAAGTCCCACAAAGCTTTCATTGTGTGGAGTGCATATGTGTGGAAGAAGAAGAATGAAAGCTTCCTCCACGGCTTCACACTCACACAATGAATGCTTTATCTGCAACTCCCCACTTGTTACAATGAATGCTTTGTCTGCAACTCCGCACATGTCACAATGAAGGTTTCCTCTACACCTCAAAGTAAAATTGATATATTAATTTTGTGGAACTTAAATTTCCCTGTATGCACTTTTTTTTATATAATATTGTTGAATGTTTGTATCTAGCTATTAATATGAATTCCAAATAAGGCATGGTCAATTTCTCTATATCTTCAGCAATTCGTTGCAAATTGTGCATATATCACAGTTTATCCTTCATTTTTTGAGTGTGGAGTTTTCGAGGAAGCTTTCATTGTGTAAAGTATGGAGGTGTGGAAAAAGATAATATATAATATTGCTAAGTGTTTGTCTCACCTCCATTTAATCTAGCTATTTGATATGAATTTTGGGTCTGCACTTGCTTGATGTATAATATTGTTGTGTTTGTGTTGCCTCTATTTAATCTATGTGCTTTATATGAATTTCAGATAAGACATGACCAATAATTCTAAAACTTCAATGGTTTGGGGAAACTTCTATAATGATTGAAAAATATCCACATCTCAAAATTCAACTTTTATTTTCCGGAGTGTGTAGATGCAACTCACATAAAATAATTGTAAAAGCACAACGTTCTCAAGTAACTACAAAATACTAACCCCACACAAAAATGCAGGGACTATTCTGGTATACAACTATCACTCTTATTAAATTATTAACTAATACTTCTAATTTCATTGACTATTGATAAAAAACTCCACAAATTTTTGTTTGTTAAACCAAAACTTCTAATACATTCTTTTAACAAAAATCACCCATACATTTTATAAACATCTTTTTTTTAAAACAAATATTTTACTCCCCAATAGCTTTAAATCCAAACATCTCACATCACCTTTCATATATATAATATGAAAAATCTATTTTTAAGCTAAATCAACTAGAATATATCTATATATATATAATTTAAATCTAAATCTAAAGAATTTTTTTTTTTTTTGGAATAAATCAACTAGAATATATCTATATATATATAATTTAAATCTAAATCTAAAGAATTTTTTTTTTTTTTTCCAAATTCTACGTGAATTGTATTTTAAACCCTATTAAACAAAAATTTATGCTCTTCTCCTATTGGTATTGGTGACATGCAATATATTACCATTAAAGTGGTGACATACAACGTATCTCGTTGCCATTGTTCAATATTTAATTTTTCAATCGAAATTATAGTGAATCAACCATTTGTTAATAGTTTTTTTTAGCTATAGCAATAATATTAAGAATATATTTAGTAATTAGCAAAAGTTTATGGTGATGTTTAGGATCTATCTCAATAATCATCTATTCTTAATCATGAAAGTGATTTTTTGCGAAAATGTTTTGTTGTGAGTTATTATTTGCAAAATATGTTTATGCGTGGAATGAAGGATATGTATCAATAACTTTGTGTTAATGATCAATCATAGAGTATAATGAAAGTGTTTTTTGGGAAAATGTTTTGTTGTGAGTTATTATTTGCAAAATATGTTTATGCGTGGAATGAAGGATATGTATTAATAACTTTGCGTTAATGATCAATCATAGATGTTAATTTTCATGATTATATATATATATATTTATATATATTTATTTGGAGTTTCAAGATGATATTTGTTGTTTTGGAAAAATATTATTATAAATTTTATAAATTATAATTTTTAAAAATGGTAATTTTTAAAATTATTATTTTAAATATAAATTTTTTTTATTTATAAAATTTATATTTATAAATTTTTGACAATGAAAATCTAGGTTATGATAATAGATACTCTTCTTTATTATGCAGTCTTGTCGTTTTTGCTTTTTAATTGATTTTTTTGTTTTTTTTTTTTTTCTCGTTACACTGCTTCTTCTTGATCTATTTTTTGTCAATCCTTAGCTCACTTTCTTTTCCTTCTGCTCCTCTGGCTTATTAGGCCTTGATCTGTGTGGGTGGTTAATCATGACCAATTCAATGTGCCCCTCACAATTGGACCAGGGGGGTCGCAGTGTTTAAATCCTTGGTCTCGAATGGCCCCAAGTTCCATAAAGATTCCTCCTCCTGTTTTGTCAAAAATCTTGATGATATTCCTAAAGTCGAGATCTCTAGCCCTCACGCCAAGCTTCGTGCTCTTCAACTGGAACATCGAGACTTAGTGAGACAATTTATAAGATTATGGCCCTTCACAACCTTGGAGAATCCAAGTATGTGGCTTTTAGTATATTTGTGGGAGATTTCAATGCCACATTGTATAGCTAGGAGATATAAGGGGGATTTCTTGTTGGAGATTCCTTCCAAAAGAAAATAAGAGATTTTATTTCTGAGACCAAATTAATGGACATTAAATATTTTTGCCTCAAATATACATGAAACAATAAGAGAGTGGGCCCAAATCATATTGCCGCTAGACTAAATTGTTTCCTTATCTTTTGATGATTTTTACGTTGTAATTACCCCATCAAATCTTCCATCCTTCCCTCGAATGATTTTGACCATTGTCCAATCAGACTCGATTTATCTGCCACCCCTCTCAATTACGACCCTATCACATTCAAGTTTATCCCTTTATGGATTTAACACCTTGATTTCAATGATGTGGTCCTTCATTCATAGTGCCCATGGGTGGAAGGAAACCCAATTTAGATCTAGGAAAAAATAATAAAAATTCTTAAAAGATGCATTAAAACCTGGCAAAGATCCACACAGATAGCTAGTTAAGCAACAATTCAAGGAATGGAACAAAAAATCATTCATTTCCTTTCCTTTATGGAATCAGATCCTATATCAAATGAAATGTTCAGTGAGGATAGGTCCTTGTTTGATAAGTACTACTCACTATTGAAAGAATAGGAAGAGTATTGGAGACTTAAGCCTAGGAGTGTGTGGCTTCAGGTAGGAGATAGAAATACCAAATATTTCCACAAACAAGCAAAAAATAGGGAGAGGAAAGAAATCATTCATGAAATTATAGATAATGGTACAAAGATTGGATGTTTTCATCAAATTAAGGAAGAATATGTTACATACTTCAATAACCTTTATTCTCAACATGTTCCACCCTTTGAGGAATCTAAAAGCTATATGTTGGAGCATACTCTGCAAATTATCATAGAAGGTATGAATATACAACTAACACTAATTCCCATTGAAGAAGAGATACACATAATTACCTTCTTCTTTCACTTGGATAAAGCCTCGGGCCCGTATGGTTTCTCCACACACATTTTATCAGAATTTGTGGGAGTTAATCAAGTGTTATTTTTGTAGAATGATTGGGTATTCCATGAATAGTTGTTGCATGGGTGGAGGGATCAATTCATCCTTCCTTGCTCTAGTCCCAAAATAAAACAACCCCTCCTCCTTCAATAGATTTAGACACATCTCCTTGAGCAATGTCTCCTACAAAGTTATATCTAAAATCCTCGTTGAAATACTTAAATTACTTCTCCCTACTATCATATCATAGAATCAAGGTGGATTTCAACAAGGGAGACAAATTTTTGACATCATTATTCTTGTTTAGAAATCCATAATATCTAGCAAATATAGAGGTTATAAGGGGATGGCCATGAAATTAGGCATGGCCAATGCCTTTGACAGAGTCAAACATAACTTTCTTTCGAAAATATTGAGTATGTTGGTATTTGAAAATACCTTCATCCAATGAGTATCTCTTTGTATTAGCTCTCCATGGAGTGGCCCTCTTGTTAATGGCATAGTATCTAGGTTTTTCCAAGCCTCTCATGGTTGGCAGCAAGGGTGCCCATTATCTCCTTTCCTTTACATTTTGGTTGTCTATAATATGACTAAGTGTATCAAATATTAGATAAGAAGTGGTTGCCTTCTAGGCCTTTGAATCACTCCAAACAGTAAAAGCACCTATCACTCTCAATTTGCAGATGATACCATTCTTCTCGGGGTCGCCTCAATGGCTATTTCTAAAAGTTTTAAACTGGTTTTGGACAACTTTTTTATTGCTTCAGGGGGTTTATCCAACTCGGAAAAGTCTCATATATTCACATGGAACATCATGGTGGCTAAGATACATCAAATTGAGGGAATATATGTCTTAATAACTATTGACAATTAGAAAGAGTTCAAATACCTAGGTATCCTAAACTATCTTAAAACTCACTATCCTCAAGCCTGGAAATCTGTTCTTTTGAAGGTTAAAATCAATTTGGATTACTCGGGAGCAAAATGGCTTAAATTATTTTTTTGCATCATCCCCATAAATTCTATCCTATCTGCAATCCCTCTATTCAATTTCTTTGATTTACTCACTCTTCAATATATTATTTTATCTCTTGGGAAGGCTATTTGAGAGTTCCTTTAGAAAGGTAGTAATCTCTCTTCCAAGAAATTCCGTTTGATCAACTAGGCCACCATCTACGCACCTGAAGGTCATGGAATATTAGGGATCAAGGATCTTATCCTCATGAACCAGGCCATGGGAGCTAAACTTGGCTAGAAAATGGAAAGCAACATGGAAGCCTAGTGAGTCTAAGTTCTCATTAAAAAATATATGTGGCCAGGCAGTGGGGTAAGGAACGAGCGCCACACCCCCCCCATCCCCACCCCATCATTGAGATCATGATCCCATGTATCGAATATTGTGTGTACCTCATTTGGTTTAATCAACAACCATCTCAATTAGATGCCTAGAAATCATTTTAGCATCTATCTCTACTCTGATTCTATTACAAACTACCCCCCTCTACAAGACTTTCAAGCTTTAAGGATGCTAAAACATTATTTAACTAGTGAGGGAATATCTCTATTGGTTCACATATCCCATTGGAGCAATTCATGTATATGGTTAGGATGGAAGCTTGATAATATCCCCAAAAAACTCTGTTGGTTCACAAATAATCTTAAAGATAGTTTGACAAGTTGTGCCCCTTTTAATCGACATGGAAATGACAATATGGGTTGGAAATGTCATGTTTATATGGTAAAAGTTGGCTATGGAGAATTTATTGTCTTTGCGTAGATCCTTCCTAAATCCTTCATCTAGAAGAAATCTAGTTGAATAATGTCATTCCCAAAGTTAACACATTTTGTGGGCTCCTCATCCACAAGAAGATCTTGATCTCTGAAAATCTAAAAACAAAAGGATTTGTGGTACATCACAAGGTCACATTTGTAATCAACAAGAATAATCAATCCTCCACTTTCTTTTATATGGTTCATTCACCTATCAAGTTTGGCCATTTACCTTGGGCGCCTGGTTTATTTGTTTTAATATGCCTACATATCTCTCTATTTTCATCACTAGTTAGAAGAGACAATACTTAGGTTCTTTAGCTGGTAAGCCCCTTTTCAAATGGATATGGATATCTCATTTAAAATACATATGCTATATGGCTATCTAAAAGTAGCTCTATCTTTAAAAATGTATTTATCCCTCCCATATTAATGACTCTTACAACCCTCTCCCTATGTTTGGAATTCAATTGAGTGAAAATAAATGATCGTGATATTTATTTGGATCATCCTTATGGGCAATAGATGGATTTTTTGGTTGATCCCTTGGGAAACATTTTATATTTTTGTCATTTTCATGTCACTGTTATAAATCCATGGAAACTTTATTTCTCAGATGTTGAATTCGAGTATTGGAAAAATTTACAAAATAACTAATCCTTTTCTGTGATGGAACCTCAAAAAATAAACTTGGGGTGGCAAGAGGGGTAGGGATTCTCTTAAATCTTGATGGAATATAGGAAATATAATATTCATGGAGGCTTGGCCAAAAATGAACAATCTCGCATAAATGTATGGGATTCTTCTTGGTCTCCAATTGGCCAAAGATTGGAATGTTTCTTCACTAGTGATCATGAGGGATTCCCTTATCACTATTAACCACCTTCATAAGGGTTCTATGTCGAATAATAATCATCTATTCCTCCTTACCTGAATCAGTAGTATCCTTGAATATTTCTCTCAAAAGGCTTATTACCACATCTTAATAAGAAAAAACAAATAAGTGGATTGTAATAGCCCTCTATTTCTATGTAAATATTTTTTTTCTTTTAGACTGAACTACTTTTAGATATGATGGCTAGAAATCCATGATGGATTTGAATAAAGGTGAACAATTAAGTATGATGATGTAATAAATTATTTTTATTAATGAAAGGAAAATCTGGAAATTACTTGGGAAAGAAACATTGGAGTTAAGAGATTCTTTCCAAGATCTGGAAACCAATGTTGGTGGATGAGATCAAAATAATATTCCCTCAGATAACTCCTAGAAATCCCAAGGATTTGATTAAAAGGATTTAATATGACAGAAGAGAAAATATATTAAATCACTCATCTGTATGAAAACTGTAGGTTTTAACCCTGTAGAGAAATTACTTGCATACGAGTTCTAAAACAAAGAAAATAAACAATGCGAGAGCATAACACATAAAACACATATACACAAAGATTTTCCCCTGGATCCCAAAACCGGGACTACCAGCTTGATTTTTCATTATGTTCCTTTCAATGTTACAATACATATTTATACATGCCGAAGCATCCAATACCATGGACCGAAAACCATTGTGTCCAAAACCATGGACCTAAACCCATTGCATCCAAAACCATGGACCGAAAACCATTGCGTCCAAAACCATGTGTGAAAATCATGCACAAAACCATAGGTAGGTCTACCCAACCTAATATAGGGTCCAAAAAACAAAATTTTCTAGGGCGCTGCCCTAGACCCCATAGAGAGGGGTTACTTGCACCCCTCAAACCCCCTGTGACCCCCCCGCTATGCAATCGGCGCAACAAAGGGGGGGTTAACCCCCCATTTAACTATGTGGGCTAGTCGTGGAAAGAATATAACACAACCCAACATTCTCCCACTTCTTGTTTTCTTTCCACAGGGGGCCATAAGAGAGATTATTCATTTATCCAACCCTACAAAGCCCATTGTTTCTTTACACCAAGAGAACTTCTTAGAGCTCACAGATTTTGTCAATGCATCTGCATTATTCTTCAAAGTGTCCACCTTTACCAGCAACACCTTTTTGTCTTCTATCATATCCCTCACAAAGTGATATTGAACATCAATGTGCTTTGTCTTTGAATGATATGAAGGGTTGTTTGCCAAGAAAATCGCACTTTGGCTGTCATAGTCTATCTTGATAGCTCCCTGTACTAACCCCATACTTGAACACAATCTCTACAACCAAATTGCTTCCTTTTCTTGCATGAGTGGTTGCCATGTATTCTACCTTTGTAGTTGATAGTGCCATTACAGATTGTTTCTTACTCATCCAACTAACTGCACCTCCAAATAGGTTAAACACATACCCAGTTGTAGATCTTCTCTGATCCAAATCTCTAGCCCAGTCTGCATCAATAAAGCCACGAATATCCAATGCTCTGTCCAATCCTGGTCTTCCTTGGTAGCACAAACCATAATCACTAGTGCCACGAAAATACCTGAAAACTCGTTTCACTGCTGTCCAATGCTCCTTCCTTGGTTTTGACATAAACCTACTCAATACTCCCACTGCATGTGCAATGTATGGTCTAGTACAAACCATTGCATACATCAGGCTACCGACTGCACTTTCATATGGAACACGGGACATGTCCTCTTCATCTTCTTGTGTCTTGGGACACTATTTAGTAGATAACTTCACACCTACAGGAATAGGAACCTTCATCGGTTTACTATCCTGCATATTAAACCTTTGCAGTATTGTCTCGACATACTTCCTCTGGTTTAACCAGAGCTTCCTCTTTGCCCGATCTCTTTTAATTTCCATGCCCAAAATATAGATCTTTCATGTCGAATTTGGAGGACAATTAGGTCTTCAAATCATGGATAATTTCTTTGTCATTTCCATCCAGCAAGATATCATCCACATACAAGACCAGATAAATAACATGGTCACCAATTAATTTAAATACACATAGTGATCTTCTTTGCTTCTGGTGAAGCCATGTCCCTGTATAAATGTATCAAATTTCTGATACCACATCCTTGGTGACTGTTTTAACCCATACAAAGACTTCTTTAACTTGCATACCATTTATTTCTTACCCTTCACCGCAAAACCTTCATGTTGCTTCATGTAGATCTCCTCTTCTAGATTCCCATGAAGAAATGTTGTCTTCACATCCATCTGTTCTACCTCAAAATCAAAAGCAACAGCAACAGATAAAAGTAATCTAATAGAAGCTACCTTGGCAACAAGAGAAAATATATCACCAAAATCAATTTCTGGCACCTGGGAATAACCTTTTGCTACCAACTGAGCTTTGTATTTCTCCACCTTTCCTTCTACATTTCTCTTCTTATTAAACACCCTTTTGTTGCCAATGGGTTTCCTTCCAGCCGAAAACTCCACCAGATCCCAAGCATCACTTTTGTGCACAGATGCCATTTCATCAACCATGGCCTCTTTCCAGAGTTTGCCATCCTCTGAATTTACTACTTCCTTCACAGTTCTGGGATCATCGTCAATAATAGATAAAGCAAAATTTGGATAGAAAACAGATGGATTATACCTTTCTGGCTGTCTTCTTTCTCGAACTGATCTTCTCACACCCGAAGTTTGTGGCTCTTCATCCTCTGATTCCTTGTCTGTTGTAGAGTCAGATTCTTCCTCCTTAAGCTCAAACTCTATGTTCTCAGGTTCCTTTGGTTGGACTTCATGTTTAATAACATCTTTCACCTCTTTGAACACCACATCTCGGTTGTACACAACCTTCCTTGTTATTGGGTTCCAAAGCTTATAACCCTTTAAACCATCCTCTTGTGGATTCTTATCCTCCAATGCTAATGAAGGTGATCTTTTGACCAGGTAACATGTTGTCTCCATCACCTCTGCCCAGAATTCCCATCCTAACCTGGCACCACTGATGATCCAGGTCCGGGTGTAAAGAAGGACCCTTCCAAGACCTTTTACTTTCGTGATGTGTTAAAATTGCTTTTTAAAAAAACATTAATGAATACATATGTATGTGGAAAAGAAGAGGAACATAACAATCATCAACACATGAAAACATAAGCCATTGATAACGGATTTCATCCACGAGGGACTACGTCTCTGGGACCCAGTGTCAAGATGGTGTAGGCTCCTGCATTAAGTACTGTCAATCATGGTGATGTACACAGAGATGATGTCTTGATCATACAAGGAAAAATTCCCTCACACAGGAATGGCTCTAAGAGATATCCCACAACTTGGAACTCTCAATCAAACTCCTATCAATATGACACAAAAACATGCATGGTGAGCATCCCGCCAACATGGCACAAAAGGGATCTAAAAAAAAAACACATGCACGATGACAACAAGAGCATCCCAACAACATACAACAAGGGATATCAAAACATAACATAAAGAGTTATGACAACCAGTACATCACATAAAAGATTCTGCATAACATGAAGCAAGGAATCATGACAACATGTAAGAAACAAGATCCTGCATCAATATCAATCAAGGATCCATGCAGTATAATGTAAAAGAAGAAGTACATGGATAATAACCATATACCTCACACCATGAGCCATCTGAAGAAGTGGATGTCTCATTGTTGAAGCTACTCAGACCATCGATCTCAAGGAATCAATGAAAGAAGATAGCTGCTCGCACAAGAATGTGGACATCTGACACATAACTGTCAATAAAAAGCTGAAGCTTGCTGACACATCGATTTCACAGCATCAATTGCAAGAAGAAGAATCGATCAAAGAGGAATCGATCAAAGAAGAATCAATCAAAGAAGAAGAATCGATCACAAAGAATAATTAATCAAAAGAAATAGAACCGATCATAAAGAGAAGAATCGATCATAAAAGAATAACTACTCTGGACTTCTCACTCTGCAACTCTATGGCTATCTGGCCCTATAGCGCTCTGGCTTATCATTGCAGCTCTACGAACTACCATAATTTCAAGCGCTCTGACTTGATGGCTATCTGCGCTCTGGATTGATCAAGCCATGTGGCTCTATGGGGTTCAAGTGCAGATCTCGCTTCTCTACGTAATTCACAACACCGTCTAGCTATCTTTGCATAGCTTGGCCTTCTCATTCTGTGACTATTCTTCAGGTGCAACCTCTTCATTTTCTCTCTGAAATTTCAAGCTCTCGCGCACACTCTAGCACGCAGACTCTCGGGCTCTCTTTGGCACGTCGGCTCTCTGGCCCTCTTCCTTAGCTCTCTATACCCATCATGTTTTATAACACATTTGGGGACAAGGCCACTTAGAAATCGGAGTCGTTTTCTTTAGAATAGAAGTTGTTTGCATAGAAGCATTGGCGGTGCAAAAACATCCTCCAAAATGGCCTTTTTTCTGTTAAAACAGATTACTGAAAACATTGGAAATTCCTACCGAAATCATAAAAGACCAGACTTAAAAATATTTTAAATTGGCCCTACAAAACCTATCAGGTCCATTTAGTCGCTTATCGCATCGCATAACGAATTTGGCTGAAACAAAAAATATACGGGAATACACTAAAAAGTCTGAATTCCTGGATCTCAAATTTTATCAAATCAGATCTATTATTCCATTGGGTCCACGTTATATCACAAGTTGGAATAGACGATATATCAATGATCACTAATTGCATTTGCTACACCCAGGGGTCCTGGTCCTTGGCCTTTGGGTTTCGTCGACTCGATCCGCTTATGTCGACATTCCATAACCGATTTGCAAGCACCGATATCGCCGTCTAACTTCTCCGACCCCATATATTAGCCATCATTGATCGGGAGTCTTAAAGTTTTCCCTTTGCATGATTCTCGATGCGATTTGCCTTATAGAGGCTTTAAGTCCATTTTGATAAGAAAAACCTCCTTTTTTTCCGAAGGAACAAAGGTGAACTCTTCTCGCAATAACTTCAGCATCCGGACTCAGATTGATGAACCGTTCACACCTCCGTGATTAGGAAGATGATATCTACGCTCTAGTCCTAGTTTGACATCATTCTAAACACTTTGATTTTTTAAGTGTTCATAACCCTTTTTGTTCTGCGTGTCTTTCTAGAGCCACCTAGATCAACTGAGAATGCTTCTTGCCCTTTCCATCAACGTCTTTTTCATTCTTTCTGCAACTCCATTTTACTCAGTTGTGTATGGATTAGTCTTCTACCGTGCTATACCACACTTCTCACAGAATTCTTCAAATTCCTTACTGCAAAAATCTCCACCGTTATCTATCCTCAACACCTTTATTTTCTTCACTATCTGGTTTTCCACCAGAGTCTTAAATTCTTCAAACCTGTCAAAGACTTCAAATTTCTTCTTAAGGAAATATATCCATGTATTCCTTGATAATTCATTTATAAATGATACATAGTACACATACTTACCCAGTGATGGAACCTTCACAGGTCCAAACACATCACTGTGCACAAGTTCTAATATCTGTTTCTCCCTCTTACCACCAGAGGGGAAACTCACCCAATTCTGCTTCCCATATACACAATTTTCATAGAAATCAAAATCTAGAGAGCTATTACTCATACCTTCTACCATACCTTTACCATGAAGTGTTCAAAAGCCCTTCTCTCCAGTATGTCCAAACCTTTGAAGCCACAACATGGTCTTCTCTCCAGAGACCACTAGATTTTTTGCTCCACTTTCAGGAATTACAGAGTTGTTGCACCCATCAACAACAGTGCTACCTTGCAGCTTGTACAGAGTTCCAATCTAGACTCCCCGCATCAATACCAGTGCTCCCCAAACCATCTTGCAGGTATCCTTCTTGAGCATTGTTTTTACACCTGCATCATCCAACTTGCTTACAGAAATCAGATTTCTAGCTAATGCAGGAATGTACAGAACACCCGAAAGTGTTCTAACCCTTCCACCTTGCAAATTCAACTTTACTTTTCCACGACCAACGATTATAGCCTTCCTATCATCCCCTAAGACATCACCACCATCGTATTTCTCATACTCGCAAAACCACTCTCTATGGGGAGTGAACTGAAAGAATGCACCTGAGTCAATCAACCATGCCTCATGATCTACATTTGTACTTGAAGAAACCAACTACACATCCCCACCTTCATATGAGGTGGTTTTCACCTCTATAGAAGGAGCATCATCAGATCCCTTTCCTTTGTCAGGAGCTTTAGATTTACAGTCCCTTTTGTAGTGCCCTTCCTTTCTACATTTCGAGCAAACTACCTTTACAGGTTTTCCTAGAGATTTAGATCTCCCTCTAGATTTAGATCTCCCACTCGATGAATTATTTTTGATTCTGATTTGGGACCGTCCTCGCACAGACAAGGCATCACCATTCTGGCTCCCCATGTTTCTCCGTCTCATCTCCTCCGTCAGCAAGGATGAGACTCTTTCATCAAACTGCAAGGTAGTTGTAGTGCTACCTATTGCAATAACCAGAATATCCAACGAATCTGGTAGAGAACACAACAAACTGATGCACTTATCTTCATCTAAAATTTTAATATCAACAGACAATAACTAACTTACCACAGTATTAAATGCATTTAGATGCTATGTCACCGAGTCTCCATCTTTCATCCTCAAGTTATACAGCCTTTTCCGCAGGAAAAATTTATTCACCAGAGACTTAGATTGGTAAAAAGTACCTAACTTGTCCCACAAAGCCTTAGCCATAGCTTCCCCTAATAAATTTATCAATATAGAATATGAGACACACAAAAGTATTGTGCTCTTTGCCTTCTGATCCAACTTCTTCCATTCTTCATCGAACAATCCTGTTGGTTTAGTACTTGGATCTACCGCGATCCACTAATCTTTATCCACCGACAGATCCTCCATCTTGAGCTTCCTTAACTCAAAACTCTAACCATTAAATTTCTCGATCTCTATCTTTCCACTGCTCACCATCTTCTTTCACCACCAGAATCGATCCCGCAGATCTCCCACTGAATAGGGTCTAGCATAGACCCGAGCGAAACCCCTCAGTAACAAAGGCATCCCATTCAAGCCAAAACAACTCTAATACCAAATGTAGGTTTTAACCTTGTACAGAAATTACCTGCATACGAATTCTAAAACACTGAAAATAAGCAATGCAAGATCATAACACATAAAACACATATACACAGAGATTTCCCCTGGATCCTAAAATCGGGACTACCAGCTTGATTTTTCATTATGTTCCTTTCAGTGTTACAATACATATTTATACATGCTGAAGCATCCAACCATGGACCAAAAACCATTGCATCCAGAACCATGGACTAAAAACCATTGCATCCAAAACCATGTGTGAAAATCATGCACAAAACCATAGGTAGGTCTACCCAACCTAGTATAGGGTCCAAAAAACAAAATTTTCTAGGGCGGTACCCTGGACCCCATAGACGGGGGTTACCTGCACCCCTCGAACCCCTTGTGACCTCCTCATTACACAATCTATGCAACAAAGAGGGGGCTTTGCCTCCCCTCTAACCCCGTGGTTAACTACGTGGCCTAGTCGTGGAAAGAATATAACACAACCGAACAAAAACACTAACTAAGGGTGGAATAAAGCATCGCAGGAGAGAAAGGCAGGATTTAAGAAAAAAGGAGGAAATTCCTTTTTCAAAAAAAAAAAAAAAAAAACCTAGGCTATTGGGTTGGCAGACCTAGTAAAGGTGGGATGCTGCTAAGGAAAAACATGCTAGGGAAGTAATGTATAAAATACATTATTTGGAATAAAAATAGGTTGTTGATTCCATGGAAATGATGTCTCAGCTCGGGGGGATCCAATGGTCAAGGTTCAAGGTTGGGAGGAAGGTGTTTTTCCCAAGTGCGGTTCTAGTTAGTACACAGTTAGAAATTTTGATTACTATTTATATATAGATTTTGGGCATGTGCAGGTTACCAAATTAATTGAATAAGTGTACTAGCAGTAGTAGAATAGATAGATATTGTGTGGAAATTTTCATTTATTTTAGTGTCAAAGTATATGTTAGGGATAACGTTTTCTGCGAATTATTTTGTTGAACTTAGTCACAACCTATACATAACAGATAGTGTTTTCTGTGATAAACGATGCTAATTATAAAATGAATATAGGGACTATCATTTCCTGCGATAAGTTATGTTGATTTTAGCAACACCATGTATACAATGGATATTGTCCTTCATGACAAATTATGTACTAAAATATATATTATAAAATGAGTATACCTACAATAGATATGAAATATGACAAAGAGTTTGCACCAATATTTTCCATACCTAAATTGACAAATCAGTAATCCCTCTTGGGTTAAGGTAGTGATAAATAGGAAATAATGGATCTTAGTCTTTTAGCTAGATCTTATAAATATATTTATTTAAATTTAAGAAATACTCTCTATCGGGCAGATGAGGTTTGCATAAAATACCTTAAACACTTCAACGAAGAGCGCCAGGGGTAAAGGGCACAAATGTTCAGGAAGGTGAATTAGGTTGATTTACCTATCGTAGTAGGGAATTTCTACACAGCATTAAGACATGCACATAGGGGATAGAAAATGGCATAAAAATAAGTCAATAAGTCACACTGGAGGCTATACTACTTATACAGGTTGGGATTAGTAGACTTGGTTTGCCCCAATAGGGAATTGACTCATCATCCTAAGTTTGTTCGAATTTTGAAACAATAAGGTTGGATTGGGAGTGAAGAATAGAAACCAAGATCATTTATATAATGGAAATAAAATAAAATCCTACCATGTCTGCTCATAATATCGGTGTTATATAGAACATGAGAATATTTGATAATAGAGCCATTAAATAAAGTACCAGAATCGAGTTCATTACATTATACTTTCTTAGTAGGAAAAATCAATGAGTTTTAAATTAAAATTAGTACCAGAACTTGCTTACAGTATAAGAAAACATTTTCTCAAAATCTTGAGACATAAAGTGTGTTGCACCTATATTTTCCGTAATGCATTTCAAGTTCCAAGAAACAAGAAATAGCTATTGCAGAGAAAAAAAAATAATGTTGACTCCTAGAATACAATAACATCTCTATGAAAAACGCAACCATAATTACCAAGAGGTAAATATGTACATAACAAGCTTTGATAATTCTTACATACTCTTAAACCATAAATAAAAGAAAATGCATTAACACGTAGGAGAAACTCATGTTCAATGGAACGAAAAATGTGATACTTTTCCCTCGCAGCGGAATCATATACTAAACTTCTATGTAAAATGTAAATTAGATGGAATTATCTATTTAAAATACATACACCTACATGTGGTAACACTAAACTATTTATAAAAATACCAAGTGTATCATATCAAAAAAAATTAGGGGTTCAGTTCCCTTCGGAAAAAGTTCCATTACACAAAAGAATAAATTACATGTAACAGTTCAGGGTTTGCCAGAAACTGTTCTACCACAAAAAAGGAAGGAGCCAAGATTAATGTAATTTTTAAACACAATTTCCCTACTGCGATAAGAAAGAGACCCAAGGGTGCTAGCCCTTTAAAAGAAAAAATATACATAACTAAGAAAAACATAATTTGAAGCCCATGAATTTATTTTTTCTAGAGGTGACTATCAACGTATGAGGGATGCCACGAAGACTGACCTGTCCATTTGAAAGCCTAAGTTAGAGAATGAAGCATTTTTTAGGTGTAGGGAGTGAAAACCAAATGGTCTCCTACTTACCTACAAATAAAAATATATGGGAGGAGACAGGTAAGCTGAAAATGAAAAAAAAAATTGTACCAAATAGGAATGAGAAGGGTATATGGAAAGGGGTTTACGTGGTAGTGAAATGCATCATTTTCCTTCCGTCCTATGGTAAAATCAATTATAATACTTAGTATGTGAACACTAAAGAGGTTTTCTTAAAAAACAAGAAAAAAAAAGAACCTGAGAGGAGGCATATCAAAGTCAACACCCAAATTATATGAACCATAAATTGTTCACTGAGTGTCTAAAGAAAACCATTCTCTTAGCCAATTTGCGGAAAGTAGTAACAAAAGGTGAGGAAAATAAATATTATCCAGGTCCCTGTTGAACCATATATTTCCAAGGCCAAACTGAGGTGCAAATTTGTGGTAGGTTTTGTACAAAAAACTAAAGAAAGGGAAAATCGATATCTTGACCCCAAATGAGTTTCAACAAAAACAAACCCACGTATAACTTCACTAAAAAACACACCTATGAAATGGAAAGAGGTGAGTATTGGTTCTAGTACCTAAAAAAAATCCTGAAGGAGAGTGATATTGACGGACGCAAGGATCTTATTTAAGAACCCAGAGTACTAAAATAATTAGACAGTATCACAAGTGAAACCTGGAAGGACATACACAAAACTCGTGAGATTAATAAGGTAGCAATGGATGAGATAATCATGTAATATATGGATTTGATCAAAATAAAAGAACAAAAATAAGGGAAAATGAAAATAAAATCTTTACCATTGGCTCAGCTTGAAGTAGAGCCACGATAGAAGCGCCAAAAGACAACCTCGAAAAAGAGTGCTAGCTTCCATCACCCTTGTTTGCCATCACAATGAGTTGAGGACAAGAGTCATGGATGTCTTCAATAGAAAATTACATATTCCAGTAACCTGAGGACACCCTCTAGCGGCAGTGGCAAAAACTCGACTAGAAAACCTAACGTCAAACAATGAGCAAAGGATCAAAGGAAAAACACAGACTAACTAGGGTTAGAATTCTACGAGAATGTTTCCACCCATGTGAAGAGAGGTTACACGGTCCACGCCAAGCCTTCTCCCTGGGTGTCAATTCTGAGGAGGGACATTTGTCATAAATTACAAGTGTATAAGTTACCAAATTTACTACGTATAATTTATTTCCGCCATGGTTGATGTTGTAAGGTAGCAACCAATATAAAAATGCAAATATGCCTTGCATGTAATGGGTGGAAATTTTGGATTTAGGGATAGAGTGGATACATATGTTATAAGTGCAACAACAAACAAAACCAATGTGACTTTGCTTTGTATGTAGTGGTAGAGAGATTTATAGGTAGAGGTAGGGTCAATCAATAAAGTTACTAAGCAAGACCCAATGAAGTATGGGGCGATGTATACCATCACTTGTATCTTTTAGTTTTAGGACTAAAGGTGGGAAATAAATTAGAATGTAGGAAAACTAGAGCTAATGTAAGAAGAAAAGAGAAAAAAGAACCAAGTGTTACCAAATACAAATTCAAGTAATTGAGGTTCATAGATAGTATGTATAGTATTTAAATGACATACATGCAATATGTGTAATAGTAGAAAAAAAAATTCAAAGTAAGAGGTATATGATAGAATGGTATTAAACCCTTAGTTTCAACACTAGGTTTGAAAGGGACCACCATATTAAGATGAAATATGTGTAGAAGTGTAAACATGGGATGTTGATAACGTTTGTATTGCTTGTAAGGTACT
The DNA here is from genome assembly GCA_031772625.1 of Pinus tabuliformis. Lineage (NCBI taxonomy): Eukaryota > Viridiplantae > Streptophyta > Pinopsida > Pinales > Pinaceae > Pinus > Pinus tabuliformis. The sequence goes on from CM062806.1 coordinate 927,174,880, forward strand.
TGAGTGAAGAAGGCCACAACAAAATGGCAAAAAATTACCCTCTCGCCATTACCATTGATGAAGAATTATACTTTGAGTTGGGGAATGGAAGTACCCCACCAACTTATTAGGTTATTTGTTAAACTCACATGGACAGCAAAACTAGTATGAAAGATAAATCAGTGAGTACAATTTTTATTAACAATAGATGTACATTTATAGTACAATAGGTGACTCTTGGGATTCAGATCCCAAGGTCTCTTGGACTGCTTTGTCCATTCAACTTCCACGCTAACCCTTTAGGATTAGGTGTCCAACATTCCCCCCCTTAATCCGAAGGGTTATGTATGAGTCCAAGAAGAGAGCTGTAATACAAAATGTGCAAAAAATACATGGCAGCACTAGGCTGAATGTGCTCTATGAAATGTTGGTAAAAAAGGGCGGTGGTTTAAGGATGACCACCAACACTGGACCGCTTAGTGCAGTTCCCGGAACTCTTCCAAAACTGGCAAGAAACTGAAGCTTTCTGCTAGAGGAAGTGTTCTCAATCTGTGATGGTTTAAGGATGACCAACAACTCTGGAATGCTTAACGCAATTCCTGGAACTCTTCCAAAACTGGCAAGAAGCTGATGTCTTCTGCTAGAGGAAGTGTTCTCAATCTGTTCACGGGCATCTTTGTCTCTGGCTGCAACTCTGAAACTGGTGTGGCAGGTTGTGGCTCAGGCTCGCTTGATGTGACTTTGAAGCTTGTAGATGACCATCATTCCCCCCCCTGTCAGGTACAAGGTGAGAAGATGGAGAAAACTCAACTGCAAGACTGTTTAATACTCTGGAACAAGTTCTGACATGTGTTTGGAATATCTTTTTGGCTGTTGATGCCCATTGCCATGAAGCGATCCATCCAAGATGAATCTTTGTTCTTGCAGGACGTTTGTTTTTGAAGCATCTGTGTGAAGAATGGCTGGTTTTATGACAGTGCTTACATGGATGAAGATCAAAACAGTGATCTTTCAGATGGCCAACTCGATCACAGTGTTGGCATTTCTCAATCTGTTGTTGTTGTTGTTGCTGTGGAAGAGGGGCAGAATCTGGAACAGCTGAAGGTGAGCTGTCATGAGGAGCAGGTGAACTGTCATAAATGAATCCAGCACTCTGAAACTGAATGGGCTTGGCATAGTCTGGAATATGAAAGGACAAGTCCTTGTCATATCCAAGACCAGTTCTGTGCTTGTTGTGGACAAGCTGTTCCCAAGGTCTGATGATGGGCTTGGGAAATGCAGATTGAGTTTCTGCATCTGCATGTACAACTGCTGCTTTATAGGATTCTGGATTTGATTGAACTATAATATTATTGTCTTGCTGTTTATGGGAGTCTGTTTCAATCTTCTGAACAGAAACAGGTTCAGAATGATGACTCCACTGTTGTAATTCTTCCTGCTGCAGTTTTGATTCAAGCTGCAAAAACTCTATCTTTTCTTGTGCATATTGCAGACATGTTTGAATGTCTGAAAGAGAGGCTTTGTTAATTTTGACTGTGCTGTTAGCAGTGGACATGATTAGAGTTCTCAATAATTCTAATATTCTTTCAAGCTTAGCCATTTTTCTACACCTTAAAAATCTCCAAATCCCACAGAAAAATGTAAGCTGCTAAATCATTTGAGAACAAGATTGATAAGAATTTCGAAGACAGAATTAGAAGGAAGAATATGACTGAATTATTTCAGATGTCAGCGCCAGTATAATCTGAAGCAGAGAACTATTCACGTGGTTGTAATGGATGCAGCGGGCTTCTTCCAATTGAACCAACCACACAATGAATTCACCCACACTTTTTAACCTAGATCTAGATCTGGCTTCTTAGATTTTAAATCCTTTCATCAGCATCTCCAAGTCTTTAAAAAAACTATAATCCTGTGAAACAAATGATTTGTAGACAGGCTCAACCCCCTTAAACAATGTACATATATAAATGCTGCAACATTATATGAGTTTTCAATGTACATATATAAATGTCAGTCGCTGCCCATTACAATAATGTATGCACACATGTGCACATATTGTCCAGCACCATATTCACTAAAAAATCACAATCAGAACAAGAAGAAGGCCAAAAAGAATACAAAACTCATGAACTGGGTCCTTATAAATCCACAAACTCTGCCCTTATAAATCCACAAATACAGTGGCGGCCAGAAAGCTTTAAAAAGCTAAGCATACAAAACTCATGAACTGGGTCCTTATAAATCCACAAACTCTGCCCTTATAAATCCATTCTAAAAGGCATTACAGTTATAACATCTCTGAACAGATCGACGTTTCTAAAAGTTAATAAGAGTTGGCGCTTTCATCAGTTAACGAGCCCGATATACAGAAGTTTCCACATCAGTTGCCGTCCTGTTTACCGCCCTATCGTCCCGCAAAGAAAAAAAATGGAAGTTTAAAATGCCAACGAGAGAGCGTTCGGTGGTCTTATCAACAAACAGACCCGAAAGCATACAAAACTCAGGCCAGTACAACTCACTGCCCTCCACGGTCATTTACTTTTGTGGACAAAAAACCATTCACAGCGGGAAGGCTGTTACACATGCTATAACTTTAGTTCTCGCCTCACAATTAAAAGAAGAGTGTATATCCCTAGCCAATAGTAGCAAAAATAGATCTTCTACCGCCAAATTATGGCCCGGCTCCACTCATAGAGAACCTCATTACAGTACCTCACATTACAGTAGAGAACCATACAAACATAACTAAGCCGTAAAATATTTAAGCCAGACATACCCAAAACCGGAGCAGGCTTACAACAACAAAAACCACAAACCACGAAATCTTGGGGAAGGCGCAAGTAGCGGCAGCGGGCACATCATTCAAAACGCTGAAGTAGAACGAGAAGATAGGAAGGGCAGTCCCATTCCTGAAATTTCTGCCCGAATCTCTGAACGTTTGGCCTCAATTCTCGTTGTGAAATCGTGTTGACGCACCCGGTCCTGATTCCCGACCCAATCCTTAGCATTCACCGGCTTTCAATTTGATGTTGGCAGTAGGTTTTGCGATTGTAAAACCCTCCTCAATTAAATAAGAGCGTGGGCCTCTGGATTTTAATGCGCATCGGTTTATTTTCTTAATTTCAGACGTCGTAGGGAGGAGATAAAGATACAGGTGGAAGATGACCGGCTTTTGAAGATAAGCGGAGAACGCAACAAACTGGAATGTGAGGGTGAGAAATGGCACGGGTATCAAGGGTATATGGCGCGAGATGAAAAGCGGCTATGGCGCAACGCTCGGTGATCTATAACAGAACCGAGGTGAAGATTTGTGAATGCCAGCCTCATCTCAGAATATTTGGAGGCCGCTATCTACATTTGTGAAGTGTTTTCAGCGATTCTACGGCAGGATATGCTAAGGTATTAACTGTGATATCAATGGAGGCACAGTTTATATGCGTAGGGGAGAGCACATGGAGGACTGTTGAAGGGTGCGACTGTAATCAAACCGGTGTTGCGAGCAGAGTGTATATGGGAGAGCAGCGTATATGCAGAGATGGAGGTGAATCAAACAAAGGGACAGATAGGCCAGTGCTTGGATAGAGGGAATCGCTGCACAAGTTTGTGCTACACGTCATCTATGCCCTCAATATTCAATATCAAAAACGCACATTCAGCAGGGAATAATTATGGATAGTGCTCAGTCTTCAGGACAGAAGTGCTCAGTCTCAGGACAGTGCGCAGTCTCAGGACAGAGAGACGTTTATGCAGACAAAGGCGTTATAGCCAGGCAGAGGTAGAGCAGGTGTGGCAGATGCAGGTCAGAGTGCTGGCAGTGAATGCGCAGAGAGACAGAGGACAATGAACGCAGAGCGTATATGGACAGTGAACGCAGGTCTCATAAATAGAATATGGAAGACAGACATGTCAGAACGGCTAGATGCGTTATATGTCAGAGGCAGCATGTCAGGAGCGCTGGAAAAGAATATGGCAGAGGGCCAGGACTGACATGCACATAACAGGCCACAGAAAAACAAGTGGCTTTGATACCAGATACCAGATACGATGGGAGCGCTGAATAAATGATGACGGCCCCAACTGTCTCGAGCACCCGTTTGAAGTTGAGTTTCAGAAGTGATGGCCCCAACCGTTACTGTCCACGAGCATCGTTTGGTAAGAGAGCTCCACAGCTCTTTTATACAGTCCTCTTACACCAAAAAAAAGCAGACACAGGAAAACAGTCTTCAATACAAAAGTGCAGTCATTCTTTATGCATTTTTACAATAAAATGCAGTCATTCTTACAATAAAAACACAGTAGTGCCCCTTTTCATTTTGTAACACAGGCAAGTTGTGTACAATCATCAAATTGCGATCACCAGCTTTATCAACGCACGGCATTACGGTCATCAATAACAGAGATTAAACCGAACCCCGTCAAAGAACTGGTTTAAAGATCAATACTCAAAGCCCGGCTCTGCATCGGTCTCAATACAATTTATATGGCTCGGCATCGGTCTCAATACACAACCACAACCATTAGCAGTATATAACGATACATGCACAGACTATGCATCATTTTTCGCTTTGAATGAGATCAAGTGATAAGCATTTAAGAATGATACCACTGCGCAACACGTCACATTAACAGAACCGCAGCACGTTACCTCCCTTGCTTAAACGAATTTATGCCAAGACTAGGAATAAATCTGACTGGACCTCCCAAGGGGCTTCATGTAACGACTATGGCGTGCATCCCGTCTCCAATGAGCATGATACATCTTTGAAACGCATGCATCTGCTCGGCTTCTGAACAGATCTATATCTCACTTCGGTGACACGAGCAGCGATCAAGGCGCTCTTGTTGCAGAAATTCTCAAGGGTATGCACAATAGAATCATGCAAACGAAGGTCGATCTCCCTTTCAGGACCTGATCGCAGGTAGGTTTTCAGCCGCTCCAACTGCAAACCTAGTGAAATGTGAAATTTTGAGAGCTCCGGGCTCTTCAACCCGCGGCAGGCACACCGCACCAACAATAGGTTTTCTGCACGATGTTGAGATCTCAAAGCTCAACAGAGCCACACACTTTGACAGATCTCCCGCACTATTTGAAGGAGCGGTTCTCGAAACTGAACGAGAGGAAAATGGATATTGCCATTCGCATGGTGGAAGTTATGGCGGCATTGAAAGATTCAATGTGAGATTGGAATGTGGAGAAGAAGATATTTTAGATTGCAGAGGTGCAGTTGACGATCTCAGAAGAGCACGAATGGAAGAGAGGGCCAAAATGGGAATTAGGATGCTCGCATTTCAGGCGGCAAAGAGATCAAAATCACTAGTGGGGCGCTTATGGGCCGTTCACCAGCAGCAGCGATATCTTCGTGGAAACAGAAGTGAGCGTAGAACGCACCAACGCATTCCGTGCGCAGAGAATTATTGATACTCAGGGCTGAGCGCTGCTCAGTTAGACAGAATGTCAGGCAGAGGCGTTACAAAGAATCTGAACGTCAGATCAGCGCTGGTGCGCCAGAGAGCAGAGGCAGGAGTTACCTGAATGAAACGCATGACAGAGGCAGCACTCAGGTATGAGCAGCTCAAACACAGAATTATGTGCAGAGGTGCAGGGCAGGCCACAGAAAAACAAAAACAAGTGGCTCCGATACCATGTTAAACTCACATGGACAGCAAAACTAGTATGAAAGATAAATCAGTGAGTACAATTTTTATTAACAATAGATGTACATTTATAGTACAATAGGTGACTCTTGGGATTCAGATCCCAAGGTCTCTTGGACTGCTTTGTCCATTCAACTTCGACGCTAACCCTTTAGGATTAGGTGTCCAACATTATTAATTTTATCATAGATCTACAAAAATAATTGGTTCATCTCAAGATTAGTAACGAACGCTTGCTAAAATCTAGTGAAAAGCAAGAAAGAATGATAAGATAATTGACGGAAACGTCTAATCACAAGGTAAATGAACCTAAGGTACCAACAAGAACACATGTTGAGATGGAGTCGGAGAAGTCTGAAAGTGGTAGTTATTTTGATAGGACTTATCCAAAAGCACAAAAGATAAAGAGGAGAATGGAACTGCAAGGGGAGTTCTGGAAGATAAAACCTCTTACTTTGATGGGGAAAAGGAGGAGGATGCAAAGACTTGGCTCATAAACATGACCAATTATTTTCAAGTCTATGAGTATGATAGTAACCTGAAGGCCACATTGGCCATTTGTCATCTGTAAGGTGGAGCTTCTCTCTAGTTGGAAGAGGCAAAAAGTGTGCATATCTTGGAGGAGAGAACAATTTCCTGGGAGGAATTCTTGAAACATTTTAAATTTTAATATTTGAATGAAAGATACTATGATGATCACACCAAGGAATTTCATGAGTTAAGTTTGGGAAAACTAATGATGGACGAGTTTGTGGAAAAAAATACCAATTTTCTATCGTATGTTCCTTATATTAAAGAGGAGAAAGCCAAGGTACAACAATTTTTTAACTGCCTACTAGCCCTTATAAAGAAAGGATTGAGTTCAACAATCCTAAGATAATGGATGAGGTAGTAAGAAAAGAAAGATTATGCTATCAACAATTCAAGAATAGGGGGGAAAGTTCAAAACCTTCGTAAGGCAAGGACCAAAACAAAACTATAATGGGGTCAAAAAGACACAAACCGACATATCTTAAGAACTTTGGAAAAGATCATCAGCGGCAGTAATTTGGTATGGGAAATGTAAACAAGCCAGCACAATCTCAGACTAGGTCCAAACCCATGGTTCTGAAACAGTAAAAATACTAGTGGGGTCAAGGAGAGAGAATTGTTGAAGTGTTGGGGGTGTGGTGAACCACACCTATTGAGAGAATGCCTACATAATCCTAGATCCATTCAGAATATTCAAGTTGTTGATGAGGAAAAAAAATGGTGAATGAGGTTGCTAGAAACATTCCTAAAACCAATGCCACACTGCAAGACAGACATGTTGGGAATCAATCTACCATGATTGAGATTGAAGGTACCATATCAAACCAATATGTTTTATTTTTAATTGATTCAGGGGCTAGTTTAAGTTACATTATTCCCAAACTTGTGGAAATATGTCAATCAAAATCTGAAAAATTCAAGGTTGCATGGTTGGTATAGTTAGAAACTGGCACAAAAAAAGGTAAACAGTAAAGTAAGACAATGTCCCATTAACTTAAATGGCTATTCCACATAAGTAAATTTAAATATTCTTCCTTTAGGGTCTTATGATGTGTTAATAGGTGTGGACTGGTTGGAGAAACAAGGAGCAGTTATAAATTGTTTGGAGAAAAGCGTAAGTTCTATGAGCCACGATGGGAAAACCCAATTAATTAAAGGTATACCAAAATCAATATTAGTAGGAAAAATTTCATATTTACATCTGAAAATGAGTGCAAGAAAAGTGTGCGAATTATACATGGTGTAGGTGGGAAAAAAAAATTAGAGACACTCCCAATTACTAGTGAATTTCAAGATGTTTTTCCAAAGGAAATTTAAGGGTTACCTCCTCATATAGATATAGATTTCTCCATTGATCTAGTACTAGGTGTCATCCTAGTATCCATAGCTCCTTATTGAATGAGTATAACCGAGCTATTACAACTGAAGATACAATTATAAGAACTGTTAGATAAATGTTACATTACACTAAATGTCTCACCATGAGGGGGGGCTATATTATTTGTCAAGAAAAAGTATGGCACATTTAGAATGTGCATCGATTATCGACAGTTGAATAAGTTAACAATAAAAAGTAAATATCCACTACCTTGCATTGATGATTTGTTCGATCAAGTGAGGGGACAAATCATATTTTCAAAGATTGATTTAAGAACCAGTTACAACTAGTTATGAATATAAGAGGAAGATATTCATAAGACAACTTTTAGAACCAAATATGGTCACTAAAAATTTGTAATGTTACCCTTTGGTCCTACTAATGCATGAGTAACCTTTATGTGTTTAATGAACAATGTACGCCATAAGTACCTTGATAAATTTGTGTTGGTGTTTATAGACGATATTTTAGTGCATTCAAACAATGAAGAAGAGTACAAAGAACATATGAAATTAGTGCTACAAACTTTAAGACAACATCAACTATATGTGAAACATAGCCAATGTGAGTTCTATGTTATATACCTAGGGGGGATAATATGGGGTACCAAGGGAGGTACCCAAGGTAATAATGTAATAATGGGATGGGCCATAGTAATAAATAAGGTGGTTAACCCATGTCATGTAAGGGACCACAAGTAGTTAATAATAATGTAATGGGCCCATGGTATTAGTTGATGGTATGAGGAAACCATGGTAATGATGCATGGTATTGTATGTATGAGGCCTATATAGAGGCTAGAGACTCCACATGGAGAGATATGAAGATGAAGAGAAGTATTCTTGTATGAACAGGCATATGGCTTGTGGAGTGTTCTCCTTCCTTAAGGAGTGAATGTATGGTGTTGCCCTACCTTAAGGGTTTGATAGTAAAGAAGCATTTTTATCCATTTCTATCTTATTGTTTCTGGGTTTATTTCTATTATCATATATTTCTGGGTTAAATCTACAACAATTTGTATCAGAGCTACAACAATTGGTATTAGAGCTCTTTCTTGGGCAAACCGTGGAGAATTTTTTTTTTCATTTTTGCAGGGTTTCTCGGGTGGCGAATTTGCAGATCATATCTGTACATTTTGGTGCCAGATCTGCAGAATCTAATTGCAGATCGGTATTCCCTGTGAAAAAATAGCCGATTTCAAAAAAAAAATCGGTTGAATCGGAGTCCGGATGAAGGAGATATCGCTGATCTAAAAATCAGTGGGGTTGCAGAGAATTTTTAGGGCCAACGAATTTGCGGCGCAGATCTAGACGTCCTGGTGCTATATCTGTAAGATCTACTTGTAGATCTGGAATCCTTGTGACAAAACACCTAATTTCAAAAAAAAAATTAGGCGAATCGGATTCCGGATGAGGAAGATATCGTTGATTTAAAATTAGCTCTTTTTGCAGAAATTTTGGGTGACGCCGGGAGAGTAGCAGCGCAGATCTGAAATTCCAGTGTCTGAATCAGGATTTCTATCACATGGGTAGATGCAGAATGGTTGTTCCATTTCTAAAAATAGGTTATAATAGGGATTCTGAGCAATATTGACGGATCTGTGACCATTTCAATTTTTCGCCAATATTTTTGTGATGGCGGGCCTAGATCGCTTTGAACAGGAAGACTCTTTTTTGGGTCGTCTCACTAAGCTCCGACAGACTGGTACAGTGGAGGAATATATTACCGCTTTTGAAGCCTTAGCCTTCCGCACTAAGGGTCTCACAGATACATTCTTCAAGGAATGTTTTATCAATGGTCTTAAAGAAGCCATCAAAGCTCAAGTTCTACTTCACCACCCTCCCACGTGGAAGGAGGCTTGCCAGTTAGCTCGTCAAGTCACATTGCCTAGCAAAGATTTCATTTTTACAGAAAAGAAGGAAACTAGGGAACCTAAAGGGTTACTTCCTACTGGTATATCCTTATTGCAGATTCATGGATTGATTCAGAAAGAGAAGATCATTGTTTCTATCAATTCTAGTTGTAAACATAATTTTATCAGTGTTAATTTGGCAAAAAAAATGCAAGTCCCAGCAAAACAAATTGAACATACACAGGTTGATGATAAGGATGTTCAAATCTATAAGGATTTGAAACTTTCTATGGATAAGTATGTGTTTCATGGTGATTTTTATGCTTCAGATATGGATAACATGGATGTTGTTTTGGGATACCCTTGGATGGAATCCGTGGGTACTATCAATATTAATGTGCAGAAGAAATTCCTAAAGCTATGGTATAAAAAGAAGAAAATTACATTACAGGATATTTCCATCCATAAACAGGTAGAGCACATGGAGGCTGAAGCAGAAGATGTTCAAGGGACTGACATATCAGATGATGAGCCTTTGATGATTGACAATCAAACACAAACAGAGGCTGCAGAAGAAAAGGTTACAGGTGATGATACATCAGAGGAGGGCTCAGTGGTTGAATTCATATTGACAAAGAAGACACCACAACAGGCACCACAGCAGGGTGAAGTCAAGAAAAAGCCATCGTGGGTTAAAACTTCAACATATCATCACCCAGCGAGACAACCATCAAGATGGAAACCAAGTCGTCACATGACGGATCGCGAGGAGAGAAGATCCACCCACTGCACATCAACACAGAAGAGCTGCCACGGTCAACTTCCATCTCAAGCGAGCGAGGCACCCACGAGATCGAGGGTTCACCTTTCTCTTGGATGGCTAGATGCACGTGCATGGTATCAGTGGACTACTCTTTTGAGTAGATCTTATTATTTGTGTTCTTCCCATGTTTCGGGGACGAAACATGCTTAGGGGGGTGGAATGTTATATACCTAGGGGGGATAATATGGGGTACCAAGGGAGGTACCCAAGGTAATAATGTAATAATGGGATGGGCCATAGTAATAAATAAGGTGGTTAACCCATGTCATGTAAGGGACCACAAGTAGTTAATAATAATGTAATGGGCCCATGGTATTAGTTGATGGTATGAGGAAACCATGGTAATGATGCATGGTATTGTATGTATGAGGCCTATATAGAGGCTAGAGACTCCACATGGAGAGATATGAAGATGAAGAGAAGTATTCTTGTATGAACAAGCATATGGCTTGTGGAGTGTTCTCCTTCCTTAAGGAGTGAATGTATGGTGTTGCCATACCTTAAGGGTTTGATAATAAAGAAGCATTTTTATCCATTTCTATCTTATTGTTTCTGGGTTTATTTCTATTATCATATATTTCTGGGTTAAATCTACAACAATTGGTATCAGAGCTACAACAATTGGTATCAGAGCTCTTTCTTGGGCAAACCGTGGAGAATATGGGGTACCAAGGGAGGTACCCCATATTATCCCCCCTAGGTATATAACATTCTATAAAGATAAAATACAGTATTTGGGTCACGTCATTTCAAAGGAGGGACTGGAAGTTGATCCTGAGAACGATAGGGCTATTTTAAATGGGCCCATACCTAAGGATCTATCAGCCATCTACTGAATTATGGGAATCACAAGATATTATCGAATATTTATAGAAGGATTCTCTAAATTGGCTTATCCTATTACATCGTTTCAAGAGAAAGGAATAAAATTTGTGTGGACGGAAAAATTTTGGGAAAGTTTTGAAAAATTGAAACAATTACTAACAGTAGCTCCTATATTGAAAATTGTAGATACAAACAAAAAATTCATTGTTTTTATTGATGCTTGCCTGGAAGGGCTTGGGAGAGTTTTGATGCAGGAAAATTCAATAGTAGCATATGACTATGAATCTAGGAAGCTGAAAATACATGAAAGGAACTATGTTGTGTATGATTTGTAGTTGAAGGTCGTAATACATGCTCTAAAGATGTGGAGACACTACCTGTTAGGAAAATAAATCATTCTAGTAACAAATCGCATCAGCTTGAAATATTTTTTCAACCAACCAGATCTAAATGATAGACAGGGAAGGTGGATATCTTTCCTTAGTGAGTTTGAGTTTCATACTAAACACATAAAAGGCAAGGAAAATAAACTAGTTGATGCCTTAGGTAGGCATGCACATGCTTTAATGGGGTATTTGTTAACAATATTAATATGGATATTGTAGAATAGATTAAAAACTCAATACAAATAGATAAAAAATACCTAGAAATTCAACAGAAATTGCAGCAAGTGGAAATTCTGGGATATGCTAAATTCTTTAAAAAATTGCTAACGTACATAAATATGTTTTATATTACCAATGTTAGTGGTTTAAAATTTTTTATACTAGATGAATATCACAAGAAAACATATGCAATCCATCTTGGATATCAAAAGATGATAACAACAATAAGGATCAATTTTTTTGGTAGGGCATGAAAAAGGAGGTGGCATAATATTTAGAAAAATTCCTATAATGTCAACAAGTAAAGGTGGAACACCAACATCCTACTGGCTACCCATTCCTGAATGGAAATGAGAAGTGATTTAATTGGATTTAATTACAAGATTACCCAAGAAAAAACGATAACATGACTCCATTATGGTGATGGTGGACACCTTGAGTAGATAATCACATTTCATATCGGTGTAGTCTACTTATGGAACATCACATATTTCCAATATCTTCATGAAGGAAGTTTCCTGACTACATGGAGTACCAAAGATGGTGGTGTCGGATAGGAATGCTAAGTTTACCTCCAAATTTTGGAAAGATTTGTTTGGGGGCATGTGAAGTCAGCTAAATTTCAGCACTGCATATCACCTTGAAATAGATGGACAAACAAAAAGAACCAATCAAATTTTGGAAGATATGTTGAGAATGTACGTCATGGATAGACTTACCAAATGGGAGTATTTTTTTCATTTATCATAATTTTCCTACAACAACAGCTACCAAAATTCAATAAAAATTAGTCCTTTTGAAGCTTTGTATGGAAAACAATGTCATACACCTCTCTGTTGGATTCAGTCGGAGGATAGATTGATAGTAGGACCTCATTACCTGTAGGAAATGGAACATGTAGTATTAAAGGTTAAGATGAACATCAAAACAGCGCAGGACAGGCAGAAAAGTTATGCAGACAAGAAGAGAAATCATAAAGAATTCAGGATTGGAGACCATGTTTACCTAAGAGTAAAACTGAGGAAAAGTACTTTTAGGACCGGGACCTATGCAAAGTTAGCACCCTGATCCTATGGGCCTTTTGAAATTATGGACAGAATTGGTTCAGTAGTTTACCAACTAACCTTTCTAGACCATATTAAAGTGAGCAATGCTTTTAGATCAAAAATACCTTGTCAGAAGCACTCAGAATTTTAGATCAGAAAGAGAAATTGCTCTAGAATCGAGTCGTCGCTCGAGTTAGGGTCCAGTCGAGGAACATTACACCTGAGGATGCTACTTGGGAGAGACAGGATGTGATGAGAGAATTTTATCCAACTTTGTTTTAGGAATGATACCAATGAACAATAAACACTAGGGGTCATGTAAATTTAATAGGGGGAACGTTGTAATAACCCTTTGTTTCTATGTAAATATTTTTTTGTTTTTTATACTGAACTACTTTTATATATGATGGCTAGAAATTCATGATGGATTTGAATCAAGGTGAACAATTAAGTATGATGATGTAATAAATTATTTTTATTAATGAAAGGAAATTTTGGAAATTACTTGGGAAAGAAACACTGGAGTTAAGACATTCTTTCCAAGATTCAGAAACCAATGTTGGTGGATGATATCAAAATAATCTTCCCTTAAATAACTCCTAAAAATCCTTAGGAGTTGATTAACAAGATTTAAAATGATGGTAGAGAAAATCTGTTAAATCACTCAGTTGTAGGAAAATGCTGGGTAAGGGTGGAATAAAGCGCCACATGAGAGAAAGGTCGGCTTTAAGGAAAAAGGAGGAAATACCTTTTTCGAAGAAAAAAAAACAAAATCCTAGGCTAATGGGTTGACAGACCCAGGAAAAGTGGGACACTACTAAGGAAAATTCTGCTAGGGAAGTAATCTATAAAATACATTATCTCGAAGCACAAGAGATTGTTGATTGCATGGCATTGATATCTCATCTTAGGGGGAACCAATGGTGAAGGTTCAAGATCGGGAAGAAGGTTTTTTTCCCAAGTATGGTTCCAGTTGGTACACATTTATAAATTTTGATTACTATTTATACACAAATTTTGTGCATGTGTAGGTTGCAGAATTAATTGAATAAGTGTACTAGAAGCAGTAGAATGGGTTTATGTTGTGTGGAAATTTTTATTGATTTTAGTGTCAAAGTATATACCACGAATAACATTTTTTGCAAATGATGTTGCTTATAAAATGAATATAGGGACTATCATTTCCTGCGATAAATTATGTTGATTTTAGTAGCACCATGTATACAATGGATATTGTCCTTTGTGAAAAATTATGTACTGAACTATATATTATAAATTGAGTATACCTATAACAGATATGAAATATGACGAAGAGTTTGCACCAATATTTGCCATACCTAAATCGAAAAATTTGTAGTCCCTCCCATGTTAAGGTAGTGATAAACAGGAAATAATGGATCTTAGTCTCCTAGCTAGATCTTATAAATATACTGCATTAAATTTGAGAAATACTCTCTACAGGACATACGAGGCTTGCATAAAATACCTTAAACACCTCAATGGAGAGCACCAAGGTAAGAGGGAATAAATGTTTAGGAAGGTGAATTTGGTTGATTTACCTATTGTATCGAGGAATGTCTACACATCATTAAGACATGCACATAGGGGATAGGAAATTGCATAAAAATAAGTCAGTAAGTCACCTCGGAGGCTATACTACTTGTATAGGTTGGGATTATTATACTTGGTTTGCCCCAATAGGCAATTGACTCATCATCCTAAGTTTGTTCAATTTTGAAACAATAAGGTTGGATTGGGAGTGAAGAACAGAAACCAAGATCATTTATATAATGGAAACAAAATAAAATATGACCATGTATGCTCATAATATGAGTGTTATATAGAACATGAGAATATTTGATAATAGAGCCATTAAATAAAGTACCAGAATCGAGTTCATTACATTATACTTTCTTAGTAGGAAAAATGAATGAGTTTTAAATTAAAATTAGTACCAGAATTTGTTTAGAGTATAAGAAATCATTTTCTCAAGAACTTGAGTGGTAAGTGTGTTAAACCTATATTTTCCCTAACACATTTAAAGTTCTAGGCAACCAGAAATAACTCGCAGTGAAAACAAATAATGTTAACTCCTAGAATCTAATAACCTCTCTATTCAATTCGAAACAAAAATGACCAAGAAGTAAATATGTACATAACAAGATTTGATAACTTTGACATACTCCTAAACCATAACTAAAAAAAAATACGTTAATGCGTAGGATAAACTCTTGTTCAATGGAATGAAAAATGTGATATTTTTCCCTTGCAGTAGAATCATATACTAATCTTCTATGTGAAATGTAAATTAGATGGAACTATTTATTTAAAATACATACACCAACATGTGGTAACAAAAAACAATTTCGAAAGATACCAAGTGTATCCTGTCAAAAAAATTTAGAGGTTCAGTCCCACTTGGGAAATTTCCCATTACACAAAAGAATAAATTACATTTAACAGTTCGGGGTTTGCCATAAACTCTTCTACCATAGAAAAGAAAAGATCCAAGATTCATGTAAGTCTTAAACACACTTTCCCTTCTGTGAGAAGCAAGAGACCCAAGGGTGCTAGCCCTTTAAAAGAAAAATTATACATAACTATGAAAAACATAATTTTAAGGCTGTGATTTTTTATTTTTTTTCTGGAGGTGACCATCAGCGTGTGAGGGATTCCACGAAGACCGACCTATGCTTTTGAAACCGTGAGTTAGAGAAAAGCTTTTTGTAGGTGTAGGGAGTGAAAACCAAATGAGATCCTACTTACGTGAAAATACAAATATATGGGAGGATACAAGTAAGTCGAAATTGTAAAAAAAATAATGCATCGAACTGGAATGATAAGGGTATACGAAAAGGGGTTTACATGGCAGTGAAATGCATCATTGTCCTCACTTCCTATAATAAAATCAATTAGAATACTTAGTATGTGAATACTACGGGGTTTTCTTCCAAAAAGGGAAAAATTAAGAATCTAAGAGCACTCGTATCAAAGTCAACACCCAAATTATGCAAATCATAAATTGTGCACTAAGAGTTTAAAGAAAAACTTTCACTTAGGTACCCTGCGAAAAGTAGTAATGAAAGGTGAGGAAAATAAATATTACCCAAGTTCCTATTGAACCATATATTTCTAAGGCCAAACCGAGGCTCAAATTCGTGTTAAGTTGCGTACCAAAGAAAGGAAAGGAAAGTCAGTGTCTCGACCCTAAATCAGTTATAATGAAAACAAACCCACGTATAACTCTAGTATGAAGAAAACCTATGAAACCCACGTATAACTCTAGTATGAAGAAAACCTATGAAACGGAAAGAGGCGAGTATTATTTATGTAAACTTAACACGAGCCTGAAGGAGAGCGAGATTGACGGAGTGAGAGCATATAATTTAAGAACCCGGAGTACCAAAATAATTAGACAAGATGACAAGTCACACCAGGAAGGACATACAAAAAACTCGTGAGATGAATAAGATAGAAGTGAATGAGATAAGCCTGTAATATATGGATTGGGTCAAAATAAAAGAACAAAAATAAGGGAAAATAAAAATAAAATCTTTACCATTGGCTCAGCCTGAAGTAGAGCGACAAAAGAAGCGCCACAATACAACCTGGAAAAAGAGTGCTAGATGCCATCATCCCGGTTTTCCATCACAGTGAGTTGAGAAAAAGATTCATGGATGCCTTAAACAGAAAATCACATATGTTAGTAACCTCAGGACACTCTATGGCGGTAGTAGCGAAAGCTCGATAGTATAACCTAACACTAAACAATGAGAAGAGGATAAAAAAAATGACGAAGACTAACTAGGGTTAGAATTTCACGAGAGTGTTTCCACATTTGGATAGCCTCAATGCATCTCGCTCGTACACGTAACCAAAGGCGCGGGTTGATAGGTGAGGGCCCTGTGAAGGGAGGTTACATGGTGCACGTCAGGCATTCTCCCTAGGTTTTGATTCCGAGGAGGGAGATTTGTCATAAACTAGATGCCATCATCCCGGTTTTCCATCACAGTGAGTTGAGAAAAAGATTCATGGATGCCTTAAACAGAAAATCACATATGTTAGTAACCTCAGGACACTCTATGGCGGTAGTAGCGAAAGCTCGATAGTATAACCTAACACTAAACAATGAGAAGAGGATCAAAAGAATGACGAAGACTAACTAGGGTTAGAATTTCACGAGAGTGTTTCCACATTTGGATAGCCTCAATGCATCTCGCTCGTACACGTAACCGAAGGCGCGGGTTGATAGGTGAGGGCCCTGTGAAGGGAGGTTACATGGTGCACGTCAGGCATTCTCCGTAGGTTTTGATTCCGAGGAGGGAGATTTGTCATAAATTACAAGTGTAAAAGCTACCAAATTTGTTGTGTAGAATTTATTTCCGCCATGGTTTTTGTTGGAAGGTAGAAACCAATATAAACATGTGAATATGCCTTGCGTGTACTGGGTGGAAAATATAGAGTTATGGATAGAGTTGATACATATGTTTTAAGTGTAACAACTAACAAAACCAATCTGAATATGCTTTGTATGTAGTGGTAGGAATATTTAGAGTTAGGGGTAGGATCTATGCATAAAGTTATGAAGCACGACCCAATGAAGTATGGATCGATGTATACCACACGTCGAATATTTTAGTTTTAGGACTAAAGGTGGGAAATAAATTAGAATCTAGGAAAACTAGAGCTAATGTAAGAATAAAAGTAAAGAAAAAAGAACCAAGTGCCACCCCGTAAAAATTCAAGTAATTGAGATTTATAGATGGTATGTACAATATTTAAATGACATGAAATGCTATATATCATGTAGTATGTGTAATAGTAGAAAAAATAAAAATTCAAAGTAAGAGGTATATGACATGGATACTTAGGCTAATCAAACCTTCCTTCTTGAAGTAGGTCAGTATGAGATCAATGACACGCTAGGTTGGAAAGCTATCACCTGAAGAATTCCACTCAAGATAAATGTCCCTCTCTAATTATTTGGATCATCAAATATATGCACCATGAGAATTATTTTTTGGAGATTTCTAAAATCCTTCTCTCTACTCTTCAAGTGTCCTATAAATGAAAATATTTTCATCATGTATGGCACTGGGGTCTAGTCATTAAGTATGAGGTGGTGCTTTGTGGGTATGCAGACCATGCACCCACTTACTCGTATATGGCATCTATTGTAGTTGGACATCCTTTAATTCCCTTCTTTAAATTCGTAAAAAATTATTTGATGGGTAGAGGGTGGTGTGTGACAAAGAATGAAAAAAAAACATGGAGCAAAGATTTTTATTATCAATATTCAAAATAGTTAAATAGATTACATATAAAGCACCAACAATAAATGACTAGAGTGAAACTCAACTAAACTAAAGTAAATATGAACTGACTATGACACCTAACAGATAGTGGAATTGAATATGATGACACCTAGTATACAATGAGATTAATATCTCAACATCGCCTCCTAATCTCAACTGTTACAAGTAGAGGCACTTACAATGCCTAATTCCTCTCTTTGAAATTCAAATACATTTTTTTCCAATGGGTTTGTGAAAATATCTACAAGTTGATCTTTGGAACCACAAAAAGCAAGTAATATTTCTCCATTGTTGATAATCTCACTGATGAAATGAAAATGTCTATCAATGTTTTTGCTTTTTTTATGAAAGACATGAATTTTTGATAAAGAAATTGTTGAATTGTTATCACAGTAAATAAGAGTTTTCTCCTTCTAAAAATTTGAAATATCTTTCAATAATATTTTCAGCCACACTGCTTGACAAGCTACTAAACTTGTAGCTACATACTCTGCCTCTACAGAATATATTGAAACAATTGATTGTTTCATGGATGCCCATGAGATCGCATTGGTTCTAATATGAAAATCATACCCTGGGGTGCTTGTGTGATCATCTAAACTTCATGCATAATCATTGTATATATAACCTAAAAGTGAAACATTTTCAGAATGTGTGTAGAACAAACCATAGTCTAGCATCCCTACAATATATCTTAAGATCCTTTTTGCAACCTTCTAATGAGAAATATTGGGATATTGCATAAACTTGGAGAGAAAACTAGAAGCAAACATACTATCAGGTCTAGTTGCAGTGAGATACAACAAACTACCAACTAGACTTTTATACAATGTGGGATCAATTGGTGGTGCTAAATCTTATTTTCTCAACTTGATGCCTTGAGAAATTGGGGCATCAGCTGGTTTACAATTTGTCATTCTAGATTTTTGGATGATGTGAGTGGCATATTGTTGTTGACCAACAAAAATTCCATTAGCATATTGTTGAATTTCAATGCCTAAAAATTATTCCATGACCCTAGATCAATCATATCAAAATTTGTTTGCATTACTTCTTTGAAGTATTCTAACATCATATTTCCTGTATCAAGAAGATCATCAATGTAACGGCATGAAATGAGAATTTTACCTTCATGAGTTTTGGTATACAAAGTTGGTTCATGGCTGCTTTTGCAGAAACCACTTTTAATG
The DNA here is from genome assembly GCA_031772625.1 of Pinus tabuliformis. Lineage (NCBI taxonomy): Eukaryota > Viridiplantae > Streptophyta > Pinopsida > Pinales > Pinaceae > Pinus > Pinus tabuliformis. Next base: position 927,194,082 of record CM062806.1, read on the forward strand.
AGATAGGTGTCAATGTGACTGTACCAAGCCCTTGGAGCTTGTTTCAATCCATACAAATCCTTGTTCAATATGTATACCTTGTGCTCCTATTCTGGAACTTCAAAATCAAGAGGCTGCTCTACATAACATCTTCCTGCAATATACCATTTAAGAAGGAAAATTTTATATCAATTTGATAGACCTTCCAATTGTTTTGAGATGTTTTAGATAAAATAGTTCTAACCATGTCTAACCTTGCTACTAGATTAAAGGTTTCACCATAGTCAACACCAAACCCTTATGAGAATAATTTGGCAACCATCCTTGCCTTTTCTTCCTCAATTTATCCTTTTTCATTTAGCTTGGTCTTATATACCCATTTTACACCAATTTTGGTTTTGTCTCTTAGGAGATCAACTAATTCCCAAGCCTGGTTCTTCTCTATGGCAAAAGTTTCTTGATTCATTTCATCAACCCAACTTTTTTCTTTAAATTATTCTTCAAAATGGGTTGGTTGAGATGAAAGAAAGGAAAACATATGATGTTCATCAAACTCGTGCTCCTCCTCATATATTTTTCGTACACTTATTGTTTTCTGATTGTCTTATGAAGATGTTGAATCACTGGTAGATTCACTGCTCGAAGATGTACCATTATCATAGTGGTATGCCTCTTCTTCAACCTACAATATTGGTAGTTTTGGTGTATAAATAAGCTGATTTAAAGCTTCAACAATATGATCAAACCAAGATTTATTTTCAAAAAATTTAACATCTTTTCTTAAAACAAACTTATTGGTAACTAGATTGTAAAGTCTATATGCCTTTTACTTATCACTATAGAGTATAGAAATACATATTTCACTCCTATCATCAAAATTCTTTCTTAGTTTCTCAAGAACATGTGAAAATGCTACTGATCCAAAAAATTTAAATTGAGATACATTCACTTTCTTACCATCCTATGCTTCTTGAGGTAATGCATCTTGGATACTAGTTATAGGAGATATGTTGAGAAGATACATTGCTATTGAAATTTCTTCAACCCAATAATCATTAGACAACTTCTTCTCATGTAGCATACATGTGACTGTGTTCATGATTGACTGATTTTTCCTCTCTACTACTCCATTTTGTTTTAGAGTATATCTTTTTGTGTTCTGCATGATGATTCCTTGTTGTTGAAAAAAATCTTTGAAGTCATTGGAACTGTATTCTCCTCCTATGTCTTACTTGAGGAATTTTAAAGGCTTCCACTATTTTTTTCTTCTTCTTCTTTTGAATTAATTGAACCTTCAGAAGGTATCTGATTTATTTTAGAGAAAATAAACCCATATATTCTTGCTATAATCATCAATGAAGGTTAGAAAATAAATACTACCATCAATGGACTATGTCTTCATTGGGCCACATATATCTATATGGACCATCTCTAAAGGCTCTTTTTCTCTAGAGGAAGACGTGGGAACGTTATCTCTTTTATGCTTGGATAGAACAAAAATTTCACAATTACAATTTTTTTCATTCATAACAGGGAGACCAATGACTATTAAATGTTTCTGAAGTAGACTTAGACTATTGAATGGCATATTCCCATACATATAATGGCATAGCTGAGACTCATATATTCTCGACACACTGTGGGTAAAAAACTATGAGATATTTTGACTTCTGACAGTCAATAGAAAAATCCTATTCTTAGTTTTTTCAACCTTTGCTATTAGTCTTTTATTGGGAGGTTTTTCATAGATATAACATATGTTCCCTTGAAATATTACATCATAACCATGTTCCATCAATTGGCTGACACTAATGAGGTTATCCTTTAGATGTGGAACATAATAAACATCAGGTATGTATTTCTGTTGATTATGTTTAGTAAGAATAGGGATAGTATCTTTCCCTTCAACTTTAATACAAGAAATATCTCCCAAAGTAATTTTTTATGTTATGGAAGCATTAATATAAGAAAACAAATTTTTGTTACATGTCATATGATTGTTGCAACCACTGTTGGGCAACCAAAGATCCTGGTTGTGTATGTCTTCATAAAGATGGTAGGAAAGAAACATGGCCTTGAAGGATTCTCCTTAATCGTTGGAGAGATAGACACTACCTCTTTGTTGATCTGATTATTTCTTTCTGCATTCATGTTAATAATGCCCAAATTTATTGCAGTAATAGAATTGAACATTAGATTTTCTCCATGTTATGATTCTCTATGTTTAGTTTTGTGGAGGTCTCCACTGCTCTGTTGCATGACGACGTTCTGATCTGCCTCTACCTTGGCCTCTTCCTCACTTTCTACCATCTCTATATCCTCTTCCTCTGCCTCTGCCAAGAGATATATGTGCTTTAAAAGCTTATTCCATGGAATCTTATACCAAGTTGAGTCTTGTCTTGTGTGCCAAAAGTGATCCAGCCAATTAAACTACTGAGAAATTTGTAAAATATTTGGATTCCAGAATGGTTGTTACAATCCTATCATATTTATTGGGGAGGCTTCGAAGGGATTTTTCAACAATATTCGGATCTATAATGGTTTTACCAATGAGTTTTATCTGAATGACTATTCCCATGACTCTAGTCATGAACTAGTCCACATTCTCTATATTAGTCATCTTGAGAGTTTTGAACTAAGCTCTCAATGTTTGCAATTTAACAGTATTCACTGTATCATTACATTGATACACAAATTTCAAGATTTCCCATGCCTCTTTTGTTGTGGATGTGTCAGTTATCTTGTCGAAGATAGAGTTATTGACTGAGTTTTGTATCCAACATTTGGCTTGGTGCTTTTACTTTCTGAGTTCCACATCAACATTCCTTCGATTATTGTTCATGGCTACTAATTTTTCTTGGTTCGGCTCTGTATTATCATTCTACTAGGTATCCCAACAATCTGAGCCTTGCAAAAAAGTCTTCATTCTTAAAGACCAAAACTCGTAATTTTTTCCAAGCAAAATTGACGTTTATGGCAAGGAGCTGGAAGAAGCCATTTCTTCAAATGTGGATGTGCGTGCCTTTTATGTCAATAAATTCTATGAGAAAAATCACCTTCAAGTGGTCTTCAAATAAACTAATTCCTTTTCAAATGGCCCATTTTTTAAAAATCAAATCCTTTTTTTTAAACAACAAAATCTAGTTTTTAAATCTCCCTTTACACCTTTTAAAAGAAGGTCCTTTTTTAAGAATCCTTTAAAAATCCTTTTAAGACTTCTTTTAAAAGGAGAACTCAATAAAAACTATTATGACAACCTTTAATTTTTGAAAAAAAAACATGAACCTCTAAGCCTTCGTTTGAGCCTTCATGGAGCCTTCCCTTGACCTTCATAGAATCAAATTAAGTAAAACGAATGACACACTTTTTGATAGAGATTTCGTCATCTAGGGTATGTCGTCAACATAATTTTCGATAGGGGAAGATTGTGTAGAGATGCAAAATCATCAATTTTGTAATTTTTTTGAAGCTCAACGCACTTGGTATTGTGGATGGGTGTGTTGGTGATTCTGTTTCTTTCTTCTTTTTTTTAACTTCTCCCCACCTTCTATTTCAGATGAGAGAATGATTTGTGTCATCGTCTTGGCCTTTAAAAAATTCTCTGACTTGCCTTCTCCATAAAACCATCTTCACGCAACTAGTCTTCTTCTCCTCCTCAATTTCTAGATCTTTGTTATTCTCTCTGGAGTCTTATGCAACATAGGGCTCTAATACCATGAAAAAGAATTAAAATAAAACGTAGACCAAAGATTTCTTGATCTAAATGGGATAATTAGTTTGTTGTACTAAAATCATTTTTAGAATATGTTAAATGTGCTTAAGGATTCATGAGGTTAATTGCAAGTTTAAACATGATATTTTGAGTGTTTTTATGTAAATTTTATGTGCAAATTAACATAAACAAATGAATGAACATCAACATATAACCGACATAAACATCACAAAACTAGTATCACAGAAACACATGATGAAGTAGCTCACCCCGCCTAGGCTACGTCTCCTTGGTCCAGCTTCCAATAGCTTGGCCCTCTCTATTATTCTCAAAAGTATGAATACATCTATTTACAATGCTTAGATAGCTCTGAAACCTATTCCAATGGCTCTAGAAAGCCTAAAAATGTCTGTCTAGCCTCTTCTTACTCCTGATTTGGTCAAAAACTGAAGAAGTTGTGGCTTCCCCAAGTCTTTCTACTAATCTCACCACAAATTCCCAAAAATCCGACACCATCCTACAATTTCGCCCGAATTTCCACTAACCAGGCATCATTTTCGTTGATTTCAGGAAAAAAAATTGAACACTTTAAATGTCCTATAACACCTTAATTACAAAAAATTGGGCACATGGGGGCCACCTGATTGGGGCTAAGGCCAACGGCCCATGCCCGCCAGTCGGGCCCCCGCTCCCTTCCCTAGTAGTCACATATGGTGGCGTATCCAAGGGCCGGTCCCCATGGGCTAGCCTCGGCCCCTCCCCGGATTGGCACGGACATCAACAATAAATGTAAGCCGCAACAATAACATGTTAAGAACTTCTTGCATTGCACATTGGTAGAAGGCTTTGGACTGTCGCATGGTGGTTGCAGGTTCGACCCCCACTGTTGTTACCCAGAGCCTTGACCAAACTTTTGGTGGCCCCCAAGTTACCACATAGCAGCCTCTGGCTGGGCCACGTGTCAGCCTATGGTTGGCCACCTTCCGACCAATAAAAATCTGCCAAATGCACACAATCCAGAACTAGCACTTGGCATCATATGATTTGTCATAGGATGTTGACCATTCAACCATACCACCTTAGCCTGTATAGTCAGTGCCACGTTAGCAGTACGGACTATTGATTGGGCTGTCAAATTTTGCAAAAATTCGTCTGTTTGGGAAAATGAACAGAACATGATTCTAGGAGCATACGGTGTCTGTTTTATGCAAAACGAGTTGCGCTAGATTTAGAATGATGAAAATTACATAGTCATTCAGGTTCCACACTGATCCGACAACTTTTAATTTTGAGCTAATTTTTTAGCACCTGATCATTCCTCCCCATTGGAAGCCTTTTGGACCCCAAAATATCACTTTCAGTTGTTCAGCAGGTGAGGGTATATTTCCCTCACCTTTCCAATTTTGATCCATTTTGATTTTGAAGGATTTGTTCCTTTGAGCCCCACTCGAAGGTAGTCCACACTCCCTTGTTTTGAAGACCTTGTTCTTCTATCAAGAATGGTGTCTTGTTATAGTTCATCAAGGTATTCTGGAGAAAAATCCTCAATGGAAGGAATTTGGGCATTTTCTCCTTGATCTTGAACCAAACGAGGCTCATGCAAACTTAAGTTCTCAACATTAAAAAACAACATAAAATTGCATATATGAAGGAATATCCAACCTAAAGGAATTTTCACCAAGCTTTTCTAGAATTCTGAATGAACCATATCTTATTGGTTTTAGTTTTTTACCTTCTCCTTGGAGACTCTCTTTGCTAATGTGAACCCAAACTTCATCACTCACTTGGAACTTGTGATCTACACGATTCTTGTCGTGCCTTGCTTTGTACTTTCCTTTGCTCTTTTCAAGCTAATCTTGCCTTGTTTGATGTACGATTTGGAGTCGTTCAATGAACTCCTTGGCTCTTTCCATGTTACCATTAGTAGCAACATCCTTCTTACCAAGATGATACAACACATTATGATGTAAATGGTAAATAAATTCCTCTACTTGATTCCTTTGACTCAAGCTTGAATGTACATATAGAAAGTATGCATTTTGTTTATCATAACTTTCATGAAAAACAAAATGATGTTTGAGGAAAGTAGTTACATAAAAAATAGGCTTAGAAAGAATACCAACAAACTTTTCACTTATATCCTTCTTATTCCTTTTGACCAAGTGGAATAGTAGAAGAAAACCCATCCAATGAAAGTTTCTTTTACATTGCAACTTAATGATTGCACCATTGAAAATTTCTGAATAAATGAAATGGGCTTAGCATGTTGCATAAGGACTATGCCCATGGCATAGTCGCATACATCAACTTGAAACAAAAATGACTTTTTCATGTCTAGAAGAGAAAGTATGAGGGATGAACTAATCTTTTGTCTCAAAGCATCAAATGCCTCTTGTTCTTTTCCTCCCCACTAGAAGAATTTTTGCACAACTACCAATGCAAAGGAGCTACAATAGAAATAAAATTAACAAAAAATTTTGTCCAACATTGGGTTGCTCCCAAAAACCTCTTATCCAGATGACTATATTAAGCATTGACCAATCCATAATGGTATCAATCTTGGAGAGGTCTAACTTCAACTCACCTTCTCCAATATAATGGCCCAAGTACATCAAAGAAGTTTTACCCAACTCATACTTTGACATATTCAATAACAAATGTTCTTAACTTATGACATCAAGTACTTTTCTCTCATACATGACATGTTCATAATGAAATTTTCTGAAAATGAAAATGTTATCTAAGTATACTATCATGTCTAGAAATGGCTTCAATATATCTTTCTTTGTATGCATGAAAGCAGTTGGAGCATGGAAAAGACCAAAAAGCATAACAAGACATTCAATCAAACCTTGCTTGGTTTTGAATGCCATTTTCCGTATGTCTTCTTCAAAACCTCTAATTTGATGATAGTCACTCCTTGAGTCCCATTTAATCTAATGATTTCCATTATTCTTCGGCACCAAAAAAATAGGTGCACCGTATGGTGAAGGAGATGGTTATATGATCCTTTTGTTCAAAAATCTTTGGATTTATTTTGTTATTTCTGCACTTTCCCTTCTTGGCGTCTGGTGCATGTCAATGTTAGGAAGAAGGCACTTTTGCTGCAATGGTATTTCATGTTGGATTCTCCTCTTGGGATGAAATCCATTTTCTTTCTAAAACATCTCATCATCATGGTTAACTACATCAACCAAATCAGTTTTAAATTTTGAATTACAACCACCAAACGCTTCATAATCAACATCACTATTGGGTTTGATCAAAAGAAGCACTAAATTCTTGCTTGAATTCACTAGTCTTTTCATTTGTCATGCATTAACTATTGAAAGATTTAGTTTCTTGCAATGAGTTCTCACAATATACTCCACACCATCTTTGACAAGTGGTACTTGTTTTCATGGCGATAGAAGATTTCTTTTCTATCATAGAGGTAAGAACTACCCAAAACAATTCCTGAAATATCAAGTGGTACAACATATAATTCAACTTTGTCAATGAAGTCTATTGTGATTGCAAACTGAAGAATACATTTTCTTGTAACCTGTAAGTTTCTGTCCTTGCATATCCAACCCAATGGATATGACTTGGGATGTAGAATGGTTTCAAGATTAAGTTTCTTGACTAAGTCTTCAGATATCAAGTTGGCTTGAGACCCACTATCAAAGAGTGTGTCAATTTTTGTATTTTTTGAGATTACCCTCACATGAAATAATAAAATCCTTGTTTCTTCATTTGGAGTGCTAATGTGACAATTTTATATACTAATTCTAGCAATGGATTCTTTTACTTTTCATAGCTGTAATTTTAGTTTCATCACCCGAATCTGATCCCAAATCCTATTGAATGATTACAATTGTCTTTTCTTTTCCTTTGTTGTTGAATTTCTTGTGCCTCATCTCAGGATGAACCTTCCAACAATGAGCTTCATCATGACCCTCTTTGGAACAATGTTTACATATTATTTTCTCTCCCTTTTTAATGGATGCATTTTTATTTCCTTTGAAACCCTTTTCTTTTTCTTTACCCTTAAATGGCTTTTTACTACCCTCTTCTAGTGTAATTTTTCCTCTTTCCTCAAGATGAGTGGCCTGCACACACACCTCATCTAGATTATTGGGATTAATCATAAGGATAGTGTGCCTATGGTAACTATGTAGACCCCCTATATACTTCAACAACATGTCTTGTGATTGAAAATTTACACCTAACATTAGAGACCTTCTTCTAAATTCTTGGGTGTAATCTTGCACATCTGGACCTTTAAGTTGGCTAAAGTTATGCCAATTCATGATGGCTTTCTACATATATGCTAGAGGGTGAAATTGTCTTTTAATTGCAATAATGAAATCAGACCAAGAAATTGAGATCTTACCATTTTTTTAATCTCTTCTTGTGTCCTGGATTCCCACCATACTATTGTTGCACCCTCCATCCTCAAGGAAACTAGCTGAATCTTTATGTCATCATCTTGAAAGTTTTGAATTCTGAAATAGACCTCCAACTAACAAACCCAATTGTCAAGCTTCTTTGCATTCACTTCACCATTATACATGGGTAGTTCAAATTTAACGTCATGTTTTAACAGGGTGTTTTACCAGTTGCTTTTGAGGTATGTTGATGAGTATGAGTAAGGGTTCTATTAGTGGAAGAGGATGAAGATGCTTGTGAAGTTGAAGAAGAATATGATGATGGTGGAGAGGGTGGAGGTTTACCTCCATTTCCATCACCTCTTCCTCTTGAGGAACCTTCTCCTTTTGGAGGCTTGGAGCTTTCACCCTATAGTCTGGTATTCCTCTCTTCATAGAGGACCTTCATCATCTCTGTCATGTCAAATAAATCCTTCCTAAATACCTTCTCATCTTCTATCATACTTGTAGGCTCTCCTTCATGTGACATGCTCACTGAAGACTCAACTACAACTTGAGGAAGATATGGTGGTGGAAATTATGGCAACCTTGCACTCCTTCTCCTTGACCCAACTCCAAGACTTTCAACCAGCTTCCCTTCTCCTCTCTTGATCTTCAACCTTGTAAGAATGACATTCACTTGCAAACAGTTAAATCCTTCTTGCACAAATAAAACCAAGAGATTTGATACCAAACTTGATCTGAATGTGATAATTAGTTTGTTGTACTAAGTTCCTTTTCATAATACTTTAAAAGTACTTAAGGATTCATGAGGTTAATCGCATGTTTAAACATGATTTTTTGAGTGTTTTTATGTAAAATTTATGTGAAAATTAACATAAACAAATGATTTAACAATAACATATAATAGACATGAACATCACCAAAATAGCATCATAGCATCACATGATGAAGGAGTTCACCCCGCCTAGGCTACATCTCCTTGGTCCAGCTTCCAATGGCTTGGCCCTCTCTATTATGCCCAAAAGTGTGAATACATCAGTTTACAATGCTCAGATAGCTCTGAAACCTATTCCAATGGCTCCAGAATGCCCAAAAATGTCTGTCTAGCCTCTTCCTGCTCTTGATTTGGTCAAAATGAGAAGAGGTTATGGCTTCGCCGAGTCTTTTTGCTAATCGCACCGCAAATTACCAAAAACCGGCACCATCCTACAATTTCTCTCAGATTTTTTGCTAATTGGGTATCATTTCCATCGATTTCAACGCAAAACTGTGCAACACTTTAAATGTCCTCTATGCCTTAATTTTGAAAAATTTGGGCACATGGGGGCCACGTGCCCAGGACTAAGGCCAACGGCCTGATCCCGTAATTCGGGTCCCCGCTCTGTTTGCTGGTGGTCACATATGGTGGCGCATCTACGGGTCAACCCCTGTGGGTTTTCCCCTCCCCGGATTGGAGCAAACATCAACAATAAATGTAAGTCACAGCCATAAGATGTTAATAACTTCTTGCATGTTGCATTGGTAGAAGGCTTTGGACTGTCGCTTGGTGGTCGCGGGTTTGACCCCTGCTACTACTACCTAGACCCTAAGCCAAAATTTTGGTGGCCTCGAGGCTACCATGTGGCAGCATCTAGCTGGGCCATGTGTCATCTTGTGGTTGGCCACCTTTCGACCAATAAAAGCCTGCCAAATGCACCCAATCCGGAACTGCCACTTGGCATCATATGACTCGTCGGAGGATGTTGACCAGTCAACCCTGCCACCTCAACCCGCACAATGAGTGCCACATCAACAATACAGACTGTTGACTGGGCTGTCACATTTTGCAAAAGTTCGCCTGTTTGGGAGAATGAATAGAACATGATTCTGGGAGCATATGGTGTTTATTTCGTGCAAAACAAGTTGCACCAGATTCAGGATGATCAGCACTACGCATTCGTTCAGATTCCACACCGATCTGACAACTTTGAAATTTGAGCTATTTTTTTGAGCACCTGATCATTTCTCTTCTTAATATTCAAAACAATTAAATAGATTACATAGAAAGCATCAATAATAAATGACTAGAGTGAAACTTGACTAAAGTGAATTAAATTTGAATTGACTATAACACCTAGAAGAAAATGAAATTGAATATGATGACACCTAGCGGACAGTGAGATTAATATCTCAACAGGGAAATTTAATAAATTTAATGACTAATATGCTCCCTGAAGCATGGGAATTCGTTCACCTTAAGGTGAAATTCATGGTGGGCATTAATATGATAAAGAATGTTTTTGTTTAAGGGTGTTCCCTCGAGAGTTTAAATGACCATTCTATTGGCTAGTCGACCTCCCCCACCATTGAAAATTTCATTAATGCTCAAAATTATTCTAATCTACTGAGACTCCTACCTAATGTTAGGAAGGTCGTCTGGCTAATTTCATTCAAAGTGTATATGTAAGGAATTATCTTGTCCTTTCTTAACTATGTTTCCTTCTTCCGCATTGTAAGACAATAGGAATATTTCCCCACTAGTGCCTCAATAAATCTCAAGCAATCAAGTTGGAAGTTGGTGTTGAAGTTCTCGTTGTCGATTTTGAAGCCTCTCTACCACCCTACGCAGTTCATGCAACCTTTTACATGGAAACATGTGGTCTTGTGTTTGGGAGTTTCCACTAGTGCTACTTCATGCATCCATGGTCTTGAAATTTTTTCATAGGTACATCTTCTCATGCGTAAATCCTATCTTCATTAGTGCCCTTGGTTTTGTACTTCTTTGTTTTCTTAGTCAGGAAACATTCTCCCTTTCTTTTAGCTAGTCTCTTCTCCTATGCTAATATATTTTGGGTCGCCTTGTTATGTTGGCTTCTCCCCTTGTTCATAGCCCCATCCCCCGCTATTTCCAGGCTTGTTTGGCTCTCTATATCTGATATTTAACATCTCTTGGTTTCTGAAAACTTACTCTAGCTCTCGATTTGCATCCCCATTAGAGAGAAATGACCATACTTCCTATACCTTAGGCTGCACTAGCCACCGCAATCTCTGTCCTCACCCCCTGTCGGCGTTCATGCCAAGAATGGTGAACTTCGTTAGTAGGTTTTCCAGTAGTCAGCTAATATTCTCTTTCTAACAGAAGAAATGCAAAAACTCCATGCTAAAGTTTTCAATTTGAATATCAACTTGACATGATTTGTTGTCAACTTGTAGAATTGCAATCTCAAAGGAATTCTGAGGGGCATTGAAGCACAACCAATGGCATTCTCAATGGCCCTTCACATCATATGTCAGTGGACCCTCCTCCATGATATATGATTGCATTTTCTAAGAGTATTTTGTTGTTTGGTTAGTTTTGTCGTGCATACAACTATAGTATTGTTATCCTTATGTATGTATGAGGTAGCATGCTAGATGAAGTTTTTGAATTTGATTTTTATTCTTTATTGAAGATCTTGTATCTTTAAACAAATGTAATATTTCCTCAAATATTTTATTGTAACCAGACGCAAATTTAATCTTATAATTACTCAAATTTATATAAAATGTCACATGTCTACATGCTAATACTTATATGCATAAAAAAAAAAATTTGTTTATACAGTGCCATACCTTAGATATGCATCAGCACTCTATTAAATATATGCAACATCATGTGGGTCGCCACCACGACGTATTCAGGCCTAACCTAAGGCGATATATGGTGGCAGGTAATGTTTTATTAAACCAATGTTTAATCAATGCGCACTGATGGTCTATTGTTTAACCTTGATACGATGGTGTAACGTCACCCTTCGAGCAAATCAAGCTTGTGTTGACTTCGTTGGCTGGCACCTCCAGCGCTAGACATCTGGCAACAGTGTTAAATTCCACTGTCCGGATCACGTGACAGGGGTATGGTCACTGAGCATGGATCTTTCCCGCGCCTTCCTCTTTGGTAGTATCGCCTCCATCGACGGTGTGCATCTGCTGCCGGAGATCAAAGGCCAGCATTGTTCCACGCTCTCACCACTGGCAGGTAAAGTATATACGTGGTTTCCTCCGGTATTTTCGAAGTTTCCCTCCCTCTGCCCAGCGATCTCCAGCTCTCTCTGCTTACCACTGCAAAGGGTGCTGCTCCGCCATTCCGCGCCGAGACCACCGCTACTTCAAGTACATGCGCCATTCCAAAGGGGTTTCACTCCATGGATCTCCAGTCTTGGCTCAGCCCAGTAAACACGCAACCAGTTTAATGATTTGATACGATTCTGCGTTTTACAGGTTTATGCAAATATCTAATGTTTGTTCTTTTGGTTGCCAGGTGTGAACAGCATCTCCCAACTTCTGCGGATTTGGAAGAGTCCCTCCAAATGAGGCCCGCCGAGCTACAGAGGTATTTATCTAATTACCGGGGTTTGATTCCGGTTGATGCATCTTCATCTCTCTCGGGTTGCCAGAGGGTTTCCTCTGTTTTTAGAATGAGACCCCAACCTGATATTACATGGTTGGCCGCAGGTTATGACGGACCCATGGTCTCATTCTGGTTACAATGTCTTGAGCAAATTGATTAAGGAGTCTGGCACCTTTCTGCTTGCGGTGATTTGGGTTTTTACCCTAGCTCCCGAGGCTATAGATTTCACTTGGTCTAGTAGACAGATGTGTATTATCCCTTTCGTTTTTTGTTGAACATTTTCGTGGCTACAGCCATATATTCTGAATATTGTGAAACCCTGGTTGACAACCAGCTTGTTACTAAATTTTGAACTCATATATAGCTCACGGCCTATGGTTTTTAATATATGCATATATATCACGGTTGTATTTCGCTATTGTTTGCTCATTATGCTGGTAGGAATGGTTTCCTTCTATAAATCGTAGGGTTTACTGGTTAACCGAATGCGTAATACATTCTTCTTATTTGGAATCCTGCTTGCTCGGATAATGTCCTGCATGCATTTTATTACAGAATGATTCAAAGGTTTATGCCGTATATTTGTTGAAATACTTATGTGTAAAGGATAGCAGAGCTGTCGCACCTGCATCTGACCTCTATAGATGTATGGTCGATCAGCTAAGGGTTCACCGCGACAGGAAACCCTGAGGAACTGTAAATTGTATAATGGTTACGCAGTATGGATTATAGACTCCTGTTATGATTCTAGCAGTCGATACATCTGCGACTTAATGCTATCGAGTTTTGATATTTCCTCGGCATATTTCAATGTTTATGTGATACATTTCCGGAATGTCTGTTAATATTCCTGCATGACTCTTGTCTGATATTGGTAATAACTCACGTATTAAATCTTTGTGATATTATACTATCAGCTGCACAAATCTTTAGATTCGAATTTATGTTTAAGATTTCTTTGCCGTCGTTTCGGACTCGCCAGAAACCCCACCTGCTACGGCTGGACCGATTCAGGGTTTCAGAGTTTGTTATTGCCTTCCCATTGTCTTATTTAATCTCTATTTGACATTACCAGCCGGTCGAGGCTATAGGAAAGGCATTTGTTTTTAAGATTATCATAAGAGTTTATGGCTGACTGTGATTATTGGACCACGAAATGAATCAACCAGAATGATTATCGGGGTTTGAGTAACCAGTTTTTCTGGCTCGGATATTCTTAGACTGTGAACCAATCTTCTTGTAAGAATAGGCTTGTTTAATGGTTCTATCGTCTTCTTTGTTTGGATATTCGAATGTTCTCAGTACTCTGTCTTTTGAGTTTTACAGATACTCTAAATATAATGTTTTTTCGTACAGAAAGTCAAGGATATATTTCTTGCTTGTACAGATAACCGGAATTGCTCTGTCTTTTGGTTGACAGCTATACTTTCTCTAACTTGTACAGTTGACCATAATCACACTGTGTTTTCTTTCTTTACAGCTAGGTTGTTAATATCTGGTACAGATAACCATAGTTGTACTATCTTTCGTTCTTTACAGCTAGTAATGTTTACATCCTGTACTGCTAACTACAGCTTCATTATAACAGACAATCACAAATACTTTTATAAGTTACACAGATAAATATGGAGACATAAGGGTCCGTTACTTACCTGGTCTCCACTGACAAGGTGAGTCTGGAACAAGTCTCCTAGCCCAAATCTCTGTGTAAAGCTTGTTATCCACCCAACCGTGAGACCAATCCTTCTAGACCTGAGTTTCCCCCCAAGCTTCTGCTTACCGGATCACTATCCTCAGTAAGCCAGCACTGTGTGCTTGACTATCTGGTCCTTACCAGACTTAGTCCATATAGGGTTTTTCCTTCCCTTTCTCTTTCTCTGCCTGTCTCTACCGCCCAGAGTTTCTCAACCAACCCCCTTTTTCCCTGGAAACCCTTCCAGTTAGGGAAGGTGGTTATTTCTAGTTTTATTAACTAACTTTTCTTTTCCAGTTCCCTTTGGGAATTCATATATCTTCATGATTAATTCTTTTAATCATTAATTTAGTGCACATGTCAAATCAACAGAATATCTTCAAAAGAAAATAAATTCCTCAATATTATTTCAATTCAGTTTTCTATGCTGTAGTAACTTTTAAATAATTACATTTTTACGGGGTCATCACATCTCCCCCTCCTGAGATTGGACATCGTCCCGATGTCTAGTGTCTCCAAACAGTTCCGGATAAGCTTTCCGAAACAGCTCTTCGTCCTCCCAAGTAGCCTCTTCAGGCCCATAGTGCTGCCACTGCACTTTAATTTGGGTAATAACCCGCTTCCGCAACTGCACTTCTCTCCTGTCGAGAATGCTCAGCGGCTCGACCAGGACCTCTCCTTCCGGTTCGACCTGCAACCAATAACAGTATCAGTTTTTTGTTCCAATCACTTTTTCAATTAGTTCAACTAAAAACAATCCTTACCCTTATATCCTGCCACTTGATCACATGCTTAGGGTCATAAATATACTTCTTAAGCATGGATACATGGAAAACATTATGAATTCTAATGTGGCTTGGTAAGGCTAGCTGATAAGCTACCGGCCCAACCCTCGCTAAGACCTGAAAAGGTCCGAAGTAACGGGGTGCAAGTTTAGCACAACTGCTCCACTGCAGAGTACTTTTTCTGGCCTGAATTCTGATGTAAACGTGATCGCCCACCTGATACTCTTTGAACCTTCTTTTCCGATCTGCAAAATTTTTCTGCCGATCTTGAGCGGCCTTCAGGTTGGCTCGCACCTTTTTGACCATGTCCTCCATCTCCTTGAGCATTTCTGGTCCCAATCTTAATTTGTCCTCCGGGCCACTCCAATTTGAGGGCGTCCGACATTTTCGTCCATACAAGACTTCAAATGGAGACATCTGAATTGATGTGTGATATCCATTGTTGTAAGCGAATTCTACCAGGTGCAAATAGTCCTCCCATTGTGTCGGTTTCTGCATGACACATGCCCTCAACATGTCCTCCACCATCTGATTTACTCTCTCTGTCTGTCCATCAGTCTGGGGGTGGTAAGCTGTGCTAAAATTCAGCTGTGTACCCAATTCTGCAAATAGCGCTCTCCAAAAGGCGGACGTAAACTTTACATCCCGATCTGATATTATAGTCTTTGGGAGTCCATGAAGTCTGAACACATTTTGCATGAAGATGTGCGCAATTTGCACTGCCCTGTAGGTGGATTGTACTGGTATGAAGTGTGCTGCCTTGCTTAACTTATCAACCACTACCATAATAGAGTCATTGTTTCTTTTTGTTTTAGGCAGCCCAGTTATGAAGTCCATTGATATAATTTCCCATTTCCATTCTGGAATGGGCAGGGGTTGCAATAATCCAGCCGGATGCTGATGCTCCGTCTTGATCTGCTGACACTCCAAACATCGCGCTAAATATTCAGCCACATGCTTTTTCATTCCCGGCCAGTAATATTCCTTCCGAAGTGCAGTCAGCATTTTCTGGTACCCGGGATGGCCAGCGTAATGGCTAGTATGAAACTCATTCAAGATTAAGTTTTTGAGGTTGTTGTCATTTGGTACAAACAATCTTTTTTTGTAAAGCAGCATTCCATCCCTGCTAACCTCATATTCCTGCGGACTTCCCTCGCTGGAAAGTGGCATTTGCTGCTTCACCCGTTGGTATTCAGCATCTTGGCTTGCTGCTGTTTTCATCATTTCCCGCAAGGAATTTTCCCACTTACTGAATGTAACTTCATACAGACATTGTACCTTCCGACTTAGTGCGTCTGCTACGCGATTTTCCTTTCCCTTTAGATGTTTAATGTCAAAGTCGAACCCACTTAAGAAGTCTGCCCAACGAGCTTGTCTTGCATTCAGTGTGGGCTGACTAAAATAATTTGTTAAGCTGTGATGATCTATTAATAACAGAAATTTCCTTCCCAAAAGGTAGTGCCGCCACATCTTAAGCGCATGTATGACAACTGCCAATTCCAAATCATAGGCAGAATACTTCTGCTCATGTTCCTTCAATTTTCTTGATTCATAGGCGATTACTTTCCCTTCTTGCATTAACACACCTCCGACGCCTTCTCCGCTGGCATCGGTGCATACCACATAGTCTTTGTTCGGATCAGCTATACTTAAAACAGGAGCAGACGTGAGTAATTGCTTAAGCTTCTCAAAACTTTGTTGACATTCAGAACTCCATTTGAATGACCTTCCTTTCTTTTGCAAAGACGTGATGGGATATGCCACCCTTGAAAAACCTTCCACGAATCTTCTGTAGTATCCAGCCAATCCCATGAAGGATCTGATATCTGCCACATCTTTTGGCACAGGCCAATCCAGTATGGTTTTTATTTTCTCAGGATCCACGGCAATCCCTTCCTTTGAAATCACATGACCCAAATACTGGATTTCCTCTTTATAGAAATCACATTTGCTGAGCTTAGCATACAACTGATGTTCTCGCAAAGTTTGCAGTACCATCCGAAGATGTTCCTCATGCTCCTCCTTAGAGCGAGAATAGATCAAAATGTCATCAATGAATATTAGTACAAATTTGTCTAAAAATTGATGGAACACACTGTTCATTAAACACATGAACGTGGCGGGTGCATTAGTCAATCCAAAAAGTAGCACTACAAACTCGTAGTGTCCATACCGGGTCCGAAAGGCTGTTTTAGCGATACCTTCTTCTTTAATTCTGATCTGATGGTATCCAGATCGCAGATCAATTTTAGAAAATACTGTCACTCCCTTGACTTGATCAAAAAGCTCATCGATCCGAGGTAAAGGGTATTTATTTTTAATTGTGAGCTTGTTTAGTTGCCGGTAATCAATACACATTCTAAGAGTTCCATCCTTTTTCCTGACGAATAACACCGGAGCTCCCCATGGAGATACACTGGGGCGGATATAATTTTTATCCAGCAATTCTTGCAATTGCATTTTCAATTCAGTCAACTCCGGTACACTCATTCTATAAGGTGTCCGCGAAACTGGAGCAGCTCCTGGTATTAACTCAATGGTAAAGTCTATGTCCCTCTTTGGAGGTAATCCAGGAATTTCTTCTGGAAATACATCTGCGAACTCTTTTATCACCGGGAGGTGTTCTAGCGGGTTTTCCTTATTCTTAGTTT
Organism: Pinus tabuliformis; assembly: GCA_031772625.1. Taxonomy (NCBI): domain Eukaryota; kingdom Viridiplantae; phylum Streptophyta; class Pinopsida; order Pinales; family Pinaceae; genus Pinus; species Pinus tabuliformis. The sequence goes on from CM062806.1 coordinate 927,211,644, forward strand.
CTGCATAGCCCACCTGAATAGCATACACTTGGCATCTATTCCGGATGCATTTTGCCAGCTGAGATGCAGTGATTGGTCGGACCTGCACTGGTCGTTTAATTCCCTGCATTTCTTGTTCTATTCCAGCATCATCCTTGTACCGTATAACCTTTGTTTTGCAGTTCACTAAAGCCCAATGCTTCTCTAGCCAGTCCATCCCAATTAAGACATCATAGGACCCGAGGGGAAGCATGTTCAGGTCTGCCACCACTGGCTGTCCTGCTATCACTATAGGGCAGCTTTTGACCTTTGCCATTACTCGTCTTTTGGTCCCTGTAGCTAGCTGTACCAGCCAAGGATTCCTGAATTTTTCAGGCTGCAATTTACACTGTTCAACTATCTTTGGACTAATATAACTTAAAGTAGCTCCAGGATCAATTAGAACAGAGATGGAAAGGTCTAAAATTTTACCTTCAAACTCTACCATGGTGGGCTGGTATTCTGCTTGGCGGTCGTCCAAGGCTGCATTAATTCTTGGCATACTTCGTCCCACGTCACCCACGGTGGATGCCTCATGAATCTGGGATATCTGGTCAGTTCCCTTCCTTTGCGGACAATTCTTGACATAGTGCGGTCCACCACAACCCCAGCACTGCACTGGGGGTCGGGTTGCTCCCTCAGTATCCATCTTGGCGGGTTGTTCACTCATTCTGGTTTCACCGATGGACTTGGCCCTGAATGCACTTCTCGGTGCTGCTCTACTGTTTTGGCTCTTGCTGCTTCCTTTGATTCCACCGCTTCGGCTACCCCTATTATTTCCAACAGCTTTACTGTTCTTTTTCTCATTCCATTTTCTGTTGGAACTGTCCCCTTTCTGTTTGCTCTGCTGATAGCAGATTCTGGCCTTGCGAATCGCTTCATCCATGGTTCTAGGATTGTCAAATTCAATCCTTTCCCTCATATACATGGGTAGACTGCTAACAAACCGCTGCACCTTGGCTTTTTCTTCTTTAAGGTAGGGTACATAGCGAAGCAAAGATGTGAAACGATTGATGAACTCATCCATAGTCTGCTGTCCCAATCGCAGATCATGGAATTCCTTTGCCTTTTCATCATAAAACCGTTCCGTCAAGTATCTCTCCTTAAAATATTCTGGAATTTTTCCCATGTTATGGTTCGTTCAGTTACCCCTTTACTGATTTTCACTTCCTCCCACCACAGTGTCGCCTTCCCTTGTAACTGGAAGATGGCCAATCGTGCCTTCAAGTTATGATCATATTCATATAACTGAAAGTATTTATTCATATTGATTAGCCATGCCTCGGCTGCTTCCTCTTGTTCCCCATCGTAATGTGGGGGTTTAATCTTTCGAAATTCTCCTTGCAATTCCACCTTTTAACGCTTTAAGGTCTGTTGTTATGATGCATTATCAGATTGGTCCTCTCCTTCTACAGGGATTTCAGATTCTGCGTGATAGCGTTCCTCCTCCGTTATTCTCTGCCGTTCTGCGCTGGGGTTAGCTAGTGGCGGGTTCTGTTTGTCAGACAAACTTTTTAATATCCTTTCCTGCTCCATTGTCAATCGTGCATTATCCTCCCGAAGCCGGGCCATTTCATTTTTCAGTTCTTGAACTGTTTCTAGTATGGCCAGATTCGTGTTGCGGGTCTCTTCGCCCAGCTGCACCCACAATTCTGGGTTGTCTCCAAAATTTGTTGCAGGCCCCCAATTGGCTGCAGGCCTGTGCGGTGCGCTGCCAGACCCCTGCATGCTAACTATTACTTGTGGTACCTTTGTTGCTCTTTTCCTTCTTCTTGACTAGCCTGTACCTAGCCTGGTCTGATCATGAAACATATAACATTGTGAGCTACCTGCACAATTTTGTAATCCCAAAAGATTATTAATGTCATAATGACCTTCTCATCTTTTAATACTTATTCACATCCCAGAGGCCACAGTATGGTTAATCTGGGCTCTGATACCAATTGTCACATGTCTACATGCTAATACTTATATGCATAAAAAAAAAATTTTGTTTATACAGTGCCATACCTTAGATATGCATCAGCACTCTATTAAATATATGCAACATCATGTGGGTCGCCACCACGACGTATTCAGGCCTAACCTAAGGCGATATATGGTGGCAGGTAATGTTTTATTAAAGCAATGTTTAATCAATGCACACTGATGGTCTATTGTTTAACCTTGATACGATGGTGTAATGTCACCCTTCGAGCAAATCAAGCCTGTGTTGACTTCGTTGGCTGGCACCTCCAACGCTGGACATCTGGCAACAGTGTTAAATTCCACTGTCCGGATCACGTGACAGGGGTATGGTCACTGAGCATGGATCTTTCCCGCGCCTTCCTCTTTGGTAGTATCGCCTCCATCGACGGTGTGCATCTGCTGCCGGAGATCAAAGGCCGGCATTGTTCCACGCTCTCACCACTGGCAGGTAAAGTATATACGTGGTTTCCTCCAGTATTTTCGAAGTTTCCCTCCCTCTGCTCAGCGATCTCCAGCTCTCTCTGCTTACCACTGCAAAGGGTGCTGCTCCGCCATTCCGCGCCGAGACCATAGCTACTTCAGGTACATGCGCCATTCCAAAGGGGTTTCACTCCATGGATCTCCAGTCTTGGCTCGGTCAGGTAAACACGCAACCAGTTTAATGATTTGATACGATTCTGCGTTTTACAGGTTTATGCAAATATCTAATGTTTGTTCTTTTGGTTGCCAGGTGTGAACAGCATCTCCCAACTTCTGCGGATTTGGAAGAGTCCCTCCAAATGAGGCCCGCCGAGCTACAGAGGTATTTATCTAATTACCAGGGTTTGATTCCGGTTGATGCATCTTCATCTCTCTCGGGTTGCCAGAGGGTTTCCTCTGTTTTTAGAATGAGACCCCAACCTGATATTACATGGTTGGCCGCAGGTTATGACGGACCCATGGTCTCATTCTGGTTACAATGTCTTGAGCAAATTGATTAAGGAGTCTGGCACCTTTCTGCTTGCGGTGATTTGGGTTTTTACCCTAGCTCCCGAGGCTATAGATTTCACTTGGTCTACTAGACAGATGTGTATTATTCCTTTCGTTTTTTGTTGAACATTTTCGTGGCTACAACCATATATTCTGAATATTGTGAAACCCTGGTTGACAACCAGCTTGTTACTAAATTTTGAACTCATATATAGCTCACGGCCTATGGTTTTTAACATATGCATATATATCACGGTTGTATTTCGCTATTGTTTGCTCATTATGCTGGTAGGAATGGTTTCCTTCTATAAATCGTAGGGTTTACTGGTTAACCAAATGCGTAATACATTCTTCTTATTTGGAATCCTGCTTGCTCGGATAATGTCCTGCATGCATTTTATTACAGAAGGATTCAAAGGTTTATGCTGTATATTTGTTGAAATACTTATGTGTAAAGGATAGCAGAGCTGTCGCACCTGCATCTGACCTCTATAGATGTATGGTCGATCAGCTAAGGGTTCACCGCGACAGGAAACCCTGAGGAACTGTAAATTGTAAAATGGTTACGCAGTATGGATTATAGACTCCTGTTATGATTCTAGCAGTCGATACATCTGCGACTTAATGCTATCGAGTTTTGATATTTCCTCAGCACATTTCAATGTTTATGTGATACAGTTCCAGAATGTCTGTTAATATTCCTGCATGACTCTTGTCTGATATTGGTAATAACTCACGTATTAAATCTTTGTGATGTTATACTATCAGCTGCACAAATCTTTAGATTCGAATTTATGTTTAAGATTTCTTTGCCGTCGTTTCGGACTCGCCAGAAACCCCACCTGCTACGGCTGGACCGATTCAGGGTTTCAGAGTTTGTTATTGCCTTCCCATTGTCTTATTTAATCTCTATTTGACATTACCAGCCCGTCGAGGCTATAGGAAAGGCATTTGTTTTTAAGATTATCATAAGAGTTTATGGCTGACTGTGATTATTGGACCACGAAATGAATCAACCAGAATGATTATCGGGGTTTGAGTAACCAGTTTTTCTGGCTCGGATATTCTTAGACTGTGAACCAATCTTCTTGTAAGAATAGGCTTGTTTAATGGTTCTATCGTCTTCTTTGTTTGGATATTCAAATGTTCTCAGTACTCTGTCTTTTGAGTTTTACAGATACTCTAAATATAATGTTCTTTCGTACAGAAAGTCAAGGATATATTTCTTGCTTGTACAGATAACTGGAATTGCTCTGTCTTTTGGTGTACAGCTATACTTTCTCTGACTTGTACAGTTGACCATAATCACACTGTGTTTTCTTTCTTTACAGCTAGGTTGTTTATATCTGGTACAGATAACCATAGTTGTACTATCTTTCGTTCTTTACAGCTAGTAATGTTTACATCCTGTACTGCTAACTACAGCTTCATTATAACAGACAATCACAAATACTTTTATAAGTTACACAGATAAATATGGAGACATAAAGGTCCGTTACTTACCTGGTCTCCACTGACAAGGTGAGTCTGGAACAAGTCTCCTAGCCCAAATCTCTGTGTAAAGCTTGTTATCCACCCAACCGTGAGACCAGTCCTTCTAGACCTGAGTCTCCTCCCAAGCTTCTGCTTACCGGATCACTATCCTCAGTAAGCCAGCACTGTGTGCTTGACTATCTGGTCCTTACCAGACTTAGTCCATATAGGGTTTTTCCTTCCCTTTCTCTTTCTTTGTCTGTCTCTACCACCCAGAGTTTCTCAACCAACCCCCTTTTTCCCTGGAAACCCTTCCAGTTAGGGAAGGTGGTTATTTCTAGTTTTATTAACTAACTTTTCTTTTCCAGTTCCCTTTGGGAATTCAGATATCTTCATGATTAATTCTTTTAATCATTAATTTAGTGCACATGTCAAATCAACAGAATATCTTCAAAAGAAAATAAATTCCTCGATATTATTTCAATTCAGTTTTCTATGCTGTAGTAACTTTTAAATAATTACATTTTTACGAGGTCATCACATAAAAAATATAAAATTATAACATAAACACATAATATATTAAATATCATATAATTTTAATTGTTGCATCATTAATATCAATTATACATCTTATTGATTTTTAATTACTAAAAAAACCATTTATAATTGAAAATTATATATATATATAAAATTAAAAAATTGAAATCAAATAAATAATAAAAATATATAATAAATATCAAAATATGTTATAATAACACTTAGTTGTAAAACTATTTTATTATCATTATATAAAACCTACATTTTCTTTTAAACTTAACCATTTGAAAAATTAATTTATATTGATTAGATTTTAAAATGGTGTAAATAAATTTTATCGATATTTAAATTACAATTCAATGTTGAAAATATTTTATTTCAAAGATTTAGGTTACCTAACTTTTAGCTACTTTCTTTTTATCCATTTAATTATTTGTTATAAGATCCAAATTTCATGAAACAAAACCTTTCACTGAATAAAAAAAGGAAACTCAAATTTTCAAACTTACTTCAGCCTTGAAACTAAAAAAAGGACACGACAAAAGCACAACGCATTTGTGCTGATCCAAATAAAAACAACGGGTTTTGAATGCTTTGATTGCACGGTTCGTGCGTTTGACTATTGATTTCATTAGAAAAGATTGTTGACTGGAATTTCAAATTTACTTTGCTTATTTGATTTATAGTTTTTTTTTTATGTTTTATATATATTTATGTTAGCGAGGTAGCTCAGAATTTTCTAGTCACAATCAGAAAATTGTTTATAAAATAACTTGCTATGCCGTCACAACCATTCAATCCATTGCACCCAGGGGTTAAATTTGACGGGTGACCCCACCTGTGAAGGAATTTTTTTATGACGTTTTTATTTTTACACTGCCTATCATATGACTTTTAAAATTTATTTGTACAAGTTTCATCTAATTTCAAATTGTACTCATAATTGTTCAAATTTTTCATTTTTTGTTGTACAATTCGGCTCAAGTCTCATTGCTACACTTTGTTTTGAGACCTGCTGATCAAATTTTTCTGCAAATTTTCCAGATTGTTCAAATGTTCTGAGTTTTTTTGTTTAAAATGGAAATACTGATAAAATAGATGGAAAATATATATAGAAACAACAAAAAATAATATTATGAAGTGAAAAAATATATATTCATGATTTGGTAATCAAATACCGTTCAAAATTTTACAAAACCGTCAAAAGTTTTATTTGATATTAAAAAATAAACGAGAAAAATGTAAAATCCATCAAATTTAAAATTAATTCTGTTTTAAAATTCGAAACCTGGGTGAAGAGTTGTATATATCTACGTTATTTTAAATCCAATCCAAACTATATATGTAACACTCCAGGCTGCAGTTAATGTTGAGTGCTGTATATATCGCTGAAATCCAAGCAATATATACAACATTTCAAGCGGCGTGTAGTTCACTGCAGAATTGTTATGGATCATTAAACCGTTAAGAATGAAAATTATTTCAACAGGGTATAAATTCTCATCCATAATAGTTTAGATACAAATAGTAAATACAAATTTGGTAGAAGATGAATTAAACAAAAAAAATATCAATATCTATATATAGTAATACCGGGTCCATATAATTCCATTCTGCATCCCATGCTGCAAAGGTCTCAAACTCGGGATATATTCAGATGCAGGGTATGAAATACAAAAACTGTACAGTTTTCACATTATTCACATTGACAATAATCAGCTAGGAAAAGCTCTGTTTCTGAGCTCCTTTGTTGTTTCCAGGTTCTTTACGTGTTCAGAACGACAACCAGGTTCCTTGGGATATGAGCAAATAGATGCAGATACATTTGCTAAATGGGTACATACATCTAACTCCTCTTGTTCAGGTCCATGGAGTTTACACTGTAAATTTTGACATAATGGAATTATTACCATGAACACTTATTCTTCTCCATTTCATGACAGGGGGACCGGGCTAAAACTTATCATCAGAACTTTTAGTACTATTGGTTACATAGCCTAGGAGTCAAAGGCCGTATCATTATATCCTAAATCCAATCCATTTCCAATTTTCCACCCATGAAATTAGCAGCTATAACAGTGTAATTGTTATTGTTATTTGTACAGAGAGAGAGGGAGGGATTTCAAAAACCTGGCAACGCTGGCGAATCGGCGATGTATATAAACTGATGACAGAAGCTGAAAACCCAACAGAAATCGCACCAGACACACGACCAGAACTCTGTTGGGGACCGGGGTTGATGTTGGTTTTCACTGTGTAGCATCTATGATCTCTGGTGCAAAAGTATAGTTGAACTGTTGACAACTCGGTCCTCGCAGTCCCCGCTCGAACATACATTCCCAGAATTGTATTTTTTAATGAAAATCCAATCACCGATTCACCTTGTAAGGCTTGTAACTTGTTACTTAAGTCTCCTGTTTCCATATCTTTCCATATTTTGGACACGCGGTCAGGGCCGCGGGCCGCGGTAGTCTGGTACTTGGTATTTGGTAAGTTTACAGTGGACCAGTGGTAAATGCTCCAGCGATAAATCTGAATGCGAATTGAATGCCATCCGATCACTGTCCTTTATCAGTAAATTCTAAACTTGCAAGTTGCATGTTCATTGTTGGCAGTTGCCCCCGCGGGCCGCCAACTTACAGCCTACAGCCACAGTCACTTCACTATTTATACCAACTTGGCCGGCGTCCGCGTTCCACGTTCAGTGTATGTGACAAGCTTGTGGAAACCGCCGCTTGTTACGGAGGTCCAACTATTTCTCTACCTTCCTGCCAATTAAGACGCTGAAAAGATTCTGTTACTGAATAAATGGGTCCCCGACTCCCCCTCTCATATTCTTTGTGTGAGAATTGTATACATTCCGCCGAAGGACCGTTGCTTTCGGGTTAATTGTCGCCGGCCCACAGGTATACTGTATGACATAAGGTTAAATATATATATAAAAGAAATTTATAAAAAAAAAAAAAAATTTAACTTTTAATTTTTAAACCTGCCCGTCAATATGACGTTTTTGAAAATTAATGGCAAGTTGCCCATGACTTGGAAATTTAAAACTCCAACGTATTTTACGAGTAAAAAAGAGAAATACGGACATACGGATGTCAAATTTAACCCCTGATTGCACCATTGAACCACCTTGAATAGTTCGCAGGTGGGCACTGGGACGGTGGGACCTGTCTATCCACATCGAATACAGACATACAGACAGTCCGTGCAATCATTGACAGGTGGGCACTAATACAGACATACAAACAGTCCGTGCAATCATTAACAGGTGGGCACCGGGACCTGTCTATCCACATCGAATACAGACGTACAGACAGTCCGTGCAATCATTGACGGACGTCACTTCGTGCCTATCCACCTACTAGTGCCGTATGATCCAGCCTATCCACCCACTAGTGCCGAATGAACAGGTCGCTTTCCCTCCTAACGTTCTCGGGAGGTAAATGTCGACATCACCAATGCTTCAGTGCGCAATTTCGATGCTCCTTGCTCTAGCCCTTCATCAATATGAATTCTCCTTGCAGGCCTCTAGGGACTCTGATCATTTCTCACATGAGCTTGGCCATCAAAACAGTAATCTGCCACAGCTGGTTGATCCAGAGAACTGTTTTCCATGGGCATGCATTGAAAATTGGCTCATTCATTTCCATTCATTTTCACGTGGTTATTTGTTGCTAACTTATACTTTTGAGCTACAAGTGGCGTTATCATAATCTCTTTACCATTACCCTCAAAATGCATCCCTTGCCACCATTGTTGATCTGATCGATGGATCGCTCGCTCCCAACAACTACAATTTGGAATCTGGTATGGGTTGAAGTAGCACCTCTGCCTACCTTGACCGCTGCTGCTTATAGGATCCGTTGCAATGGCCAACCGAGGTGTTATTTCAACCCCTACCAGACTCCAGTAGGGTTGAGATGAAATCAATTTGCTGCGAGCTGCAGAGTTGAAGTGTTGAAAACTTACAGGTGCATTCAATGTGGATTTCAAGTTCCTGGTTTTGTTTCATAGTCATTTTGTTAGAGTCTTTAACTTCATGTCCAAATTCCTTGTTTCGATTCATAGTCATTGTGTTGCAATCTCTCGATTCATCTCCTTGCACAATTTAATCCCGAACCCTGATATAGAGAAGTTGTTCTCATAAGGTTTTGGTGGGGATGAAGATTAAAACGCTCAGAAATTGGACTCGCGGAGTTTCATTTGTCTAGGAAATTTTGCTTATGTTGGATCGAATGTGGACTCCACGGGAACGGCTGTGGGGCAAGAAGAATATTGCTAATAGCCATTGTAACGATTTCAATGTTAGACCAAACCCTTAAAATTATTTTCTTTCCTCTCTCTTCATTAACTGTTATAACTTAAAACCCCTTGTTTGATTTTTATAGGAAAAATCAAGGAATGGATCCCAAATTTGGATCTGATTAATCTTGTGGGATCACTTTCTCTGCATGGGATCTGATTAATCTTATGGGATCACTTTCTCTCCATGGCCAACACCAAGAGAGATCCCTAGAGTTATCCTTGATTGTCCAACATCAAGAGAGATCGCAGACTGGATGCTTTGATTGACCTTGTGGAGATCATTTTCTTATTATTATTATGCGAAAGACCCGATAAATCCTTCCCAACCAAAATCTCTTCCCAGGGCACGTGTAATCCGAATTTGTACATAATCGCAATAACAATTTTGTAGGTCTAGGGATTAAATTACTCGGAAGTTTACTTTACTCTCAGGGTTTTATTCCCCAAAAATAATTCTTCTACTATTAGATGAAATGTTGAATCCACCGGAGCAGAAATGATGGCCGGGATTTTCTAAGCGACCAAGTTTTGGAAACCAGCTATATGGCAAGGAAGATTTAGAGGGAATTGCCAATCGGCAGTGTTTAAACAAAGCAATATCCTCTATCCAGATTCTATATTATCCTTGGTTTGTAACAGGGATTTGCTACCTTCTAGCATTGCCATATTGTAAGATCATCCATGGTTGACCTGACATCCGTATCACTGAAAAGATGGGGTCAGAGTTCAAAGTGTGCATTAAGTCTAAGACGCACAAGAGGGAGGCTAAATTCACTCACGATCTCATGGAGGTGACTGCGACATTAACTTTGCAGAATTAAGATGGCCCCAATGGGATCAGATAGAGACAATACACCCACTCTTAAACCTATGATTCTGAATAGTCTGCGAGATTGTTGTTTTGGTGGACCATATTTTATTAGGTTATGAGATAACCAAAATGTCTGGTTTTGTTTCTTGAGTCTCTATGGTGGACAAATTCGATGGTCTCCTTCAACAGAAAAGGATAGAAACAATAGTATTTTCTTTATTCTTTAACACAAAAAGAAACCACCCACTTAGTATGAAGAGTAAGCATTGCATGAACGGGAAATATATTCTGGTTTCGAAGGCATTATAAGGCAATGGTCAATATACGCGGGTTTGGAAGACATTATAAAGCAATAAAATTAAGCACAGAATGAAGGGTCAATATAATCTAGTGGTAATATAATCTAGTGTTGAAGACATTACGAAGCAATAAATTTTTTAATTTAATAAAAAAAATACAAGACTAATTTAGTGGCTTAAAATAAACTCTAATATTCTGGTTTCGAAGACATTATAAGGCAATGGTCAATATACTCTGGTTTTGAAGATATTATAAAGCAATAAAATTAAGCACAGCATGAATTGTCAATATATTCTAGTGTTGAAGACATTATGAAGCAATAATTTTTTTAATTTAATAAAAAAAATACTTTAAGATTAATTTAGTGGCTTGAACTAAACTCTAATCGGTTTAGTTAAAGACATAACACTCGCACTTAAATTTATAAAATCTGGAATGTAACCGCATGAAAACTCTTGAAATGGTGTAAATAATTAAATAAATATTGAAATCATTATCCTTCAAAGATATAGATTGTATAGGCCTTTGCATGGAATGTGTTCTTATTCACAAAGTGCATGGAGAGAAATAAATTATAAAGTGGTTTTAATAAAATTTATAGTAAAATAATTAAGTTTTCATAATATGATGTTTCAATATTATGGAAGGAGTGTTTTAATGGGGTTGATACTTATTCGAAGGGTTAAAAGTATATGTTTTTTTTTTAAATATTACAATTTCACATTTAAAAATGAGTAGAATATGTATAACTATGTAATAGTTGAATTTAGGTGGTGCTGGCTCTCATATCACTCACTTCTTATAAGGGAAAGGTTCCTAGATTCACTTAAAATAAAACTTGTTCTAATTGCACTAAAAAAAGTGATTTTAAAGTTTGAGATCAAAATATATATGTTATATGTGGCACTAATAAAAATAAAATAATCTAAAGTCAATGGTTATTTTTTAATCAATAAAATGAATAAGAAATAAATGTTTTACCTATTTTTACTAATTTTCATTCTATTAAAAAAATTATAGATTTATCTTAACTTTCATTATTATAATATCGATAAATTAAGAGGATGTTTTATTAATTTTTATTCAATCCATTTAAAAAAAAATAATATAAAAGCATCTTGATTTTAAATATTTTTAGAAGTACTTGATGTTTGCATTTAGGTTTTTTAATCCTTCCCAATGTATAATAAATTCAAGATGAAGAAAGAGTTATACTAGTTATTAATTCAAGAGGAAGGAAGAGTTGTATTAGTTATTAATTCAAAATGAAGAAAGATATCCGGTAGTTATTAGATTTTTCAAGGTAAGGTAATTTAGTTCTCTTTATATGATCCATTAACTTCCATATTTACAATTAAATCCTATGTTTTCTATTAAATATATTGAAAATCCCAAAATTATACTAGAGATATTTACGAATAATTTCACATTTCCATTACAATTATTCTTTTTCTCATTTTAGCTAGCTCTTCCTTTTGTTTATAGCCTGGAGATTTCATAGCAAAAGAGTGTGTAATCTATCCTTTAGAAATAAATAGATATTAGGTTTTCAAGACCATGTGTATCAATGGGAAATGGATTAAAGATAATCAATCCAAAGTGTTTGAAATTAAGTAAGAATATATCATTACAATGCTACAAATATGCTCAAACTAAATCAAATTTCTCTCTTGTGATTTCTACCGAAAGACTTTGTTTAATATATAGATTTACTTCAAAACAAAGTAATTATAACTATTTAAGCCTACTACTAGGTCAAATATACTCATGGAGAAATCAACATACTTGAATGAAAAGAATAAAAAACATATGATTCCTCCAAAAATAAATAAAATAAACTTTTTATCTAAAAAGTATTTGAGATTTTAAAATGAAAAGATGAATGTGGTAAAAGAAATTACTAAAATTAATTTTACAAGTATAAAATTTTCTATCTATAATAATCTTAATATTATGAAAAAAACTAAAACAAATTATAATTATAAGTTAATAACATTCTATGTTAATAATTTTGTAAAATTTTAAATTGGGATAGAACACTTTACCTAACTTACGATGAAAATAAAGATAATATTAAAAAAAAACTTACATATTTTACATAAAGTAATACACATTCCTTATTATTATTATTATTATTTGGAGTATTGTGATAATAAAATATGTGTTTATTTATATTTTATGATTTTTTAATCAAGAAATATATTTTATTTATTTTAAGAAATTAATAAATAATTCATAATTCTAGTAATAAATAATGAAATTTTATAAGGTTGAGAAATTAAGCCAATATATTTTTTATAATTTAAATTTAAAGAAATTAAAATATATACCAATTAAATGAAATTAATTAAAAAAATTAATTAAATAATATATATAATTTTAAAATTGAATTAATATTTTTAATAATTATCTTCAAATATAAATTTATTTTAAAATCAATAATTTTAAAATTTTAGTGGTATTTTAATTTCCCACTAAATGGAATTAAGAGTTCTGAAAATAAAGAAATGACCTCGTGCGTATTCAACTCTCTATCATTATTATTATTCTTATGGAAAGCCCTTTCACTATAGCTATGAGTTAATAGTTTGGTGCATATTAACTCTTTAACCTAAATTTTTGTTATTGATTCACAAATTTTTTTATTTTTTATTTTTATTTTTATTTTTTTCTCAGAGAGAAAAAAGCATAATTTGTATTATATTGAGTCTGTATAAACAATTCCAGATGGTACATATCATGCAAAATACATAAACCATAAGCCAGAGGAAAGTTCTTCTGAGAAGATGCCACAAAAATAAACTCAGAAAGAAACCCAAAATACAAAAAAACACCTCCAGCACCAGCTGGGAGTATAAACAGAGATAGATACAACCATATATTAACCACCAAAGCCATGAGAATCAACAAGGAGAAGCCATAAACAGATCATAAGGAAAAATAGAAAAAGGTCAGAAACCCGTAATACAGAAGTCCTGAATGAAAAAAGACTCTCCGTCTGCTGAAATCTCCAAGGACCATGAACCTAAGCCAAGTTGAAGACACTTCTTTGACAGGAAATCCGCAACCTGGTTCAGGGCCCTGTAGATGTGCTGGATGGAGCTTCCTTCCATGAGACCCCAAAAAACATAATTCTATCCATCCAACCAGCTAAATGTGGGCATCTGATGAGGCTGTTACCATTGACGTGATCTACCATGGATTTGGAGTCCCCAAAGATAGAGATGGAACAAATGTCAAAATAGATACAGAAGGCGAGAAGACCCGCAAGGGCCTTTGCCTCTGCCATGCTGTTTGTCCCCATTCCTGCATTCCAAGACAGACTATAATGAAGATGTTCATTCATGATAATGAACACCCCACAGCCACATGAATTTCGTTGGGCAGCACCATCAAAGAAGGCCTTCAGGGGCCTGAGGATAGGATCTGGCAGCGCATTTCTGTTGATCTTTTTCAACTTTGGACCCTTTATGGGGACCGAGTCGTATATGAGAGATATGTTTTGTAAAATATCCATGAGAGGCTCCTTTGCATCATTGAATATTTTATTGTTTCTCCATCTCTAGGCACACCATAAAGCAATTACTAAGATCGGTCTCCATGATTCGCGTTGCCTACCCCACCAATCAAAAGCAGCATGTGTAGAGGCATGAGAAACAAGAGGAAATCCATATAAAAAAGCCAGATCCTGCCATATTCTCTGAAAAGAGTTGCATTTGAAGAACATGTGAAAGTTGGATTCCTCTGCTGATTCACACATTTGGCACCTACTCGGCCCATGCCAATTTTTTTTCTTTAAGTTCTCCTAGGACAAATTTTTATTATAATACACCAACCATGAGAAGTATATGAATTTGGGAGCGCACCCTGATTTCCAAAACACTGTTGGGAAAGATGGATGAGGGTGCGAAAACTTGGAAGCCATCATATCAGCATAAATATCTCTTACACATACCTGTTTGTTAGCACATGGCAAAATCCAGACTAAAAAATCATGTGGCTTGGACCGGATAAACTCACAATTTCTCAGAGCGTTCCTGAACGGATTCTATAGACTCAACAGAGACTTCGGCAAACCAATATCGGCAGCCGATTTCCATATAGGGAGGGGGCCGTGCCAATCTGCAATCAATTTATCCCAAGTGAAGAAGCCCTTGCCATGAAAGAAGAAAAGAATCCTATCAGGAATTGATATGCTCTCACGCCCACTCATTATTGGATCGATTCCGATGAGGATTCTTTTACCTGTTTGGAGGCTCCATTTCAGGTTACTCAAGAAGAATTGTTCTATTTTGCGAAAACTGAGCCAGATGGCAGAGCCGCCCTTTGCACCAATCCTTTTTAAACGATACCAGTGTTCCATACCTTTACCTCTCATGTATTTGATCTTAATGGTATTACTCCAAGGCCCATCCCCATAGATACCTCTCCACAAAGATTTGCACAGAAGCGCTTTCCCAAAGGTCCTCAAATCCAATAAGCCCCAACCACCTGAAGACTTCGGCCTAGAAATTTTCTCCAAAGAAGTGAGATGATATTTCCCTTTAGCTGAATTGCCACCCCAAATGAAATTTGCTGTGATCTTGTTCATTTTCTGAATGATGCTTGCTGGGAGGTAGAAAATGTGGGCCCAATATACAGCAAGTTGCAGAAGAACAACACGCATTAGGACTATTCTTCCAGCCAGAGATAAGCATTTATATTCCTAGGAAGAAATCTTTTTATAATATTTATCAATGAGCCATTTCCAATCATCTTTTGAATAACCCTTTGCCTTTAGATGAAATCCCAAATATTTTACTCCATCCTTGATTGACCTTGAGGCGACACCAAACAAATCAGCAATCCACCCCACCATTTCCATATTGGCGTCGTTGTGGTATAGGATGGATTTTGACTTATTTATTTGTAAACCTGTGGCCCTTTGAAACCTATATAGAATGTCGTTAAGACACCTCCATGTAAACCTGCATAGCATCGCAAAAATAAGCACATCATCAACAAATAAATTGTGAGAAATATAGTTGTTCCTGCATATCTTCACGGGTTTACAACTGTTCTCTGATACGGCTTTATTGATATGAAGGCTAAGGGAATTCATCGCCAGGATGAACAACAGCGGCGATAAAGGGCATCCCTGACGCAAACCCCTTTCCGCCGAGAAAAAAGGGGAAGGAATCCCGTTTATAATGACTGCATAATTCACGTTCTCAATACATGCCATAACCCAATTAATGACATTTGATTTTAGGCCAATCTTTTCTAATAAACACCTGATGAAGCCCCAATCTAAACAGTCGTAAGCTCTTTGCAAATCAATCTTCAATATGGCCGCCTCAGATCTATTAGAGAGCATGGAGAACAAGCTTTCCTGAGTGTTAGCGACAGTGTCCATTATATTTCTGCCCTTTAAAAAAGCATGCTGGTCCTTAGACAATGACTCGGCCAAAGTTGCTTTGATCCTCTCTGCTAAAATTTTAGAGATAATTTTGAAGGAAATATTGCACAAAGAGATCGGTCTGAAGTCTTTAAAAGAGTCCGCTTCCAATTTCTTTGGGATCAGGGCTATCTGCGTGGATGAGGTGATGGGATGGATGCTGCCAGAGATTCTTGCTGCTTCTATCATTCTCAAAAGATCTAGTTTAATGATGTCAAAGAAGTGGATGAGAAATTCTATTGTCCAGCCATCCAGGCCTAGGCATTTATCCTTCTTAAAAGCCTTCATAACTCCTAAGAGTTCCTCCTCAGTAATGGGATGAAACAGCTCTTCATTTTTTGCATCATCAAACATTTGGGGGGCCAGCTCAATACCCCAAAGAATATCCTGAAAACTGCTATTTTCCCTTCTTTTGTACTGATCTTTAAAATGTCTAACTGCCTCATTTGAGATTTCTTGTTGAGAGTAGAGAAAACCCCCCTGACCATCACTAATTTTCCAAATAGAGTTCCTCTCTCTCCTGGCGTTTGCAAACCTGTGAAAAAATTTGGTGTTCCTGTCACCTTCCTTGAGCCATATCGCCCTACTCTTCAGCCTCCATGAGGCCTCCTCCTCCTTTAGGATTTTCTGTTTTTTCCTTTCGAGCTCATTCAGTCGGCATTTCAAACTGAATGGGAGAGAGTTGGCTTTCAATAATTTAGAAATATCAGTCAACTCCTTTTGTATTTCTTGAAGAGCCAATCTGTCCAACTGTCTTTTTTTGAGTTGCCAAGCCTTTACCAATTTCCTCATAGAGGAAATTTTTTCTCTAAAAGTCATAAAAGGAGGACCCGAGCTGTTTGCTGATAGTTCCCTCCAGGCTTTTGTTACTTCGATATTGAAAGCAGGGTCTTCTAAGAATGTTCTGTTGAACTTGAAGGGGTACCCATTCCTGAACCCCTTTTCCCTCCAGCTGAGACAAATTGGCCTATGGTCAGAGATGAAAGCATTTTCGATGGTCGAAAAGGGCATGCCCATTTTATCAATAATGCTGGCATGAACTATAAAGCGGTCAATTCTTTTTGCAATGTAGGCTCCTTCAATACGTCCGTTATTCCACGTAGGCATCATTTTGGATGGGACGACATCTACAAGATTCCTGTGAAGGAATTCATACTTAATTTTGTCTGAGAGCAGATCTCTCCTCCTGCATCTCCCCTAGCTTTCTTCCGAACTTAGAGTAATATTAATATCACCTCTTGATTAAAGCCCACCGAGTGAAGAGCAGCAAAACCTCTAGCGACACCAGAACCAGAACTACAAATGACGATGATGAAGTAGGAAAGGAAAGATTACAAAAACGAGAAGGAAGGTCTACCCTGTGCTAGAGCGCGCAGGGGACGAGGAAAGCTAGCCAAACTTTCACTCACCCTTCAAGGACTGAATTTATAAACTGCCATCTGGGTTCGATGCTTGAAAGATGGGCAAACTAGCGAGGTGAACTATCGAAAGGCATAGAGGAGGAAAGCCAAAAATTGGCAGGTGGCATACTCATGAGGCGTGCATGGCTTTGCGCAGCTGCAATGAGCTATCCATGCATTGGCTTCCCGCAGACCTCCTTTGCACTGATTGGTGACAAAAGAGAGACATCCATGGCTGGAAATCGTCTGGTTGGTCGCTTTCAGTCTGCCGCTCCCATAGAAGATTTTGTTACGTTTCTAAAATTCATTGATTCACAATGTTAAACATAGGGGAATTGAAATAATAATTTTGTTAAAATAGAGATTATCTAGTTTTTTAATTATGCAATTTCTCTCAACTTTGAGGTCTTATGGAATTGTTCAATCAAGACACTGCGCTGATATTTAACAACATATCTTAGCAATATTTAATGTGCAATTAAGATTTCTTAAAGAAATATTACGAGTAACTAAATGAACTTGCACATGCTTAGCTTCTTATTTGTAGTATTATTTCTAAATGATGATTGCATGAATATATTATAGTTCGAATGTGAGATGGTATATAATTTTGTTGCCAGCGTGGAAAGTATTTTTAGGGAAAAAATTAATTGTTATTTTAGTTTTCTAAAATTAAAATTTAATATCTTTTTCTTTGGTAGGTAAACATTCGCTGGAGATTTGAACCACTGACCTATCACAAGGAGTGCCTTAACAATGCATCCATTCATCGTCAATCCAAAGCCCCATGGACAATTAAAATTTAATATCAATTAAATTGTTTTAAATATAAAATTTAAGATTAAAAAAAATTGACATAAAGTTATTTTAAGATAAAATTTTATATTTAAGACAAAAATAATATTTTAAGACAAAATTCCATATTTAAGAAAATTTTATTATCGAAAACTTTATATTTCAACTTAAGGTGGATGAGGATATATTGAATTTTTTTTTTTTAATTGAGGGTATATATTGATTCTTAAGGAAATATGCTCAACATATGCTTAGTCTTAATGTTTATCAATGACTTTAGTGTATTACAAAAGTTGTTAGGTTGGATTGACTTTTAATAAAATTAAACTAGCACAACCATGTTAATAAATGTGGTTGATAAAGGTGGATAGGCTCATATCAAACACATATATCAATTACTAATAATATTAAGAATAAACGTTATTAATGTTATTATCAATAATATTAGTATAAATATAAGAACCATATTAATAATAATTAATATTATGCCCACTGGGCTTTGGATTCATGGTGAGTGAGTGTACTGTTAAGGCACTCCTTGCGATAGGTCACTGGTTCGAATCCCTCGTGGGTGCTTACCTACCAAAAAAAAAATTATATATATATATATATATATATATATATATATATATATATCCCAGAGGAACCCAATAGCCCACCTGACACATAACTAACAATACACCTTTGGGGGGTTACAATATGTCCTCCTTCGAGTAGCCTAGATCACAACAAGGAGATTTGACCTTGGGTCTTTTGAGTTTTAACAATTTCACATTTATCGGATTAACCAATTGAGCTACCCCCCAGGACTAATAAATTATTTTAATAATCAAATAATCATTTAATAAATAATAATGAAGTAATTATTAAATAAACATTTAATAAAAATAAAACAACAATTTAAATGTGGTTGATACAAAATTCAACTTTAAATACTTCATTAGAACATAGTTATTAAACGCTAGCCTCTTCCAAAACACAATGAGACCAACGACAAAAGCTACAGAAATTCAAATCAACAGGATAATGATCACGACCATTCACACTTTCCAACCAATCCCTTCATGCACTATCTTGCATTTTTGCATAACATTGAAAAGAAGAAAGAGGTAAAATACGCAAACCATCTATTGATTTCACTCTTGATATAGCTCTAGTTGTCTGACCCTACCTCTCTCTATCTCCAATATCTACATTCGCTCGTTGCAAGGGAATAATATTAAACCCAAGGGATAAATATTATAAATCCAAGGTATAAAAGCCCTAAGAAAAATATTATACCCTAAAATAAACATGGTTGACGATGATTTACCATCATTGGTTTTCATACTGATATGATGTTTGTCACAATGTGATGTTGGACTATGTTTGACCATGGTTGATTTTCATATCGAGACAAACTTTAGCACATTGCGATGTTGGACCATCATTGACCATGGATGACCATGATTGTAAACCCAAGGGATTTATATTAAACCCTGGGATTAATATTATAGACCCTATGAATAATATTATACCATAGGAACACGAACCAAATAAAATGAAGGGATTGATATTATAAATTGAGGGTAATTGATCCAGGTGGCTCTAGGGACACACACACGATAAAGAGGGCTTATGGAAGCTCAAAAATCAAAGTGATCGGAATTCTTTGGAACTAGGACTAGAGCAGATATCTTGTCGTCCTAATCACAATGGTGTGAATGGTTTGTCAATCTGAGCTCTTATGAGGGAGAACGAGCCAGTCAAAGTTTTGGTCACAGTTTGGTTGTGGGCCAGGTTTAAGTGTCCTACAATTTGACTGACCCCAGGGCATGAAACGTAGCTCCCGAAAGTGGGAAAATTTGTTGGATCGTTAATTTGTCTAATATCCCCTATATTAGACAAATTCATAAAAATTTGTTTTGTATTAATAAAAATAAAATATATATATATTTTTGGGGTGGCGGGTCACCAACCCTGCCAACCCCCAACCAATATATAAATTTTTTTAATTAAAATTGGCTGACGAGCCATGACCCCTGCCGGCCCGAACTGCCATACCCACGATATATCATAACACATATAGGTGGTGGGCGGGCCACCTCCAGTGGACCCTACCCACACCCCACCTCCATACTATACACAAATGTGAAGAGGTTGGTGGGAGTTGAACCCACAGCCAGCGGGCCTGTCGGCCCTACCATCGTGGCGGCCCCATGTGGATTTGCGCCCAAAACCATAACCCATAGTGCCATTTCTCCAACCAACCCACATTTAATGCAAACATTAATACAAAAAAACGATTATGATGCGCCCAAACCATAACAATAAATCTGCCAACCGCAACCCTAAAAAAGAATCACATGGTTAAGGGATTCGAACCCGTGACCCACAGGTGGGCCTAACGACATACGGTCAAGCAAACCAACCAATGCACTACGTGGTTGGTTTTTGAAATCTCTGCCACACCTCTTATTATAACCCTTTGTTTTCATTTTGCACAGGGGAGGCACCAAACGAAGGATCGGAACCCCATTATGCATGGTGAAGCACGAAAATCGAGACACATTTTTTTAATTATTTTGCAGGTGGAACCATGACCCTGGGAAAAGCACAGGTGAAACCATGATTGAGCTAAATTCTCAAGAGGTTGAAGTTTTTCCAGTGTCCAAATTGGGAAAATATTATGTCGATCTTACACCTCTCAGTGACACAAACCTGATGACGGAAACTGAATTTTGATCTGAGCAGCAGATCCTCAAAGGACCCAGAGGATGGAATCCTTGAGGAATCTAGGGGGAATCTAAAAGATTCCTATAGCCCCAAATTTCCACTTTCTCAGAATCCAAAAATTTGACAGTCGATTTTACACTATTCGACACCACAAATATGATGGTGCAATCAAATTTTCCATTTGATCATTTCATTTTTTGGCCACTTTTCAAAGTGGAGTGTAGGTGTCAACATTCAATTTGCGAGCAGTCATTTCCATGAGATTTGATGCCACGAGATTGATGGTACGACAAACTTCAGTAGCTTGACATCCTTTTCTTTAGATAGCCCCAAGATGTGAGGTATATGCATTTTGTTCATGTACTTCTTTTTGCTATAAGATGCATTGTGTTGTATAGATCCCTGTTTGATGTTTGATGTGGGATCTTGTTTTGTTCTTGATGTGAGATGTACTTCTTGTCATGTTTTTATTGAGATCCATTTGTCATCATGTTGATGGGATACTCATGTTGTAGTCATGTATGTCTAAATTCAGATCCATTTGATGCCATGATTGGCAGGATGCTCATTATTGTCATATATGAAATTATGTCATACTGATAGGAGTCCTTTTTGAATGAGAGTTCTTGCAGCGAAACATTTCTTGGAGCCACTCCTGCGTGAGGGCATATTCCTTGTATGATAGATAAAACACACGCATGTACATCATCACTCTTTCCAGCACTTAGTGCAGCGCCCTACACCATCTTGACACCGGGCCCAGAGACGTAGTCCCTCCTGGACGAACTCCGTTATCAACGTCTTGAGTTTTATGTTGTTGATGATTGTCATGTTCCTTCTTCTTTAAAACATGCATATCTATTCCTTTATGATATTTTAAATGCAATTATAATCACATCACAAAAGCAAAATATCTTGGTTAAATCCGGTAGTTGAGTCAACTCGGATCAAGTTTGGTATCAGAGCGGTCTTTGCATGGATGTGAATTGCAAGTGTGAACAATGGAATGTGCAGCGACAGAGGATGAAAAAGCAATGTACGAGACTATGCTCAAAAATTCCAAAATGGTGGAAGTAATGTATGAAGCTCTACAAAAAGAGACAGAGGAAAAGAAGTGATTGCAGCTTCAGTTGCGAGCCACGGAAGAGGCCCTAGAAGAACTGAAGCACAACAAACAGAATCTTCAAACAGAGAATGTTGAATTGAAGATGCTTCTACATGAAGAGAAAGAGGAAAAAAATAGTTTGCTACAACAAATTCAAGCTAAGGACGAGGCCTTGGAAAAGTTGCAGCATGACCCATGTGAGGTAAAAATAGTTCCCCGAATTCATGTATGTTTCCTGATGATGATTTCGCTATTTTTTTAAATCATACCACATGAATTGGCTCCAAACTGTTGAAGAAAATGGGGTATGAAGGAAAATTCTTGGGCACTAATGGCCAAGGAATTGTCAACCCCATCAAAGTGGAAGAATTACCCCGTCAGGCAGGACTTGGGTATGTCAGGAAAGAAGTTGGGGAATTTGTCAAGATAGACAACGAACCACCAACAACAGATGATGAGCAACCCTCATCAGTTCTTTGCAACTCGAAAGTGGAGGTAAAGATGTTGATTTACTTTCAGTTTCGTCTTCACATAGTATGATTTCTGTTGGAGATGTGGAGATACCAATTACAGGGACAAACATGAGGCTCCTTAGCAGGATGAGGTACAAGGAGGGAAAAGAACTTGGTGTTAATAACCAAGGCATAACTCAACCATTGGAGGTTATGCAAAGACCTCGATTTGTAGGCTTGGGATACACCGAAGGAGAATGCTCAAAGGTGTCAGATTCTTCCGAGGTATCATCAAAATCATCCAGGAAAGAGAATGATGGGAACACATCACCATCATCCCATGGCAGTGGCCATTGCAGGGAGAGAGCTGAGGCAATCCCTTATCACCATAATGACACCAAAGATGGCAAGGAAAGGTATAAGCAGTTTCGATATTCAAACGTTCATTTCGGTTATAATCATGTTGTTAATGATGGACATAAATCATGGAATCTAAAGACATGTACCTTTTGTGGATTACATAACCATACATTTTCTAAGTGTTGCAAAAGAATAGCATCACACAAAAGGAGGAGGCATGAAATACCCTCTCAACATCAAGTAAAGAAACATGTTAAGGAGATCTGGAGGAAGAAGATTTATTGCAGTCATTGCAACAGAGGTGGCCATCAAAGAGCCACATGTTGCAGGCTCCATTGGGAGCAACGCCTTAAAGACAAAGTGTTGGTGCATTAACTAGGTGAAGCAGTTATTCGACAAGAAAAACCACCACAGGGGGATGACCCATTCACATTGATAAGTGAAAAATGGTTTCTAGATATGTTAGCTTGTCATGGTTGTGCTTTTGTAAATCATTTGTGGCATTTTAAAATGTTAAAGTGATTATCTTTTCCATCACCTATTAAACAACAATGATGTATGGTCTTATTTTGAGTTCCATGATAAACTGTGAAAGTGATGTCGTGTTTCCATCACTTGTCAAAGAAACAATATTGTTTGGCCTTATTTTTGTAAATCATGTGTTGCAGTGATGATGTGTTTTCCATCACTTGTTGACACAACAATGATATGTTGGCCTTGTTTTGGTAGCTGGGGGATTATTTCCATTTTGATGTAAACTTGACCACCGAGTTTGTGTTATAAACTTGTGGCAAGTATGGGATGTTTGGGTCATTAGTTGGTCATGTCAATCAAGAATGTAATTTTCAGAATGGCACTATAGGTTTGCAGAGGTTGCAGGTGTCGGCTCATCGCTTAAGGCTTCGAAGAACAAAGGTGAAGGAGATGGAAGTGAGACCTTTACCGGATGCTTGTGATGTACATAAGGTATAAATAAGTTGTAGATTATTTTTCATTCTTTCGGAGGACCGAAAGCTCCTCAATGGGGATGATTGATCCAGGTGGTTCCAGGGACACACATAGGACAAAGAGGACTTATGGAAGCTCAAAAATCAAAGTGATCAGAATGCTTTCGAACTAGGACTAGAGTGTAGATCTTGTTGGCTTGATCACAACAGTGTGAACAGTTCATCAATCTGAGCTTGTATGAGGGAGAAAAAGCCAGTCAAAGTTTTGGTCAAAGCTGGGTTGTGGGCTAGGTTTAAGTGTCCTACAATTTGACCGACCCCAGGGCATGAAACCTAGCTCTTGAAAGTGGGAAAATTTGTTGGATTATTAATTTGTCTAATATCCCCTATATTAGAAAAATTCAAAAAAATGTCTTTTGTATTAATAAAAAAGAAAAATTATATTTTTGGGGTGTGGGGCCAACAACCCTGCCACCCCCCGAACCAACATATAACAAATTTTAATTAAAATTGGGCGACGGACCATGACCCCCTCTGGCCCCAACTGCCACACCCACGATATATCATAACACGTATGGGCGGTGGGCGAGCCACCTCTGGTGGATCCGACCCATGCCCCACCTCCATACTATACACAAATGTGAAGAGGTCAGTTGCCCCATGTGGCTTTGCACCCAAAACCATAACCCACAACACCATTACTCCAACCAACCCACGTTTAATGCAAACATTAATACAACAAAATGGTTATGATGTGCCCACACCATAACACTAAATCTGCCAACCACAACCACAAAAAAGAATCTGGTTAAGGGATTTGAACTCATGACCCGTGGGTGGGCCTAACGACATACGGTCAGGCAGACCAGCCAATGCACCATGTGGTTGGTTTTTGAAATCTTTGCCACACCTTTTATTATAACCCTTTGTTTTCATTTTGCATGGGGGAGGCACGAAACGGAGGATCAGAAGCCCATTATGTAGAGTGGAACAGAGGCCAAGGTGGAGCACGGTAATCGAGATGCATTTTTTTAATTGTTTTGAAGGTGGAACCATGAACCTAGAAAAAGCACAGGCGGAACCATGATTGAGCCAAATTCTCAAGAGGGCAAAATTTTGCCATTGTCCAAATTTGGAAAATCTTATGTTGATCTTACACCTCTCAGTGACACGAACCTGATGGCGCAGACATAATTTTGGCCTGAGAAACAAAGCTTCAGAGGACCCAGAGGAGGGAATCTTTGAGGAATCTATGGGGACTCTAAAAGATTCGTGTAGCCTCAGATTTCCACTTTCTCAGAATTAAGAAATTTGACAGTCGATTTTACACTATTCGACACCGTGAATCTGATGGTTCAATCAGATTTTCCAATTGATCATTTCATTTTTTGGCCACTTTTCAAAGTGGAGCTTGCAGTTATCAACATTCAATGTGCGAGAAGTCATTTCCATGAGATTTGACGCCACGAGATTGATGGTACGGCCAGCTTCAGAAGTTGGACATCCTTTTCTTTAGATGGCCCTAGGATGTGAGGTATATGCATTGTGTTCATGAACCTTTTTTTGCTATGAGTTGCATTGTGTTTTATAGATCACTGTTTGATGTTTGATGTGGGATCTTGTTTTGTTCTTGATGTGAGATGTATTTCTTGTCATGTTGTTATTGAGATCCCTTTGTCATCATGTTGATGGGATACTCATGTTGTAGTCATGTATGTCTGTATTGAGATCCCTTTGATGCCATGATTGGCGGGATTCTCATTAATGTCATATGTGAAATTATGTCATACTAATAGGAGTCCTTTTTTGAATGAGAGTTCCTACAGCAAAATATCTCTTGGAGCCACTACTGTGTGAGGACATATTCATTGTATGATAGAGAAAACACATGCATGTACATCATCACTCTTTCCAGCACTTAATGCAGCGGTCCACACCATCTTGACAGTGGGCCCGGAGACGTAGTCCCTCCTGGATGAATTTCGTTATCAACGTCTTGAGTTTTATGTTGCTAATGATTGTCATGTTCCTTCTTCTTTACATCATGCATATCTGTTCCTTTATGCTATTTTAAATGAAATTATAATCACATCACGAAAGCAAAAGATCTTGGTTAAATCCGGGAGCCGAGTCAACTTGGATCAATAATAATGAACCAAACGGAATAATTCTAAGACCCAAAGGTATTATAAACACAAATAATACTACACCCAAGGGATTAATATTATAAATGCAAGGTATATAAACCTTAAATGGATTGATATTATAAACCCAATGGAATAATAAAACCAAGGGATTAATACTAAAAACCCAAGGGATTGAAAACCCAACGGATTGATAATATAAACCCAAAGTAATACTATTAAACTGAGGAGATAAATATTATAAACCCAAGGAATATAAACCCTAAGATAAATATTATAAACCTAAGGAATATAAACCCTAAGATGAATATTTGTCACAATATGACGTTGGAATATGGATGACCTTGACTGATTTTCATATTGAGACAACATTTGTCACAATGCAAAATTGGATAATGGTTGACCATGGTTGATCTCCATATTGAGACAATCTTTGTCACAATGCGACGTTGGACCATGGTTGACCATGGATGACTATGGTTGTGACAATGTGATGCTGGACCCAGAGGCAGTCTTTGTCACAATGTGACCATGGTTGACCATCGTTATTGACTATGGTTGTGATAACCTTTATCACAATGCGACATTAGAACATGGTTGACCATGGTTCATTTTCATATTGAGACAATCCTTGTCATAATGCACTCAAGACCAGAGGTTCCAGCTCACCATAGAAAGAGGAGATCGAGATACACTCAAGATCGACGTCGCCTGAAATGTCAAACAAACTATCCTGCAATGAGAGAGATGACATGAATAATTAAAACTAGGATAAAAGAAAAATCGTAGCTTCAGAATTCTTGGAATGTCCCTAGGGAAGAATTGTGCCTAAAAAATGTCACAAGGTCGCAAAGGTCACGGGGTCGCAGGGTCACAAAGATAAATTATGTGACTTAGCAACTAGGGTAGGCTAGGTCGTAGATTACAAGAGGTCCCAAGATAAGCCATGTCGCATAGGTAACAATTACAAAAAGGTCACGAGGGTGACACAATCATAAGATCGCAGTGAAGGGAGATCGTGAGGTTGCTAGGTCGCGTCCTTTTTCCTATGGTGGCTTTTGGTCGTGTGAACTGTTCCTCAGGGTGGCTCGGCGAAGGAAAAGAGGATCAAGATGAGTCCCTTGGGACCTACAGGACTAGACAACTTGATCACTAAGAGGGAGAGCTTGCTTAGGGAAGAGATGGGACTGAGTGACTGGGCATAAATGAATTTGGGAGGAAGAATAGGTTGGCTAAGGGTTTCAGGATTAAAATTGGTTGTTAACCTTGAATAAAAACCCATAGATTAGGAAGATGCAGGGTCAGGGTAGACGAAGAGGATAGATGGCAATAAGTAATGATAATCAGGAAGAGGAAGAGTCACTTACTTGGTAGGGTTGTGCACTTCTCCAAATTGCTGAGCCTCCTTGTCCTGCAACGGACCAAAATGAAATGATAAAATGACCGGTGATGTCAATCTAATTTTAAAAAAGGTCACACATGCAGGGTCGCAAAGGTCATGTGGGAGATAATTTACCCTTTTGTGACTTAACGACCTCTCTTATGAGGTCGCGAACCCACAAGATCATGAGGTCATGAAGGGGATCATTTCATGGATCTGTGACCATATGACCCAGTGACCTCATTAGACCTAAGGTCGGGAGGTGAAAAATTCGTAGGAAGAGTGAAAGGTCACATATTTTATCTTGTGACTTAGTGACTTAACTTGGCCAAAATCAAGAAGATCACATGGTCACAGGTTTTAGGTTCATGAAAGTTGTCTTGATGCAACCTGCGACTTAGGCAAAAAAATAAACCTTTGAGTCTCCAAGAGTTAAAATTGTGATGGGGTCACAAGGGATTTGGCTAAATAATGAGACTTTGGAAGTAAGTGATGCACATGGACATAGGACAAGGGCACTAATATTTGAAAAGTCGGGAATTTTGGAGGGTTGTTGTAGCAGTTAAAACAATTGGCGATTCGTTCGGAGAACTATGCTTGATCTCGGCATGAATCAAACCTTTATTAGTGCTTTGTTTCAATATTACGAGACCCAATGATTCCTCCAGTTGTCCTCTAGTATTGATCAGCAGCCCCTAACTACTTAGACTCGACTTATTACCACATAGAGTAAAGACCTTCCCGTTGGCTCAATAAAGGGGTCCAAGTAATGATATGAGTTGTAATGGTTTTCAGTATAGTAGTTATAGATCTCTTGTGTTTCTCCACTACTAGCAAGCCTCAACAGTATCTCGTTGGAGCAACTACATAGAAATCACAAATGTTGCTTCGCTACAAGCGACCCTAGAGAGTACCCCGACAAAGTCGTTGCATCGCCTCTTTGCGCAGGAAGCGTTTATCAATCCATTTGTCATTGTTTGATTTTATTCATTTGTTAATTGGCACTTATTCAAATGTGCTCATTGGAACTTATTTATATGGAATTTATTAGCTTAGGTGGATGAGGGATCTCGAATTATTTTACTTGCAAGAGAGGTTGATTCTGGTTTTTAAGAGACTTTATTATTTTCCCAAAATATTTGTTGCTCATTAAGATTTTTCCTTTCCCCTTCTCGAGCCAGCCGAATAAACCAATTCATTCAAAAATTACATCCAAGTCAGTAGCAAGGGCTAACTGTTAAAGGATAGGGTACCATGGATGACTATAGTTCCCCACTAAAAAATATTTCATCACTCTACCTTGGTCACAACTTTAGGGCTGATCAAGTGCAAGCACATAAAAAATATATCTCAACCACTAGTGTAAAGGTTACCTCAACCTTAAGCTATCTAACCATGGAAATGGTCCATAATTTTTTATTTAGGGCATAAAAATTATTAAAGGACATAAATATAAGGCGTAAAGAAGGTGAAAGGGTAAAGGAAAAAGGAGGGGCTAAGCTAAGAAAAACGTGGAAAATGAAAAGAAGGAAACTATAGTACAGAGGTGGACAAGCAACTACAGGAGCTACTGTTGCACAAAAAATTGTCACCTTGACATTCTGCAATCTCTGTGAGTCCATTACCACTCATACTCTCCTCCTTTGCAAGTCTTAAGCCTCAGTTCTTCATATCAAGCCTTGAAAATAAGAGAAAGTCCTCAAAAGTCTCTAAAACTCTAGTTCCGCACTTTCTCCTAGCATTACCTGCGGTCCCGCACCTAAATCTCATGTCCCCTGCGCACCTGACCGCTCTGTCCCTGTTTTATGGGTGTGGACCCCTGTAAAGTTAAAAAGGCGCAAGTATATTCTTGAAAACTCACTTTAAGTCATTTCTAGAAGCTTCTGGAAGGAATCTTGAGGTGGCAAGTTCAACTCCCTTAAGGTTCATGCATCCCATACCTTAAGGAGCTAACCCCTTGATGTGAGGAGCTTATCCCTTTGAAGGAGGACTCTATCCCTTCATAGGTGGACCTGTAACCTCCTTCCTCTGCACTATAAAATGAAGCATTGGGCTGGTTACTTGGAAGGTTGAACGCTGAATATTTTTGAGGTGAAATGCTACTGGAACTTGTTGGACACCTAATCCTAAATGGGTTAGTGTGGAAGTTGAATGGACAAAAGCAGTCCAAGAGACCTTGGGATCTGAAACCCAAGAGTCACGTATTGTACTATAAATGTATATCTCCTGTTAATAAAAAAATGTACTCACATGATTTATCATTCCTATTCTATGTTTCCCATGTGTGTTTAACATGGTATCAGAGTAGGCGTATTCCTGCCCTGCATAATTAATGTGAGCCATTTGTCTTATCGCCTTTCTGTGCAGTCATTTCTACCATCAATTCTGCATCTCAGGAATATTTTCTCACGAATATTTCTTTAGCTAAATGTTAGCTACTCCTGGCGCTGTCCAGCACTGTCCAAGCGGTTCTTCTGACATGTCTGTCTGCCATATTTTTACCTGCGCTCTCTGTCCATAAGCATTTCATGCTCTCTCACTCGTTCATAAACGTTTCTGACATAAACGTCTCTGACCTGGTAACTGCGCCTGTTGCATACTATGTCAGTGCGGATTCAATTGAAAATTGTGGCTTTGTGTTGAACGTTTTGGAATTTTGAACGTTGCTATTGATATGACCTTGGAGCAAACGAGCACACGCCCTAACCGCGTGAACCCATTCCAATTGGTTAGGAATTTGGGGTGCCAGAGTTTCATGTCCAGCACGCGGACCTTGCTCGTGCAAGACCAGTGACCCCCTTCATCTTTGCATAGAATCCACTGCGTCTCTGCCAAGCCTGTGCTGCCTCTGTCAAGTTAGCGTTACTGAAACAATAGCCATTACACCGTTCTGCTAATATGCTTGAATAGCCATTACACCGCATACTTGTAATAGCCATTACACCGTTCTGTCAAGTTACGGTTACTGAAACAACGCATATGCATGCTTGAATAGCCATTACATATGATATGCATGCTTGAATAGCCATTACACCATTCTGTCAAGTTACGGTTACTGAATTCGAGCGAGAAAGGAGCACGGAATCGCCCTAATTCCGCGGGAAGCGTTGAGGTTTTGAGAATTTGAGGCGTTGTGGTTGAAGCTTGAAGCACATGCAAAGCAGTGCTATAACAGGCGTATACATATATATCAGGTGGATATGTGTAGCGGTCAGTCCATGAGGGAGCTGCGCCTTTGTGCATGGTAACGCCGTTCCATAACCATCGCCATATCAAAGTAAAGACGAAGCAAGCCTCTGTCTCTGCCCTCCTTTATACAGGCTTGATTTTACACGTCAGAGATTGTGTGATAGGCGAGTCATAGCGTAACAGGGCCGAGGTCTGGACTCAGAAGCCGAACGATATAAACTGTGGGTTCGTTGGGTGATAACCGTTCACATCTATCGGTCTTGAAGGAAGCCATAGCGTAACAAGGTGAGGCGAAAGGATATAAATTACTGTATATATATATATATATATTACTGAGTCCGAGGATTCAGAAGACAGCGGATCTTTGATTGGCATCTTGCTTATTTTGTCTTGTGCTCTCAAGCAGATTTACCTATCATCTGTTGGAATAATCTTGCAGATACTCTTAGTTATTGTTTCTTTTGTCTCGTGCTCTCAAGCAGATTTACTTGTCATCTGTGGGAATAATCTTGTAGATACTTTGTAGTTATTGTTTCAAGAGAAATGACTAGAGATCAACATGAGCACCTTTGTTTTTGAAACGATGAAGAGGAAGCGTTCTGTTATTGTTTATGCACTCATTATTTGTTGAACTATATTGTAGATACGCTTCTTGTTTAAAAATAAGTCACTGCAGGGATGGCCTTGCATATGGCTTGTTGGATTGTATTGTAGTCACAACCACTCTGGTGGATAGTGGATGTGAGACCACTGCAACAGCAATTGAATCGACATTACCATTGCATTGTCTTCCAATCTAAGAGTGATTAAAACGTCAGAGAAGAAAGGCAAAGACCCCATTGGATTACGCACTGGAGTCGAGCATTTGCTGGGATTCATAATTGCTGGGAGAGAAACCAAGTGTCAAAGACATCCAGCTTGCGCTGTAGCTTGATTTGTGCATCAGTAAGTTCAGGGTTTTTCATCAAGATTGATGATCCGGGATAAACTTCAACAAGCCCCAGAAGCATTAGGTTTGATCAGGGGAGTAATGCATGGTGGTCGGAGGATCCTGGTAGGAGCGGCCTGGGCTGCATCAGATGGTGAAGTTAACAACATGAATTGTGCATTATGTAAGTGAGCTGAACTCATTCTTCACTAGCGTGCTGGTTCTACCTTCAGGAGTGCTCGAACTGTTTGTACTTCAACTGCAGATTGTGGAAGACATTCATTTTTTCTTGCAATGGTTGTTTCAGTTGAGCAGCATATCACTGTACCTGTGCTTGAAATCTTAATGAGTATAGACTATTGGAAGTGATGTTTGGTGATGTACCTCTGCTATAGAGGGTCTCAAACTTCCTCATCTCATTGGATGTGTGGCTGTGAATATATTGAAGACACTCCATATTTATTTCTCTGTCTTGGAGCTGAATACGTTGCATATATTATCACTGTGGTGTTTTCTCTGTAATGATGGAGCTTCTTTGATGTTATAACACTTATCTACAGCCACTGTTCTTCCTAACATTTGCTGGTATATTCTACTTCAGATCTCTGTTATTATTAGAGTTGATATATCAGAGGTATATGTAATCCATTCCTGTAGTTGAAGTTCGAATTTCAAAGAAGGAAGAAGTCATTTAGTTGTGCATCCATACCTTCAGCCAAGCGTATCTTGGTATACCTGAGCATTTTAAGGGTGAAACATATCTATTGTATCTGTGTTGGAAGGACTTTGAGCCTCTCATTCTTGCTGGACACAAATCTGTTAGTGATTGGCTAAATTCCTAGCTGGAATCTCTGTATTTTGAGGGCAGAATACATAATAAAGCCCTGCTGAAGTTTTTAACACATTGCTGGTGGTATTTTGATTTGTTTATAAGAAAGTTGAAGTGCGAATTGATTGAAATCAACCTTTGCAACAACATCAAGAATGTGTCGTCCAGGAGTGTTTTCAAATCGATGGCGAGATTCGACCAAGAAATTTTGACCTAGATATTGTTTTGTTGGTGATATTAGGGGCGAAAACGTTGCAGCAGACAAAGGATGTTGTCTTAAGGTTTCAGAAACAGTCCTGGTTTAGTACAAAACTTCGCGGATTTTTTATTCTTTTTGCATTCCTGAGCTTCCAGAAGGGATATAGAGGCAAGTTCTATAAAGTTTGAAGGAATCAGCTACGTAACTTAATTTAAAAAGTCTAGTCAGATGTGAAATTTCTACAGAATTTAAAGAACAGAATCTCTAAAAGTCTGGTATTGGACAATGTATTTTTCAAACTGATATTCTTAATTTTTGAAATCTTCAATAGCTGGGGTTTGTCTAGACTTGCTATAGTCTCCACTAGGATTGTTGAGTGTTCATTTCTTTGTTGAGACAATGGCTAGATTTGATGATGTATTAGAGTTACTGAATACACTAATACACTCCACTATTGGTGGGAAGGTAAATGTTAGCAAAGACACTCTTTGTGACATTCAGACCTGCATGCATGATGCACAAGAAAAGATCGAATTTTTGCAGCTTGAATCTCAGCTACAGCAAGAAGAATTAAAACAGAGAAGTCATTCTGAACATGTTTCTGTTCAGAACACTGACACTGCAACCCATCAGAAGCAAGTCAATAATGTTACAGTTGATTCAGATTTAGTACCCAATAAAGCAGCAGTTGTACATGCAGATGCAGAAACTCAGTCTGCACTTCCCAAGCCCATCATCAGACCTTGGGAACAACTTGTCCACAACAAGCACAGAACTGGTCTTGGATATGACAAGGACTTGTCCTTTCATATTCCAGACTACTCAAAGCCCATTCAGTTTCAGAGTGCTAGATTCATTCATGACAGTTCACCTGCTCCTCATGACAGTGCAGCTTCAGCTGTTCCAGACTCTGCCCCTCTTCCACAGCAACAACAACAACAAAAACAACAGATCGTGAAATTCCAACACTGTGACCGAGTTGGCCATTTGAAAGATCATTGTTTTGATCTTCATCCATGTAAGCACTGTCATAAAACCAGTCATTCTTCACACAGTGCTTCAGAAATAAACGTCCTGCAAGAACAAAGATTCATCTCGGATGGATCGCTTCTTGGCAATGGGCATCAACAGCCAAGAAGATATTCCAAACACATGTCAGAACTTGTTCCAGAATATTGAACAGTCTTGCAATTGAGTTTTCTCCATCATCTCACCTTGTATCTGACAGGGGGGGAAATGATGGTCATCTACAAGCTTCAAAGTCACATCAAGCGAGCCTGAGCCACAACCTGCCAGACCAGTTTCAGAGTTGTAGCCAGAGACAAAGATGCCCATGAACATGCCTTCAGTTGGCAATCTGGGACACTTCCTCTAGCAGAAGATTTCAGCTTCTTGCCAGTTTTGGAAGAATTCCAGGGACAAAATTGAGAACACTTCCTCTAGCAGAAGACACCAGCCTCTTGCTAGATTTGGAAGAGTTCCAGGAATTGCATTATGCATTCCAGAGTTGTTGGTTATCCTTAAACCATCACAGGTTGAGACTTCCCTTTTCAAGTTGAAGTTTTACCTTTTATGCAGGGTGAGACCTCCCTTTTATGGTTGAAGGTTTCCCTCTTTAAAACAATAGGATCACTTCCTCTAGCAGAAAATTTCAGTTTCTTGCGAGTTTTGGAAGAGTTTTGGGAACTGCACTAAGCGTTCCAGTGTTGGTGGTCATCCTTACACCACCGCCCTTTATACCAACATTTCATAGAGCACATTCAGCCTAGTGCTGCCATGCATTTTTTGCACATTTTGTATTACAGCTCTCTTCTTGGACTCATACATAACCCTTCGGATTAAGGGGGGGAATGTTGGACACCTAATCCTAAATGGGTTAGTGTGGAAGTTGAATGGACAAAAGAA
This sequence comes from Pinus tabuliformis, assembly GCA_031772625.1. NCBI lineage: Eukaryota > Viridiplantae > Streptophyta > Pinopsida > Pinales > Pinaceae > Pinus > Pinus tabuliformis. The sequence goes on from CM062806.1 coordinate 927,245,817, forward strand.
GTCCAAGAGACCTTGGGATCTGAAACCCAAGAGTCACGTATTGTACTATAAATGTATATCCCCTGTTAATAAAAAAATGTACTCACATGATTTATCATTTCTATTCTATGTTTCCCATGTGTGTTTAACAGAACTTAGTCTTCCTAATTGAGATCTAATGAGGAGAGATTACATACCTCTTTGATCTCATTTCGAAGAGTGTAAGGCTTTTCAAAGTAAATGAGATTCCTGTTTTGACCCTGGGAAGAGCTTGTTCAACATCAAGGTCGAAAAGGTTGTAAGGTTCTTCTACTTCAAAGTTAATACAAATAAGTTTGTTTTTCTCAATAAGCTGTTGTTTTATGGTTTATTTTGTGGATTCCTTGATCAACATAATGAACATGATTTATGATATTAGCTATGCAGGTGTTATTTGATGTTTTCCTGTTTGTGATTGCAGGTTCTCAAAAGGAAACTCTTTTGGACGGTTGAAGGATGGCTACTACAAACTAGCGTTGGACTTTAGGTAGGGTCTAAACACCTCTATAGTTTTTATTTATGAATCACATATGTTTAGAGAAAGATAAATTTATTTTTCTGCTTGTTGGTAGATATCTTTTGATACTAGGGAGATCGGCCTTGTTCGCAAGATCGATTTATCCGGCCAACAAATTAGCGACTCCACTGGGGAGTTGAATTTGGTTTTTGGTTTTACTTTGTCTTTGACTTGAGAAACTTGTTCTCGTTTCTGGTTTCTGCTTGATGTGTGTTGGATTGGGTAGTTTTCAAAATCTAGATTATTTTTTGTTTTTTCGAAGTTTTCAGGGGACCACACTTTATCTTTACAAATAGTGCAGGCATCTCCGCACTTTTCCGTTAGTACATAGAGCGGTACCGCATCTGGTTCTTCTCGAAGCATGCGGACCCTGTAAATTTTTTTGAAAACCTAAAAATGTTTTCTTCCAATTAAGTTTAGCTTATTTACAGCTTTTAGTGTCTACCCAAATCTGCATGTGTTCTGTCAAAAATATCTTGCGAGTGAGTTCCATTGCTATTTTTGTTTTAGATGATTTTCTAGAAGCTTTGCATGCCTGGAGTGGTTTTCACTTGGTCTTTGTAGTGACTCAAAGATCAAAAGCCTAAGAAACCTTAGATTACCCTAGTGTCTTTTCGTCTTCCTGATGAGTCTGACCTGTTTGTGAAATCTGTCCTTTGTGAGAAATAGATTTACTTTTCTCTTTGCAAATCTTTGAACAAGCTTTGTCATAAGTTTTGAATTTCATTTTTATAAAAGAAAACATATCTGGATGTTTTTTTATTGATTTGTTATTCTGAATGAATGAATCCTTAGTTTGCTGAACAACTAAGTAAAACGTACTCAAAAAGAATTGAAGCTTTTATACAATTAGGTTTTTAGAAGTTTTTAGAACTCAGGATTAGTTTTGTAGTTTTGAGTGTTTTCTAGAACTTGTAGATCTCTTTTGAAAGAAATTGTTTTTTGTAGTTTTGAGTTTTGAAAAAGAAAGGGATTTATTGTGAGCATAATTAGTAGTCTCGTTTTGAGTTCTTATTGAAAAAGACAAAAGATTTTCTTTTCATTTACATGTTGAAAGAAGGATTTGTTTCTCAAAGAATTGCATTCTCAAACTCTTTCTTTTAGCTAGGAATTCATTGAAAGAAAATGAATTGTTTATCATTTTAGGTGCATTTTTTAGTGTTTTTGGAGTTGAGTCTTCACACCATCAAAGTTTCATTTCCATACCTATTGACTTAAAGAACAACCCATAAAAGTAACGCTTAATTAAAATTGATCTATGAATCTTTTTTATTTCTAGGGCTCTTATCACCAATATAGCTTAGGCTAGTATCCTTCTGGCCTCATTTCTATTGAAGAACTTGTCAATCCAGACGAAGATGTAATTCTTCCCGAAAATCAACCAACTATAGAATCTAGGGAGTGTGAATCAATTTTCTACAGTCCTTTTAAGAATGATGCTTGGTACGTATCATTGACAAATTTTTTAGAAAACCCGAGCCTTAGTTTTTCATCACCTCGATTTCCTTTTCATCCAACACCCAGAGGTTATTATCCTCTGTTGAATATTTCAAGACATTCATCTATGTTTTCCCAAACACCAAAAACATTTTTATATGGCGGTCCTTCTGTTCCTTCGGGGCACCAGTCACTCACTGGTACTTTTTCAGGAGCATCTCCTTAACCAATCGAACATGGGCTATCAACTGGTAATAATGGAACTCAAGCATTGAGCGTAGAAGAAATCCTTATGATGTTTAGTAGTACTCCAAATCCTCAACCTCAAGGTAGTTAGTTATCGCCTGGGGGGCAACCTCAAGGTAGTCAGTTACCGCCTGGGGGGTAACCTTAAGGTAGTCAGCTACTGCCTAGGGGGAAACCTCAAGGTAATCAATTATCACCTGGGGGGAAACCTCAAGGTAGTTAGGTACCACCTGGGGGGCAACCTCAAGGATAGTACATACCGTCAAGACAATAGATACCTCAAGGTCAACCCCAGACTCAGTACATACCTCAAGGTCAACCCCACTATCAATATATACCTCAAGTTCAACCCCCTTTTCAATACGCTCCTCAAGGTCAGTACCCAACTCAAGGTTTCCAACCACCTTCTGGTCAACGATTTGTACAAGGAGCTGGAAATGTATCGCTTAATTATAAACCCTATGTTCAACCGGGTTATGGTCCTCCATATGCACAACCTTTTATGGGTTCATACCCCGGAATGAATATGGTGTGGATCCATCTCAAACTCGACAGACTATGCAACCTAATGTGCAATTACCAAGTCAACCTGGACAACCTTTGGTTTTTGGTCCAACCCAGCAACCTGTCTAGCCTACTGTTCAAACCTCTGCACCTGGTTTAGTTCAGCAGCCTAGGCCTAGTTCACCTCGAACTCCGCCTCAAACTGCTGCTGCAACTATTGCAGCTTCTGTTCAACCTACCACACCTATTTCTGGAGTATCAGTAGCTCCAGTTTCTACTATTCCTGCATTAGTGCCAACTCCTCAAGCCTCTTTACCACAGTCAAGACCTACAGTTCAAACTTCGGTCTAGATGCCTGTAGGACAAGCTGGTCCAAGTACGGTTGTGACAAGTCAACCATAATTTACTTATCAACTGTACTAGGGATAGTACCAATTCGGTCCTACTGTACAAAACCCAGTTTATCAGTATCAACCGTACCCTGGCTATACTTATCAACAACCTCAACAACCCCAGTTTGGTCCGGTTAATCCTAGTTTTCCAGGAGGTTATAATATTCCTAATGCAAATCCAATTCCAAGTTATCCTGGATATCCTCCTCCTGGGGTTGGTCTTGTTACCCAAGGTTTTCGTGACCCTAACCGTCAGTTACCATTTATTGAAACTTTGGATTTACCTGATTTGTCACGCCTTATGAATGATCTGATTTACTATCTTCCGTATTGGTCGCCAATGCCTAATAAGTTGCCCAGTGATATCCCGAAGTTCGAGGGTAAGTTAGGAGAGGATCCATCAAATCATGTGATGACTTATCACCTTTGGTGTGCATCTAATTCCATCATTTATGATTCAATTCGTTTACATCTTTTTCAACGAACTCTGATTGGTATTGCTGATAAATGGTACATTGAGTTACCACAAGGCTCTTTTTATAATTTTAGTCAGTTAGCTACTTCTTTCTTAACTCAGTTTTAGTTGTCTGTCAGATACGAAAATGGCACAAAATTGTTAAGTTCACTAAAACAATCCACGTCCACATATATTTCTGATCATATTCATGAATGGCCACATAGAAGGCGTTTAGTGAAAATTTTTATTCTAGATCAAATTTAGCAGAATGTTTTGTTAAATCATTGTTACCTAAAATCACTGAAGATGTAGCTAAGGCAGGAGTTGTTACTGAAGAGCAAGTCATTGCTCAGGCTCAGTACCTTGACCTCATCTATACATAGTCAGGTACTTTAAGTACTTAAAGCAAGAAGAAATCTTCAAAGAATTCTTCTCCTATTATAAATTTACCAGATTCCCCGATAGGAGACTCTTCCGCTAAAATTCCTGCTGATATCCATGTCGTAGAATCATCTACGACCAAATCAAAATTCGGTGGTAAAAAGAAGGGGAAGAAGAAAAACAAACAAAACTCAAAAGAGAAAATAGATAAAAATGAATCTACTGACGAGAAACGTAAACCTCACTATCCTCGTATCATTTGTGACGAGGATAATTTTACCAAAGACTGTCCACATCGAGCAGAGGTTTCCAAAATCATCGAAGGATCTCAAATGCCTGCTGCCTTGAAGGATCCTTTTCCTAATCAAGATAGTAAGATGATTGGTTCTTCCTCAAATGCCTCGAAAGAACCCATTGTGATGACGTCTCATGTCAGGATTGTGACACGATCACAAGATTATGGTACTAAAAATCTTGTTGGTGGTAAAGAAGCAGAATCTTCTAATTCAAACCCATCAACTACAAATCCTCCTAGTTTTGATCCGCAGCTACAAATCGAGAAACCTAACCCTGACTTAGTAATCAAACCGCTTGCTAAAGGTATACTTCAGAAATCAGCTTTCAATCCACATGCAAGAGCTGCTCAGAATTATAACATTGTTGAAGACTTAGCTATTTCCCCTTCAGCAATGTCGGCTTTGGAAGTGCTACAATCATGCCCAAAATAGCGTAAATTACTATTGTCTGCTATAGGAGCTATTGATATTTAGGATTCGAACCTAATAATATTCGATTTAGAGAATAGTACACCCTGCCTACCTCATCAAATGGCTTTCCAAATTCCAGTGTTAGTCAAAAACAGACCTTGCTTTCGGACTGTGATTGATGAGGGAGCTTCTATGTGTATTATGTTGATCCAGTGTTGGAGATCGCTTGGTTCTCCTACACTCAATCAGTCTCCGACGATTCTAAAGGCTTTTGATGGCCGAGGGTTCCATCCTTTTGGTATTTTGCAGGATTTACCTATAGGGGTCGAAGGCAAAACTGTAAATCTAGATGTGGAAGTGGTTGATGCCCCTCTAGATTACAACCTTCTCTTGGGTCGCAGTTGGTCTTACGCTATGACTGCTATTGTTTCATCGATCTTTCAACTTATCAAGTTTCCTCATAACGGAAAGATCATTACGATAGACCAGTTGACTTATTTCTCATCCGACCCAGCCTCTTCAGATAGTATTCAGCATGTCGGTAAAACAACTATCCCTTACAAGGATGTTGGGGTAGGTTTGATTAAAGATTCTGGTTTACTAGGAACTTTTTCCTTCCCTCCTCCTAACGTATTGCCTTCTATTGCAACTATTCATATGATTTCATTGAACACTATTGCTTTTGATGACTCTTGGATTGTACCTTCTGATTCTGAGGTGGATTCATTTAATGGCGTGATGCCTTTGAGTCCCTTTGAAATTGCATATCAAGCCGTACAGTCGTTTTCTGACTCTTGTTCAACTGAAACTGATCCAATGAATGTGGTCCATGGAGAATCACTTTCAATATCAACCTCAGCTTCAACAACATTTTCTGAGCCTGTTCATACTGATGAGAAGATTCGTGAACTTTTGTCTATTGATGATTTACCATGGGAAGATCTTCATCATCGATCTTCGTTTTTACTTGAGCTTGATCATTTTGAAAATGATTTTTAATCTATTTTTACTACTAACTATGTCAAAGAACCATAGAATCCATTTCAACATCCTGATTCTAAGTTAAATTTGGGAAATATCTCTTGAACGGTTCCTATTGACATTTCAGTTAAACCTGGAATTATTGAAAACATTCATATAGGTGCTTCCTGTGCAGACGATGAAATCCAAACTTATAAAGCGCTGTTTCAAGAATTCTGTGACGTGTTTGCCTGGTCATATGAAGAAATGCTAGGAATCGATCCATCAGTTGTTGTCCATGAAATTAAAACTTACCCGGATGCTAAACCTGTCCGACAACATTTGTGTCAGATACATCTGAGAAAAGCTGCTGCTATTAAAGCTGAAGTTGAGAAATTACTTCTAGCAGGTTTCATTTAACCAATTCAACGGATTGGGTATCAAATATTGTTACTGTTAACAAAAAACAAGGAACGATAAGAATATGTATCGATTATAGGGATATTAATCGAGCTTGTCCTAAAGACAATTATCCAACCCCATATATTGATCAAGTTATTGATGATTGTGCCGGCAGTGAAATGTTCTCCTTTATGGATGGTTTTTCCGGCTACAATCAAATCAACATACTCCCTGCTGATCAACCTAAAACGACTTTCATTTGTCCATGGGGGACTTTTGCTTATTGCAAATTACCTTTTGGATTGAAGAATGCTGGAGCAACTTTTCAAAGGGTTATGTCTTATGCATTTCATGACATCAAGCACATTTTGTAGCCTTATCCCGATGATTTACCTGCCCATTCATTACGTAGAGCCGATCATCTCACTCATTTACAAGCTATCTTTATGAGATGTAGGCATTATCGAATTAGGCTGAATCCACACAAATGTGTTTTCTGTGTAGAAATGGGCTGTTTACTGGGATTTGTCATTTCAAAAGTTGGCATTCGTGTCGAGCCCTCGAAGGTTAAAGCTATCGTCAAATTACCTCCTCCTTCAACTCTTCGCCAACTCTAGAGTTTGCAAGGGAAAGCAAACTTTTTACGTCGTTTCATTCCTAACTACGCTGAGATAACGAAAGGTTTTACGAGGTTGTTGAAATAGAATACTCCATTCTTTTGGGATGAGATCACTGACAAATCTTTTGATGCACTTAAACATGCGTTAACACATGCACCGTTATTGCATCCTCCCAATTACAACCAGGATTACTTTTTGTACCTCGCCGCTTCTCATTCTACCATTGGGATGGTTTTAGTTCAGGAAGATGAATTCAACAATGAACATGTGATTTACTATCTTAGTCAAACTCTGAATCCGACTGAGCTTAAATATTCGCATGTGGAGAAAGTGGCCTTGGCAGCTGTTCAAGCTGTCTAAATATTTCGTCATTGCATCTTATTACGCAAAACCATACTAATTTCTAACTGTAACCCTATGATGTACATCTTGACCAAACAATTGCTAGGGGGAAAGTATTCCAAACGGATAGTTATCCTGCAGGAAATTGACTTGGAATTTGAAAATTCCAAGGCAAAGAAATCCTTGGTTTTGCAGAACTGATGTGTGATTTCCCACGTACTGATACTGAAATTGTGGCAGAAGAACCCATCGCGGATGAATCCTTGTTTCTTATCAGTACTCTTGATACATGGTATGGAGATATTATTATTTATCTCCAAACCCAATCTTTTTGGCCTGAAATCTCACAATCTCAGTGATGGAAAATACATTTCCAATCCCAACAATATAATATTATTGGAGATATACTCTATCGTCATGGGGCGGATTCTGTTTTCCGACGTTGTCTAACTCATGAAGAAGTTGAAAAGGTTTTGAATGACTGTCACTCTGGAGCATGTGGCGGTCATATGTCTAAGTATGCCACAGCCCAAAAGATATTGTGTGCTGGTTATTTCTAGCCATCCTTATTCAAAGATTGTATCTATGTAGTACAAAAATGCCGCAATTGTCAAATTTTTAATCGTGAGATGCGTGCTCCACCCACTCCTCTCCACCCTATAATTATTGTTGGTCCTTTCGTAAAGTGGGGTATTGACTTTATTACATGTAACCCTCACTCGGCCGAGGGGAATGCGTATATCATCCTAGCAGTAGATTATTTTACTAAGTGGGCCGAGGCGATGCCTACATTTTCGGTAGATGACAAAACTGCTGCAACTTTTGTATTCAATCATATAATTGCTAGATTTGATGTTCCTCAAGCTATTATTACTGATCATGGAAGTCATTTTCGAAACATCATGATGACTGAACTGACGAATCAACTTGGCCTGCGTCACAATAGTTCTACTCCATATTACCCACAGGCTAATGGCTTGGTTGAAGCTATCAATAACTTTATAGTCACTATGATCTAACGAATCATTGGTATTCATAGGTCGAATTGGCATAACATGTTATTTTCAGCACTTTGGGCATATTGAACCTCAGTGAAAAAGTCAATTGGTTTCACTCCTTTTCAATTGGTTTACGGTTTGGAAGTAGTGTTACTTATTGAATGCGAAATTTCGTCATTACAAATAGCCATATAATTACTCCCAGCCACTTCTGAAGAGGAAAATTATTTTTGTACTTAGCTCAGTTAGATGAGAATCGACGCACTGTTGCATTAGCATTCGAAAATCATGCCAAAAGGATAAAAGCTCAATACGACCGGAATGTTACACCTCGTAATTTTTCGGAAGGAGACCTAGTTTTACTATATGATCAAGCAAACGATAAGCTAGGAGCTGGAAAATTTGTACCGATGTGGCATGGTCCTTATATTGTTAAGTGAAAGCTGGCAAAAGGGGCCTATGAATTAGTAGATTTTGATGGTGTTTCTTTGGGTAAACCCAGAAATGGGCTTTATTTGAAGAGATATTATGCTTAAATTTCGGTTTGGAGATTTTTGTTAGATTAGTTTCTTTATAGCTGATGTGTTTTAGATTAGAAACGCATGCCTAGTTTAGAGAGTTTTTTTATCATTATTCTTGCTTATCTTGGTTTTACTCTTGATATTGCATATGTCGACGTCTCTTCAAACATACATTGGTTTTGCTGATGGTGCTTGTCATAGTACATGGAACATTTCTTCCACAGCTTTGGTTATCTATTCACCCTCTGACGAGTTAGTATCTATGCATGGGGTAAGCCTCGGTCAAACAATGAATAACATTGTAGAGTATAGTGCAGTGATTGAGTTACTATCTGAATCCATCTCATTTGGGATTTGGAGTTTGATTGTTAAGTTAGATTCTGAACTCGTTGTATTACAGCTTAACAGGGTTTATGCCATTAGAAATCCAGTGTTATTAAGATTATTTTTGAGAGTTTGTCTCTTGGAATGTGAATTTGATTACATTGAATATCAGCATATTCCAAGACATTTAAATACATTAGCAGATGCAGTTGCTTCTCGTATGATAAATAGACATTTGCAATAATCAAAACAGTAAATTTAAAACATTCAATAACATGTTACACAAGATAGCCAGTAATAATGATATATCATAGCATAGAAGAAGTGTGTCAAATATACATCGTCTTCGATCATAGGTTGAAAAACACCTTATGATCAGCAAAAATGATAGTACAAAAAGGAAAAAATGTCATGTGAGTCTACAAAAGCGATCATCCTATCCCTGGTGATGATCACAATAAGAAACCACTGCTCGGGCCACCCTACAAAGGAACCTCCTAAAAGGTCCTGGGACCCCAATCACATATCGTTGTAACCTAAGTGGAATATCATCTATGCCAATCTCTGGAATATCTGCGGTCAAATGCTCTAGATGATTCTCCAAATCGGTCAGGATCTCTGTAGATTGGTCCTATGGGGTCGGTACTGCTACAGCTGGGTGTCTCCTCTCATAAGGCTGGAGAGCGGCTAGTCATCGTGGACCCACATCTGCATTTAAAACTTTTTATTGTCAGTTTTGGACGATTTAAACAACAACAAAAAATTAATTAAAACTTAGAAAGTGCTGAAAATGATTTTACCTGAATCATCCCACTGCTCTCCTGGTGGAAGAATCATGTCTGGGTCACCGCGATAATCCATCCTGGCATATGGAAAATCCTAAATCACAAAAAGTTGGTTCCTCAACCAACGAAAATACTCAGGCGGAAATCGAACAACCTTTGAACCCTCCTCAGGATGACGGGCCATCACTGCAACCCAACGCATTATCCTAGGCTCTCGAGGAAGACCAACCTCAACAGAAAGTTGTTGTGGGACCAGCATAGGGACCCTATCTAAACCAAAGCTCACAACCAAGAAACCGTATCCAAAATTTTTTAGTTGTCTATTCTTTGCTCTGGTTAGTTGGCCTTTTACATTTGCCAACACAGCCTTGCACCAATTGAATATGGTACCTCGATAACAGTCAGCCATTTGCATCTGGGATCCAGTAGCTACATGCAATGCTGCACTCCCGCATAGTTTGGTGACAGTGAATGCAATAACCTTAAAGTTCAGGATGGTCAATACTCTTAATATTGATTCGTTTGTCCTTTGTTTGATCATTACAAAACTCTAATCGGAGACTAGTGATAGACTGGCCACTTGGCCTAGTCATGAAAAGAGATAATCGTTCGCCTCTCTTGGGAAAACGAGTCAAAAAATATATGTTCTCTAGCTCAATTTCGAGCCGGTGGCCACCAATCATGAAACACTGGTCCTGTATGCTCCACTTGTCTACCAGCCATTGCAAGAAGTCTACTTGGGCCCTCATACCTGGTATGGCCCAAAACTTAAACAGTTTGCATGCTCTCAATGCATTCAATGTGGGTGGATGATTTATTGCGGCAAGATCCACATCTTCATGCTCACGTTCCCACCAAATAAGAATTTTTTATGTCCTACAATGCAAAAAGGACATATTAGAACAATTTAGTTTGAAAATTTTTGGGCGGAAATGGAGAAATTTGAAATTTTAAAATCCATTTCATGGGGTCTGCACCTGCTGGTTACAAATAGTGCATATGTCCGCACGCGTCATAAGCAATAGGTGCCGACCCACGACTTTTTTCTTTGTAGAAAAAAGTCGGGGTCCACAGGGGCCGCATGTTGCACTTGCAGACCCCCGCGAGTGACTTTCTAAATCAAATTCTCCTTGAAAAATCAATTTTAAAGCCCTAAAATGAAATGTAAACAGTTGAAATGCAAGATAAGGATGATGTGGATTACCTGGAGCTGACGGTTTTCGATTCCAACGGATGGATTTTCTGTAATCTTCACAGGAAGTTTCTTACCCAAAAGCTCTCACTTCTCACTCTGAAATCAAATGGTAAAAATGAATTTACAAAAGCCCTTTTTATAAGATTTTTTGAATAAATGAATTTTTAATTTATTTATTTTTCACTTTAAAAAGGTAACTTTTTGATACGTTTTTATTTATCTTAAACAGGTATGAGTAATGTTTTGAGTTTTTGTGTAGAATATTGGATTTTTTAGGAAAAATTGATCATTTTCAATAAAGAGTATTTTTATCACTTTTTCGGGCTCTTTTAAAAACTTACGAAAAAGCGAAACATTGGAGTCCTCTTTAAGCTCTTTTCTGACTCGTAAAATATGAAAAGATTGTTGAGTTTTTCCTTTTTAAACTCGTTAAATGGAATTAAAAAGGAAGTCCACTTACAGCTCTTTTTTGAACGTATAAACATGAAAAGATCGCCAGACTTTTGTCGTTTCAAGTTCGATACTAGTTCTAAAACGACGTGTCTTCGATCGCTTTTTTACTTTTTCGGATCGAAGCCACTAATTATGAAAGGTACTCCTTGATCGTAATGTTCAAATGGTTCTCTCAAGTATTATTTTATACTTTTTCTGGCTATGGGGGACACAAATTTACAAAAAAAGACACCCATGGAGTTTTCTTAAGTTTTTCTTTTGACTCCCTAAAATTGAAAATCACGGAGTTTCTCCTATACTGGACTCGTTAAAATTTAACAGTAAAGGACCTATTCAATTTTAAACAGGAACGAACCACTCCTTCTTAGGGTTCGAATTTTAAACTAAGTTGGACTCATTTGAAGGATGAGCTTATAAAAAAGCAAATGTTATCCTCCTTAAGCTTGTCAAAAATAAAGAGGTACTTGCCAGAAATGGTGGGGGAAAAGAGAGAAAAAAGAACGTGTTTGTTACACTTTGTGTTTTAGAAACGCAGTTAACCACTCTTGAACACGACACTTTTTGTTCACCTAGGTTGGGAAATATTTTGCCTAACAATTAATAAAACCATATTGAAAGTCTTTAGCTGGTTTCTGAGTATTAGATTTGGGTCAATTGTCACTAAACCATCTGCAGTGTCATTATGTGTTCAAGAGATCAGTTCAAATAAACCATTCATCTGCAAAATATCTGTCATCCATTTTGACCATCCCTAAGTTAGTCCTTGCCAAATATATTTCTTCAAAACTTGATCTATGATTTCGTGTTGTGGGCTTGCCTACGACAGATTGCTTTCTATTGACTTCAGCTCATTATCTAGAAAGATGATCTAGAAATTGTCAGTACCTTGGAATCTACATGCCCTAATGGCAGGTTTCTCGCCTTCAACGATAGGTTGCATCATTGACCTTCGATCAAAGGACTCTATGACATGTTCGACATCAGCTCATTTATTCACATTTCATGGATTGTACTGAGTACTTTGAGAGCCATTGACATTACTGGTGGTTTCTCTCACACTTGTTAATAGTTCACATCATTGACTGGTAATCAAGTGGTTTCTACCATGTTCGACTTCGACATATTCATTCACATGGATAGAATCGTACTAGTTCAGGAAGCAGAAATCAAGACCCTAGATATAGTTTCTACCATCTAGGCTGTGAGGAATTTTGTTATTCATTATATAGTGGACTATTCATAAACAGATGGCTGCGCCCATATTGTGTCCACATGTGTCTATACTATTGGTGTATTACAAAATCATTCCTCTATTAGAACAGTTTAGTCAGTTTTGATCTGAGTATGGAAATGTCTACCTTAGCAATGATATGTTCACATATATATATTTTGCATTGAATGTTTTTATAGGTTCCGGCTGGGGTCTCCACAAGATGATCCTTGAAATGATAAAGTGCTTCACTCTTCATACATGAGAAACTCTATCTTCATCTATTACAGACTTCGCACTTTAGGGGGAAATCTGTTGCACAAAAAATTGTCACCTTGACATTCTGCAATCTGTGTGAGTCCATTACCACTCATACTCTCCTCCTTTGCAAGTCTTAAGCCTTAGTTCTTCATATCATGCCTTGAAAATAAGAGAAAGTCCTCAAAAGTCTCTAAAACTCTGGTTTCGCACTTTCTCTTAGCATTACCTGCGGTCCCGCACCTGAATCTCATGTCCTCTGCGCACCTGACCACTCTGTCTCTTTGTTATGGGTGCAAACCCCTGTAAAAGTTAAAAAGGCGCAAGTATGTTGTTGAAAACTCACTTTGAGTCATTTCTAGAAGCTTCTGGAAGGAATCTTGAGGTGGCAAGTTCGCTGCCTTAAGGTTCATGCATCCCATACCTTAAGGAGCTAACCCCTTGATGTGAGGAGCTTATCCCTTTGAAGGAGGACTTTATCCCTTCATAAGTGGACCTGTAACCTCATTCCTATGCACTATAAAATGAAGCATTGGGCCGGTTACTTGGGAGGTTGAAAGCTAAATATTTTTGAGGTGAAATGCTGTTGGAACTTAGTCTTCCTAATTGAGCTTTAATGAGAAGAGATTACATACCTTTTTTATCTCATTTGGAAGAGTGTAAGGCTTGTCAAAGTAAAGGAGATTCCTGTTTTGGACCCTGGGAAGAGCTTGTTCAACATCAAGGCTGAAAAGTTTGTAAGGTTCTTCTACTTCAAAGTTAATACAAATAAGTTTGTTTTTCTCAATAAGCTGTTGTTTTATGGTTTATTTTGTGGATTCCTTGATCACCATAATGAACATGATTTATGATATTATCTATGCAGGTGTTATTTGATGTTTGCCTATTTGTGATTGCAAGTTCTCAAAAGGAAACTCTTTCGGACAGTTGAAGGATGGCTGCTACAAACTAGTGCTGGACTTAAGGTAGGGTCTAAACACCTCTATAGTTTTTATTTATGAATCGCATATGTTTTGAGAAAGACAGATTTATTTGTCTGCTTGTTGCTAGATATCTTTTTATACTAGGGAGATTGGCCTTGTCCGCAAGATCGATTTATCCGGCCAATAGCTACTAGGTGAAATAACATTTGAGGGGGTGGCCATTTACGGGAAGGGATTCAACCCTCTCTTCTAAAGTCTACAATCTATAGGTATGTTGGTCAATCTTGCTTAACGTGAAAGGGATCAATCCACAAGGTCTGGAATTTTGTTTGTTTACCTTTGTCCTCGTGAGCCTTGTCTCATTTGAGGACCAGGTCACCCACATTGAACTCATTCCTCCTTGCATATTTCTTATCAAACCACCTCTTGATTCTATTTTTGTGAATGGAAAACTTCTCCCTAGCCTTTTTCCTTTCCTCTTTTAGGGTATCGATTCATTTTTCACAGTAGGAAAAGGGGTGCCCTGCGACTCTTGCGACAACCGGAGAGTGGGTAGGTACAAGTTGGGTGGTAGGATAGCTTCCTTCCTATAGACCAAAAAATAGGGGGATGTTCCAAGACATGGTTTCATGGTGACACAGTCCGCCCACATGGCATTTTTCAAGGAATTGTGCCAATTCCTTTGGTGTGATAGCAAGGTTTTCTTGATAATGTGGATTAGGTTCTTGTTGGTGGATTATGCTAGGCCATTTCCTTGGGGGTAATGGTTAGTTCAATGTTACAAAACACTGCCATATTCTAAAGAAAAATAATATAACCTTAAAGACAAGAAATAAGTAGCATTATAATAAACAAGGGAGGTTGGAATGTCGAACCTAGTCACGATGTACTAATTGGCAAAAGATATTACCTCTTCGTCATCGATTCATCGTAATTGAATAGATTCCACCCACCTTTTGAAAGAGGTTTTAGCCATGAGTATATATATGTGTTGTTTTGATGAGTGTGGCACAATCTCCCTGATAAAATCTAGTCCCCACTGTTGAAAAGGTTCCTCCACTTCTATAGACTAGAGAGGAGTAGCTGACTGAGATTGTCGTCTAGCATACTTTTGACAAATAGGGCATTTTCAAGCATACACGTGTGCGTATTTGAAAAGGGTAGGCCATTAAAACTCTTCCCTCATGATCTTATTTGAATTGGTATCGTCGACATAATGGCCTCCTGCTAGCCCATCATGTAGCTCCTTTAGCACCCACTCAGATTTGTCAAATCCCAAACATCTCAATAACACGCCATGGTGGTGTTTGTGAAATAGATTCCCTTGCATTAATTGGTAGGATTTGAGTCTCACGAACCTTTTCTGTCTCACGGACAAGGTAGGAGGTAAGGTCCATTTCCCTAATTATTACTTCATATCAACAAATCAAGGTGAAGAGTCATGTGAAGCTGTGAGTTCTCTTTGGTACATCTCAATCTCGTGATCCCAACCTTATGATTCTTCATTTTTTTGTTCTACAGCTTTAGCGATTAATTTAAATATGCCATGCCCTTTAACTGTCTGAAAAAGCTTTAAATATAACTCATATTCTTGGAGGGAAGTCATCTAATTGGCCCTTCTCTCACCCAGCTCTTGTTGGACGAACAGTGACCTAATAGCAGGGTGAGGGACAAACACCGTCACATGGTTCTTGAGAATGTAGGGTCTGAAATGTTTCATCGCTTTGTAGACCACATAAACCTATTTATCTATGTTTAGGTAGTTGAGTTATGTGCCCTGTAGTCCCATGCTCATGAAGGATATGGATTGTTCATCATTGTTACCATCCTTTTGTGTAAGCACAGCAGTTATGGACAAGTCTAAGGTGAAAGTGTACAAAATGAAGTCCTTGCTGAAATCTGGGTTGTACATAGAAGGGGATTCTGCGATGGCTTTCTTGATATGATCAAATGCTTCATTCTCTTCTTGATTCCATTTAAACCTCGAATCCTTCTTTATCGTTTTCTTCAAGATCTTAACTATCTAGGAAAAATCGAAAATAAATTTGCGAACAAAGTTTAGTTCACCCAAGAAAGATTGCATACCTTTTTTTCCACTAAGGAGAGGGATTTGCGCTATAGATTTTATGCGATCAAGATCAATAATATTTCCATGTTCTCTTATTATATGCCTAATAATATTTCCTTCTAATACTGTAAATATACTTTTCTTGGTGTTTAGTAAAATCCCATATTTTCAACACCGCTTAAATATCTGCTTCAAATGGTGAAGGTGGTTGGGCCTCCTCTTCAAAAACACTGTGACATCATCTAGATAAATGACCACGCTTTGACCCATTAATTCTCTAAAAGTGATGTCCATCGCCCTTTGGAAATTTTCTCTGGCATCGATAAGTCAAAAGGGCATGTATCGAAATGAAAAAGCTCCCCATTTTGTTCTAAAGGTCATCTTTAACCAATCTGGTTCGATAACCAGCACCTAGTTGTAGGTGGAGAAACCATCGAGGAAGGAGAAAATTTCTGACCCAGATACCATTTGAAGAATCTGCTCCATAGAGGGAACCAGATAATTGTCTTTATCTGAAGCTCAGTTGAGATTTTGGAAGTTGATGCACAATCGAATTTCACTAGACTTCTTTCGTACATGAACCAAGTTCGAGACCCAAGAAAAGTTCCTGACTTTGAAGATAATAAGTGCATCTAGCAATTTCTTCAACTCCTTTTTAATGAGGGGCTCTAGTGTAGGATGTAGTGTTATTAATTTCTTCTCGAATGGTTTGACCCCTTATTTTATAGGTATAACGGGTTGAATGATATAGGTATCATACGTCTTTAGGTCATCATATGCCCAGGAAAATACATCCTGATACCTCTCAAATAAGTTGATGAAGGAATTCCTTTCATTAGGAGAATACCCAACACCCAGATTGATAAACTTGGGGTCGGCCTCAGTCCCAAGATTAATTTGCTCATGTGAGAGTGTGGAACTTTGTGTCTTGGTATTCAGTGGGCCCCGAAAATGGTTCTGCAGATCAAATATTGTTTCTAGCTTAACCACATATTTGGGCATGGGGTTTCCCTTGTGCTCATTTTCTTCCTCTTGCAAGGTCCTTTCATGCTCTTCCTCCTCTATCGCCGCATCTTTAAATACCTCAGTGTTTTCCATAAAATTTAGTGTTTGTTGATTATCATTAAAAACACATAGATTAGTTATGTTATCTGAGATAGTAGGTTTATAAGCAATCACAATCAAAAATCCATCCCTGAACGATGTAAACTTAGCTGCGGCATTAGAGAAAGTATCAATGACGACATTATCGATCCTAGGAACAAAATTAACACTGAAGGATTTAAAGGAAAAGATTAATCGCCATAACTCCTGCGAATAATTTTTTAGGTGTGGTGATAGATAATGAATTGTGGTTTGTACCTACCTTGTGGGGACTTAGAATCATTGATCACCTTCAAACATTTTACCTTTAGGTCAATATATTTCTTCAGCCCAAGGATCAACACCTCATACTCCACAGTGTTATTAGTGCACTGGAATTATAAGCTATAAGAAATTTTAAAAAAGTGTTTTTTGGGGGTCCATGAGGATACATCCTACACCAGTTCCATCCTCAGTCTTAGACCCATCATAATATAAAGTCCATATTTCATTGTTGGTTACATCTACGCTTAACGTATTTACATGTATAGTACAAGATTTGTTAGCATCAGCCGAATGGTAAGGAAGGAGTTCAAACTACATGTAAGGCGTGATGGATGATGACAAGGCTTGATAACACCCAATATTGGTTTCCAAAAAAACCATTCCCAAATCTTCCTAAGAAAAACAGATGGCTTCATTTGGGCCGTCAATATTTGTGACAGTGTGCTTCATGTAGGGTTTATTGTTAACTCTGATCTGGTTGTTCTTGCCTTTATAAGGAAACCATAAGTGGGACCAGCCAGAGGAAAAGTACCCCTGGAGTTTGCTCAACCACTCCCTGCTAAGCAACAGGCCATATACTTCGGCAATGTCAACAACAACTATGTCAATGCATTGATCGACCTTAGAGTCAAAGGACAACTTGATTATCACATTGTTTAGTTCACCCACAATGGGAACTTGAGATCTATCCAATTCGATGATCTTGGAATCTCTATTCTGAGGTTTAATTTTTAACTTTTTGCACACCGATAAAGGCATGACATTATTTGACGCATTGGAATTGAAAAGGAAATTGTACACGTTGTAGTTTAAGATTTCAAAAGTTAAAAGGAATGGGGGAGTTGAACCTCTCAAATTTGCATTTGAAGCATTAACAATAGATTAGAGGTTGATTGAGGCCTAAGGCTAACTACGAGACCTTGTCTTTGTAGAAGAGGTAGCTTTGATGGTTTAAGATGAGGTAACGAAGGCTTTGATAGTTAGTTCATGTTGGTTGGATATCTTGGTGAGTTCACAGAGTGAAATGTTGGCCCACATCTTCTTCATATCTTCAATGATGTTATATCCCAAGTCCGAAGGTACAATACCTTCTGAGTATGTCTACAAAAGTGAAGGGAATTGGGTGGACTTAGCTAAGGTTTTGGAAGAAGATGAGTTTCCCTTTCCACTTAGTAAGGCATGCTTCAGGCTTTGGCTAGACGAACTCTTGGGAGTGGGCATTGATGGCTGACTTAAGTTGTTAGGAGGGAGGATCCTCCTCAGTAATGCCTTCCTTTTCTCTTCTAGTGTAGAATCTTATATCAACCCCTAGCTCCTAATATTATAAGTCTATGGAGGCTTGGGGAGGCAGTGTCACCTATGCTGGCTTCTTGGATATATTGGACCTCTCCCTGCGGATGACTTCGAAAGCTAGAAAAGGGGAACCAACATTTTCATTTGGAGGTGCAATTTCTTCCTCAAGATCGTTAAACTCTTCCACATCATCTCCAATGGCATGATCCTCTATGAGTTGGGTAACTACCACAGTCATGCTATGTATCAATTGTGTATAGGTATTTTATAAATGAGAGGCTTGGTGAAAAGTGCAAAAATTCTCCTTACCCAACTCTTCTACGTTGAAATTTGTGTTAGAGCTTTGAGATGACTTTGCGAGTGGATTATTATTCCTTTGGAAAAAAGGGTTTCACCAATTTACTCCCCGAAGAGGTCTCACCAGTCTTCCTTTTCAACTTAGAGACCTCATTTGTTAATTTCTCCAAGGATTTGGATAAACCCTAAAAATCCAAGGAATCATTGTCCTTATCATCGCATTTACTAGTTGAGGCTTGGGGTTTCTTATTTTTTGGCTTAGACTCTTCTTGGGTGTCATGCTCAAGGGCTCCTATAGATAGAAAATCCTTCTCCACGGCAAGAAATTTTGTAAATTTATCCACTAAGGTGGCTTTGGTTTCACGCTTGATGAACACATCGATATCACGTGGGAGGGATCTAGTATAATAGTCAATAGTGGTAGAATCATTAAGAGCCACATCTATTGGAAAATTCTTCAATATGGTAGTAAATAGCTAGTTAAAATTTTTGACCTTCTCCTTCTTATGGAACTTTGATGTGCTCAATTAAGGTAGGAGCATGGATGGTGTCTTGTCTTCGAAGAAATTCTCAAGGAATGTTTTCCAAAACTCATCCCAAGTTCATGTGGAAGCCACAAGGAGGGAGCAATACCAGTTTGTGGCCTTATTCTTTAGGGCATGAGGAAAAATGATCCAATCCATGTCATGATTTTTCACTCTCATCATTTGAAAGGCGAGATAAGAATTATTGATATGGTCCTCAGCCATGGTTCCCTTTTTGTGGTCAAACTTTGAAAGGTGCTTTTGAAGGTGACAGGGCATATCGTAGTAGTTAATGAAATCAAGTAAGTTAAGTTTCAACTTCTAGGAGGAGTAGCACCATGTCTTATTGTGAAACAATGATATCACCTCACATTTGTTGCCTCACTCTTGCACTTACAACTTGGATATACTTCAAATACACAACCCAGTAATCTCAGTTATAGAATTAGCAAGTGAGAATAAACATTAGTCAATGGATAAGGACAAGTACTTTGTAACAACTTTGAAAGGAAAATACACAAATCTACAATATTGGTTAGAGAAAATAGAAAGCAATCATACGTAGATATAAAGTATGTGTTTTGTTGAGGCGTAGCAACTTCTCTCCATATGTTTTTGACATTGGCAGCGAAAGCCTCAACATTAACGTCATGCTCGCAAAGGGTGATGACAATTGAGAGGGTGCGGTGGTTGAGACCCATCTACAGCACAAGGGCATCTTTAATAATACATGTGAAACTCTAATAATGCGTGAGAGGTGTGGCGATCAAGACCCGTCTGCAATGCAACGAAAGCTCTGATAACGCATGTTAGGCTAGTGCAGGCTAGTGTGCACAACAAGTTAGGACCGTTGATATACATGCCAGCGCTAAAGTCCATGAATACGGAACGCATGACAAGAACAAGAAATGGACAGGCAAAAAGGTCTCTTAGTAGAGGAAATAAATAGCTCTAACAATCCATAATGAACGAAAACAAAGGAACAATTCTAAGCTTGATGCAAAGGAGTTAACTGAGCACCAATGATGTCTAAGCATGACTCTGATACCATGTTAGGAATGGATTCTAATTTGTGATCCATTGGCCTAATATGATAAAACACTAAACAACAAACAACACAAGTTGATATTTATAAATTTCTTAACTTTGCATGTGTGTTGAATAAATGTTAACTCTCATACACACAATTATAATTTTCACAAAATAGAAAATATAGAGTAGTTCTATATGTACATTTATTGACAATGTCTAATTACACAAATATCATAAATTCAAATTTAATTAGGAAACAAATATAAATTTATTATAACTTCCGTATGCATAAAATAGACAATAATGGGGTGTATTGATAAGTCACTCTGTAATGTGAATGTCACTAGTTTGAAAATCTGTGGGAAAACATATTCCATGTTAAGGATTGGTGTGGCTTAAGTCGAGTGTGATCCATGAGCGATTTTGATGGCTTATATGCCCCTGGGATGTGGTTTCTCAAGCCAAAGGTTAAATGTGTAGTCATATCATAACTCACACAACTTAGTAAACAAAAAACTTATATTATAGAAACAATTTTAAATATATATACTATTATTTTTTATATGTTGTTGGGTGTTTATTTAATCAATTTGTTCTAACAATTTCCTTATTAAATTATTAAGAAATACTTCTAATCTCATTAGATATCAATAAAAATCTGTCAAAATTTTTATTTGTTGAACCAAAACTTCCAACACGTCATTTTAATAAAAATAACCCTTACTTTTTATAAAACTATTTTTGTTTTTACAAAATAAATATTTTTATACTTCAAGACCTATAAATCCCAACATCTCCCACGACGGTTGTAATTTCAAAAAAGATTGTCTCATCAAATTTGACGTTTTTCAGAGTTTCCAATTTGTTTTCATAGTTTCAAGACAGATTTTTGATGGTTTTGTAATTTTTTAACTTGTATGTGAAGGGCAAATCACTCTATGATGGGCAATTTGCCCATCAAATTCCAACCTTGTCTCCCATCACCTTTAATATCTATAATAAATAAAATATATTTTTTCCACTTAAACCAATAAATTAACATCCCATATATATACCATACTTCTTAATACAAATAATAAAAAAATATGATTTTGTATATCCAACAAACGAATTCAAATTTTAAAAACTAATTAAAAAAAGAAAAGAAAAAGAACTTAAAATTTTCTTTTTCCAAAATTTAAGTGGAGATGGATTATACTCTGCAACTATTAAACATAAATTTATTCCCTTATTCTACCACTATGGGTGGTATGTGATACATCACGATTATAATGGTGGCATACAACATATCACGTTGTCATTGTTAAATCTTTAGTTTTTCAATTCACATCATTAAAATTATAGTGAATCAATAATGATTAATTTTTTTAACTATCATTATAACATTAAGAAATAATATATTTAATAATTAACAAGACTTTATTTTGGTGTCTAAGATTTATCTATTTATAATTTTATATTAATATAAAATAAAGAATCAACGAGGTTGAACGATGGTAAATAATTTATAGTAATACAAGTTTATATGTAAGTTAGTTTCAGTATTAGAACACAGCGAACAAAAATTTGTTTTAATTATCATTAATTATAAAATATTAGTCAATATACAAATGTTCAAATGAAATATTGGAAAGAAATGTTCAATTTTATTTTATTTTAACAACGTTTGAAAATCTAAGTCTATAGAGCATAAAATGTGAAACATTATCTCAGGATCGTTTACATAATTAATAAACATATTGAAAGATAAAAAAGATAGTAATCAAAATTCAAATAAGCTATGATTACAGAGCCATGGTCTAGAAAATAACTCTAGTTGAATAAAGCATTTATGAAAATGCTAATACTTCAGCTACAAAGCTAAATGCATTTGTCCCTATGGGACTGCAATTAAACTCCCATTGACTGTAATCTCTAAAATTCATCTGCAACAAATAACAGGGAATTGCATTTAGGAATTAGACCATTCCATCATAACACACAAAATATTTCAATAGTAAAATTTTTTGACCAAAAAAAACAAATGTTCCAATGTATAAAAACACTTACAATATGTAACAACATAACTTAATACTTTTTATCCCTTAGCTATATCTCGGAATCAGGCCTATTGCAACAAATTCCTTCACTTTAGCTTCAATGAATTCTTTCGTTGGAGCAACAATAATGTCATTCTTAACACGTTCATTGAATATCTCATTCTCAATTTCTTTTGATTCTTCTTTCAATTGGAAAATTGAGGCAAGGTACTCTTTGTTGACACTATCAAAAATAATTAGCCATTTCCTAATTTCCTCTGCATTAAAATCAGTTATATCATTGAATGAAAGTTATATCATTGAATTTCATTGCCTGTTATTATTTGTGCTTCTCTAGATTAGTCATCAACTTCTCCTTCACAATTAATCCAGACTCATATTTAATACATAGACCATTTATATACTCAACAATCGCTACTGCCTTGAGATATTCATATGCTCTTCGATTTTCTATTTCTCCACACTTAGAAGTAATTCCCTCCAATATTTTGATTTTGTTAGACCATGCAACCTTGATTTGCCTCATCCAATCGACATTAAGAACACCTTATTTATCTATTTTTGGTTTGGACAATCAATCAAGATTCTAACTAAAATTTAATAGCTATGAATTACTTGTCGCCCTCCATATCACTTTTGACCAATTTGACAGAAGGCATAGTTCTCTGCTTTAAATGTCGCAGTCAAAAGGAACTTTCCACGTGGATTTAATAATTTGAAACCTTTCAGATTTATTACTAATGATATTCGATTTCATTGCACTCAGAAGATTGATAGAGTTCCCAAACCTATTAAATATGTTAGGACTAGAAATTGCCAATGGTAGTACGTGTATTTATAATGGGATATTCAGCAAAGGACCCAGGCTCATTGTATCTTCTAGTTTTTTTAGTTTTTCCTTCAACTTCATATTTTCTACTTGTTTTCAACCAAAATAATTCGTAAGCGCTTCACCGCCTTCTTAATACAATTTCATCAACCCCGACGTTGCAACAACAGACATATCAACATTCAATTAT
Organism: Pinus tabuliformis; assembly: GCA_031772625.1. Taxonomy (NCBI): domain Eukaryota; kingdom Viridiplantae; phylum Streptophyta; class Pinopsida; order Pinales; family Pinaceae; genus Pinus; species Pinus tabuliformis. Next base: position 927,269,107 of record CM062806.1, read on the forward strand.
GTTTGATCAACAACCATTTTATCATACAGTTGTATCCTTTCAATAGTCAATATCTTACCACCCCTTTCATAATTTTCATCTTGTAATGTGACAAAAGAATTATCAAAATTAATGTCCTCTTCAGCAATTTCCTGCATTATTTTATGATTTTCTTACAAACAATTACCAACCCAATCAGGTAGTACAATGTTATCAACTTTGATGTCCACAACTTCTTCAATGCTTTTCATTTCATGTGAACTTTTGTGTCTAAAGGATTCAACTGTATGCGCTCTTTTTGGACTTACTCTATGACAAAGCTTTTCATCATCTTCGCCACATTACAGTCTATCAACAACTAGTTTTTCACTTATAGTAGTTCTTTTCATTCTTTTGTTGGAAGATGAACTCACACCAATACTGGGTGTGCAAGATTTAGATTGTCTCGTAGGAATTGTCCCTCTTTTCTTAAATCTTTCTCAGATCCTAATGATCTCTTTTTTAGTGATTTTTCTACATCAACTAACATTTTTTGATATTTCTTTTATACACTTTGACTTTCTTGACTCTATTCTCTACTTCTTAGAAACAAGTTCCCATACCTCATAGCCTCAAGTTGTTCCATAAAAATTATTCCTCTATCAAAGCCTTTAATATCTTGAGGTTCACATAAGTTAAAAGCATCTGAAGACTGAAAAAATGTTATTGTGACACATATTCTTCACAGTCACTTTTCCAACAATATAGAGAAAAGAAATAAATTGTCGTTTGTTTTTATGTTCAAATATAGATAGCCAACGAAAATATTTCTTGCAAACTTCAAAAACAAATGTCTATCTAGAGTAAACATTATCAAAAGGAATGGCTTGTATTCAAAACCATAAGTTCATATAACTCTATTGATTTCTCTGTCCTCATATTCCCCTTTGCCAGATAGGAAAGCCTTAGCCTCTGTAGATGTTTGAGAATGATCTTGTCTAGCAACTATGCAATACACTTGCCATACAAGCACATCTTGAATTAAACAAAAAATTATAGAAGCTTCGTGCTTCCACAATATAGGATAACATAACTGCATCAAACACATTCCTTGACATGAGAAGTGTTATCAGATATGCCATCATAAAGGAGCCATTTTTATTGGGTAATCTATGTAATTGAGAAACAAATTCATTCGAAGTGACATGAGCATAAAAAAAATATATAATTATTTTACATGTCTCATAAAGAACATAGAAAATTTATTTCAGAACATGTGATGTAATTTCTATCCCTACTATGCAGGGAAAGAGCCGACAAAAATACATAAACAATTGCATAAACAAATAAGTATATGCATAAGAGAGATCAGAAGGAACCTCAAGCGTTGCAAAAATGTATTCCCGCACAATGTCAATTTCACATTCTTCTGACTCTAAATAACTATTCACAATAGACAATTCTAAATTCCTATTTGGTTCGAGTAACTTGAATAACCATATAAATTCATTGGGATTTAGAGGAACTTTATTGCTTCTAGCTTAATTTTCGTCTTTATTAAATCAAAATTATTTGCATAGAAATAAACAATTTCTTTGAAATAAAAGACCCTTAGAACACACCCATCATTCACTAATCCAATACTCCAAATATTGTTACTTGTTTTCTCTTCATTTGAAAGAGTCACATATCACTCATATGTTCTCAACCAATCAAATCTATCATTTATTTCAATAATGAGTTAACCATATCACTGCAAATAGCTTATTTCACTCACCTACTGCCCCTTTTTTTGTTCGTAGCAAAAAGATACTCTATCAATGAATAACGTATTCAAATCCATTTCACTTTACAATTCTCTGTTTTCTTCACAAATACTAGATGTTAATATTATTCGTGTGAAAAACATCACACACGGCACTCTGAATATATAGCAATTAAAGATACCAAAGCCAACTTTTATGAACAATAATAGGAAAAAAATTTGAAATTCCAAAAGCATCTTATTTACATCGCACTTTGCTTCTACTTCAAAATCATTGATATATGTGTCATAAGAAACATAAACTTATGTTATACAAAAATAAACGTTGTCTACCCAAATGGTGAATTTGATCATCTGAACAAAAATCAATGCACTTTAGTTTTTTTGTTTTTTTTTAAAATAAAAAACCCGATAGCAAAAAATTTTGAAGCATTTTTTGTAATAATGGAAATGGATTCATCATCATCAAAAACCCCATCTGCAAATTTTCCCATACCACGGAAAATCACCGCAAATCATTTTTTATCACATTTTTATTTTTTGGTTTTTTCAATATCTGATAGCATGACTATCGAGACTCAATTGACACCCATGATCATGAAAGTTGAAATTTGTAACCTCAAGTTACAGAAAAATACCATGATATTTTATCAACAACATGTTAGAATTTCCATTGGTTTTTCCGGTCAAATATGAAAACTCATAAAATTATCAACAATAACTATAAATAATAAAGTGGGCAAGGAAATTCACAAATAAATATTATGCCAACACATATTCAACTACTTTAGACCATGACACATTCGACATGACAGTTGGTCCTCACTACTTTGTAAAGTCGAACCAAATTTGATTTAAAAATAACTTGACATAGCTATTTCTCACAAAATTTTACATCCAATTACAATGTAGTGGGATCCTTATTCCGCATTAAAAAATAATATTATAAACTATTTGATTTTTGCAAACATGAAAATAACTTAATTACTGAAAGAAACAAAAAATTAAACAAAACAAAAACAAAAAACAAAATACTTTTATTAGTGACATAACACACACAACTACAAAAAGCAATTGTAAACTATAAATAATGAATATTTTCTTGATTAAATACTTATCACTATTATGCAATATTAGATACATGATAAATTGAGTGATTTCTATTAATAAGAGAACAAATATTGAAACGATTACAAATAAATAAGAAACCATAACTATGTTATACACTTTCAACATAACACAAATGCATATACTATTATGTACAAGAAAACTTGTACATACAACACTTTGAATAATTAGCAATAGAATAAGCCAAAGCTAATCACAATCCATTGATTTAATAGCAAAGTTATGTGTATCATAAGAAGCAAAAATTTAACATACAAAACAAGTTTGAATTAACTGTAATAATGATAATCAACTAGGAAACTGCCAAACATGAATAGGAATCCGAGAAAGGTAAATTGATTTAAAAGCTTGCCATGTTTTACAACTTCTATATTTATGCATTACTTCTATCATCCACAATTTAACAAAAACATCATTGAGATACCATTGAATATGCAAGCTCATCTTTGACGATAACAATTTATGTAAAGCAACAGAAGCTCGGACAATACTCCATGTTGTTAAAAGAAATTTGCAAAGAAAAAACACTACAAAATTTGTTACTTTTTATATCACTACAAATAACATTTTTCTCTCACTATACTATCTATTTCAAATGTTTGCAATTTCGTTTCCCTAGAAATCACCACTGCCACTATTTTTATTTTGAAAGGTGCTACAAAGATAATGTTACCATCCAGATTTTTTTCATCTTGATGTTTATCCTCTGATTAGTAGAAACAAAGTTATAGGTAAACACTATTCATCTCAACATTTGATTCACCAACTACACACCTTCTCACACATTCAGAAAAGCATATAATGACTAAAACATCATATCTAGAAACATGATTTTCGTATAATTCAAAAATAACACATGCATATGTGTGGAACTATTGTCAAAATCCTCTTTTGCGCAAAACGCTATCATACACAACAAACTCCTCGCAACTTCTTTCGCACAACTATTTTTTGACTCAACGAGGTCCTTATGTAAGTCATTGACATTTAAAGATGATATTCATAAATGTGGGTCCCAGATATCATGGACAGAAAGAATTCGTTGTTAAATATGTTCCTAAATAATAACTAGAGAAGACATTTGTATATTTGTTATTTTAATAAACGTTGGACAAAACATTTTTTCTCTACACACGCTACCTCCGAACAACATGGTTAATTATGTGCAAAATTCTCTCAAGCTTTAATTGTATGCACTTAGGCACTCCATAAAATCTATTAATAATAAAATAATCACTGCTCTTGTGCAAAATCTACTAATATTGAAACACGTTACAATCACTTCTCTCATTCTGCACAAATTCCACACATGCATTTGTTCTTCACATTACTTCCACACAAGCACAACCAACTTCGCACAGCTTCATCTACACAACTACATTTGCACTCAATAATACAATATAAATAAATGATCATACATTGTGAAATACCTCCCTAAATAAGAATAAAAAATAGGATTTGTATATTTATTATTTTAATAAAATTTTCACAAAAAGTTTGCATAACATCCGCACATGCACAACCACCTTCACACAACTTTATTCATGCAAGTACTTCTGCATTCAATAATGCCCTTCGATCAATGATTAACATTTGAAAATTTCCATACACTAACTCCTAGCAGCCACCTCCGCACAACCACCTTCGCACAGCTCCTTCCACACAACTACTTCCGTAGTTAGAAAAAATGTTCCTAATAATAATTAAAAAATAGTATTACATATTTATTATTTTAATAAACCTTGCACAAAGACTCTCACACATTATTTTTACCACACAACACTACTTCTTCACATAGATTGAACACACAATTTCTTTAGCACCCCCCGTCTATGCAAAAGAGCCCTAATTCTCCCACACATACTCCTCAATAATATAAATTGGAGATTTTTTCAGCCCTCCCCCCCCTCCTTATGCAAAAAACCTACAACAACATCATTTCTCACATAATTGACCAGAGCACTAACATAACAGTGCCCCACAACCACAAGTCGCACTGATTGAAAACACAGTTTATTTAATATTGTGCAATAATAGTAGTTTTTATAGTCCAACCATTGTGATAATTGTTATAAAAAATTACACTACCTCCCTTTGCACCACCATCAGTTTCAAATCACTCGAGCTCTTCATCACATACTTCGTCCTCCACACAGTAAAATGTATGCACAACGAAACCATAAAATATCAAATTAAAACAAAATCCTCTTTAAAAACACCAAAAAAAGAATATAAAATTAGAAATTAGCATCTAACATAAAAACACAATCTTCTTGAAAACACCATAAAGGAAATATGTAATTAGAAATTAGCATCTAGAAAGTGTATAGGTAATATATTACTTACACCAAAAGAATATATAAGTATCTAACCATTACTAAATAACTCTACAACCATCCCTATAGGCCTTAGAATTTGGAACAAAATTTTGGGAAACATTTTTTCACCAAAAGCACAAGTGTTACAACACTCACTATGCAAAGAACCTTAGTTCTCCCACACATAAGAAATTTGTAAATTATAAATAATTAATAATTTCTCAATTAAATATGTACTAATATTATGCAATATTAAATTAATTTTTCTTTTAATGGATTCCAACCAGTACTCATCTACCATATGGGATACATGATAAATTAAGTGTTTTCTCTTAATAAAAGAACATACATCACAATGATTATAAATAAATAAAAACCCATAAATATGTCATATACTTTCAACATAACAAAAATGCATATATTATTACTTATGTCAAAACTAGTACATACGAAACATTGAATAATTAGCAATTGAATAAACCAAAGTTAATAACAATCCATTGATTTAATTGTAGAATTATATGTGTCATGAGAAACAAAAATTTACCATTGAAAACAAATTCGAACAAATGTGAACAAGAATCCGACAAAGGTAAATCGGTTTAAAAGCTTGCAGTATTATACAACTTAATTTTTTTTGTATTACTACTATCGTCCATGATTTAATAGAAATACCATTGAAACACAATTGAAGATGACAACTCAACTTCAAAGATAACACTTTATGTATGGAAACTGAAGATTAGACAATACTCCAAGCTCTTAAATTCCATTTGCAAAGAAAAAATGCTACATGATCTATTATTTTTTCCATCATTGCAAATAGTGTTTTTCCTTCACTATACTAGTTATTTCAAATGTTTGCAGTCTCGTTTCCCTAGAAATCACTACTTGCTATTATTTTGTATTTGAAACGAGCTACAAAGATAAAGTTGCGTTCAAGAATTTTTAGCATCCTAATGTATGACCTCTAATTAATGAAAAACGGAGTTGCATAATCGACTACACACCTGCTCACGCATTCAGAAAACCAGATAAGAACTAAAACATCAAATCTAGGAATATTATTTTTGTATACTTTCAACATAACACAAATGCATGTGTGGAACTGGAGAGAAAATCCATTTGTGTGCAAGTATCTCATGCACAAACACCTCCTTACAGCATCATTCGCACAACTACTTTAGGATTCAACAATGCCCTTTTATTAGTAATTAACATTTGAAGCTGATATTAATAAATGTGGGTCCCAAATATCATGTGGAAAAAGCAATCATTGCGAAATACTATCCTAAATAAGAACAAAAAAAGAAATTTGTATATTTATTATTTTAATAAACCTTGGACAGTGCAAAAAACTCTAAAGCTTCTATTGTATGCACTTTCTCACTCTAATAATGTAAGCACTCTAAAGCTTCTATTGTATGCACTTTCTCACTCTAATAATGTAAGCACTTCTCTTGTGCACAATCTACATGCTCTCAATAGTGCTCTCAATCATTTACATTTGAAATTGATATTGATTAATGATCATACGGTGTAAAATACATCCCTAAACAAAAATTAAAAATGAGATTTGTATATTTACTATTAATAAACTTTACACAAAATTTTTGCAAAACATTTACACATGCACAACCACCTCCCCACAATCATTCAAAACTCTAGCCACGCTACCTCTAAACATTCCATGCCCTTCTTTTAAGTATAAAGTACCGAAAATGTCATTATAACAACAGAAATGTTATAGAAATGTTATAGAATATTGTTTATGAAATGTATGCAAACTAAGTTCAATCTTTCGGCCAAAAGAAATTATATAGAAAGTCAAATTCCAGGCTTGTAGTCGCTATGTTTAGCCTAGACTTGTTAGGTCATCATAACCACCCAATCCATTGCATGACCATTGAACAACTTTGGATGTGGCACCTGCCTATCTGTATTAAATGGTTCGTCTGTAATACAGACACTTCGTGCACTCTTTCCACTTTTCTGCAGAACCGTATAAATTTATAAAATGACGAAGAAGGATGTTATTTCTTCCAGCAGTGTGATCCAACGTATGCACCTACTAAAGTTGAATGAATATGTTGGTTTCCCTCTCCTGAAAATTTCAACATTACCAATGATTTAGTGGGCAATTTCGATGCTCCTTGCTCTTGCGCCCCTTAATCGATATGAATTCTCCTTGCAGGCATCTAGGGACTCTGATCAATCCTCGCCATGAATACTCTTTTATATGAATAGAATACATGAGCTTGGCCATCAAAATGGTTATCTACCACAGCAGGGCGATCCAGAGAATTGTTTTCGTGGGAATGTATTGAAAATTGGCTCTCACAAGTTCAGCTAACTGAAGAAAAATACAATTCAATAATGGGGAATTACCAACCAATGCAGATAAATAGAGCATGCAAGAATAACCACACCGAGGATTTCCTGAACACACTAGCAAAAAACTAGGAAGAATACTTGTAGCATGATAAAACGCTTAATCATACAAAAATGGTTTGATAATACAAAAATGGTTTGAATGACAAGAAAGAACAATAACTTAATAATACAACAAAGGATTTAATATTTGTCCATCGACTCTTTCATTTGTCTAAAAGTGGTTGAGAGGAGAAGAGAGTGACTAAACAATTGACATGCATTAAAAAGAGTTCGAGATGTATTACATCTCTGACATGATTAATATCCATTCACTTTCACGTGTTTCGTTAATATCCATTCACTTTCACATACTTTACAGTCTTAAAACAAGTTCAATCATTGGTTCTAGAATGTGGTATTACCCATAAACGAATTTTTAAGTTCAATCCTTGGTTTTGGAATGTGGTATTACCCATAAAAGAATTATAATTTTACATAAAGAAAACAAATTCAAACCTTGGTTGTACAATCATGTCTTACCCATTTTAAGTTAATTAAAAGAATTATTATTTTATATAAGAGTGTTGGATTCATTGGTCTTCTTAACGCTATATTTTATTTTTAATTTTCACTTATATTTCAATCTTAATAATTTTTTATCTCAACTTTTATTGTTTATGGGATTTCTAATGTTGTTCTCATGTTTATGCTTATAGAACTGTTAATGTTATGTTGTTTAAATTTGAATAATGTTGAGGAATGAAAGCAACCAAACGTCTCAAGTCGACTCTCGAAAATCGTGTAATTATTACGAAGTTGTAGGCACTCAGGAGAATCACTGGTGCCAGTATTCACCTTCTCAAGATCAAGCAGTCTTCCCTTGGTAATTTTCCACACACATCATCAACCTATAAAAGTAAGGCAAAGAGTGTAGTTGCAAACAAAAATTCCAGAAATCAAGAAGTTGCCTACAAACAACAAGATCTAGAAATCAAAATCAAAGGCGTAAATTCCATGCACGCGGTCTGAGTCATTGTCCCAAATGATAAAAACTACTTTAAAATTTTAATCACACCATTATATACCATTGATCTGATTCTCATTTATGGTTACTTGTTGCATACCTATATTTTGGAGCTACAAGTGGAACTATCATAGATTTCTCAAACATGTTAATTATCTCAAAACTCAGCACCGCCGCATTGCTTCCACAACCTGCACCACTCAGTTTTCACCACCTCAACTCACCAAAGTTCGAAGGGCCGGCACCACCTAGATTCATGAACTTGAAGAGACAACTAATATTTTTAAAATATATGTAATTGACCTAGAATATTGTATTAATATTGATACTTAGAGAGAGTAATATATCCCAACCTATATTGAGTTGGAACTACTACACACCTACATGCAGACTCTTAGTTAGAGCATGGGATTACATGCAGGATTCCTTCTGCAGTATTTACTCCTTGATTTGCTCCTTCTTTAACTCCACAACTGGTTAATTCTTTTGCATGATTTACTCCCTGATTTGCTCATTCTTTATCTCCGCAACTGGTTAGTTCTTCTGCATGATTTACTCCCTGATTTGCTCCTTCTTTCACTCCGCAACTGGCTAGTTCTCTTCGGAACTTATTGTAGGTGTTGATTCTTCTCATTGATCACCACTATGGTGCATTACCTTGGGATCTTCACCCAGTAATGCTATATCATGATCATTGTAACCTATTTTCTAATGAATCATTCTTTTGTTCTTTCGATTTTCTTTTAGTGTTTTTGCTTTGCAAAGCTGTGTGTTCAACCTTTACTAGCTAGATCTATCTGTACAGCTTTTCTAACACATTTACATGGTATTAGAGCCCATAGGTCGCTAGATAAAAGGCACACCATTACTTTATTTTGCAGGTATTACAACTTGGAGATCGAAGATCGACAGAAAAAATGGAGTTTCTCAAAGCATCGATCTTAACACCATATAACTATCACAAACGGAAAGATCAAATGGCTCGATACCTTCATCATAAAGGGTTGTATAGGATTACCATGGCTACAGAAGTGGAACCCACTTCAGCCATAGAGAAATCCAGGTACCTCAACCGTATGGATGAGGCCCACAGATCCATATGCATGTGCATCTCTCCAGAGTTGCAGTTTCATCTATCTGCCTGCAATACTCCCAATGAGATTTGGAAAAAGGTTGAAGAAATCTATGGGAAACAGGATGAGATGAAAGGACATCTGCTCGAAGTGGAGCTGCTGTCATTGGATCCACGGAACTATGACAGAATTCAAGACTTCTTCACCAAATATAATGATTTATTGCTGCAACTCAAGGGTTGTGGAATTGACAAATCCAAGGAGGAGAGTCGCCAAGTTCTCTCTATTATGTCAAAACTCAGACCAGAATACTCTGTCTTTGTGTCTACATTTCATTCAGTAAGGCTCGCAACAGGTAAATCCTACACTATGCCTTCTCTCAAAGAATTTATGGAGTCCCTTATTTTTTAGCAAGATAAACTCATTGGCATGGGGAAAATCAAACCTCCAAAAGCGCATGCACTTGCTGTGCATGATGGCAGCCACAATAAAAATCATAGATCTGATTCAAATCAGAAAAATCAGCAGCAAAAAGACAAGGGAAAAGTGCATTCCCATCCAAAGAAGGAAGGGTACACCAAGCCCTTCAATGACTCCTCCGGCTCGAGAAATGAGAAAGGGAAGAAAGGAAACAGATGCACCTACTGTCAAAGAGGATTCCATCTAGAATCCTCTTGCATGAAGAAACAAATTGACCAAATGGCAGAAATCCTTCAAGAGCACAACCTTGGGGACCACATCCCTCAGGGCGCTAAGAAGAAAACTGAGGATGCACCACACGATAAAGGTAACAATTTTCATGCTTCAGTTGCAATTAATTCTTCTCCTAATGCATGTATTATAGATTCTGGTGCATCACATCATATGGCTACTGCAAAGGAAGTCTATTCCTCTTTGGATGCATGCAAAGGACCTCCCATCCTCATGGGAGATGACTCACCTATTGAGGTCAACGGAAAAGGTAGAGTGGAACTTTTACACAGAAGCTTTGAAGATGTGCTTCATGTTCCAAAAATTTCAGTAAACCTACTTTCAGTTTATCAGATCACTCATTCTGACACTAGAAAGAGAGTGGAATTCACTCCAAATGCAGTGAACATATATTACCTACATAGCAGCTCCAGAATTGCAACCGGTGAGGTAAACAATGGAGCTAGACTGTATACATTTTCTAAATTTATTGAATCTGAATCCTCCTTATTATTTACACATGCTGAAGATAGTAGTAGGCTTTGGCACGATAGGTTTGGTCACTTAAATTACAGGTATATGCAGCAGCTAAGCAAGAATGAGATGGTGGAAGGCTTGCCAAATATCAGTTTCTCCAAAGGAGTTTGTGAAGGGTGTGTCCTTGGCAAACATCCTAGAGAAAAGTTTGACACCGGCAAGACTCACAGAGCATCCTCTCCTCTAGATCTGATCCATAGTGATCTCATGGGGCATTTTTCTCATCCTTCCATCAACAAAGCAAGGTATGTGCTTACATTTATTGATGATTTCTCATGGTATAATTGGGTGTATCTTCTCAGGGCCAAATCTGAAGTTTTTGCGCACTTTTAAGATTTCAAAGCACTAGTTGAGACACAGTCAGAGAGAAAGATCAAAGCCCTCTATACAGAAAATGGGGGGGAATATGTTAACACAGCACTTCAGAACCTTTGCCTTCGGTCGGCATACAGTTGCAGTACACAGTTCCATACACTTTGCAACAAAATGGAGTTGCTGAGAGAAAGAACCGATCTCTCAAAGAGATGGCTTCCTGCATGTTGCATGCTAAGTCACTGCCTCATAAGCTATGGGCTGAAGCACTTAATTGTGCTAACTACATCCAGAACAGATCTCCTCATAGGTTTGTCAAAGATCAGACCCCCTTTGAGGCTTGGAGTGGCACTAAACCAGAGGTCACCCACTTCCGTGTTTTCATCTCCCGAGCATGGGCCAGGATCCCCTCTGAAAAGAGAAAAGCTCTTGATCCATAGAGCATTGAGTGCATCTTTGTTGGATAACCTGATGGTGTGAAGGGATACCGGCTTCTGATTTCCTCTACGGACAAGCTCATCATTGAGCGAAGTGTCAAATTTGAGGAAAGTCTCTCACATGCACCTCAATTGCCGCATGCAGACACCTTTTATCTACCTCATGTCCGAGATGATGACTTAGTACACTCAGATGCAGATACAGAGCATGCAGATGCCGAGGTAGAGCATGCAGATGCAGAGACAGAGTCTTCAGATACAAATCTAGTGCATGCATATGATGATCCACATCCAAGCCCAGATCGGGCTTCCAGTAGTGAATCATATTCCCCTGTCATAAATCAGAGAACAAGGAGCTTCCGTGAGATATATGCACAAGATCACCCAGCTGCTAGAAATGGTCTTGTGGGGGATAATTCTGATCTGCAGAGGACTAGCTTAGAGTTTATTAAGCCTCCTCTTACCCTCACTGCCACTAAACCATTGCCATCCTGGCATTGTCATTTGGTTCATTCTTCTGATCCACGGTCTTATGCTGAGGTTGCTGGGCATCCATCTTGGGAGTCCGCCATGGAGGAGGAGTATAACTCCCTCCTTGAGAACCAGACCTAGGATCTGGTCCCCCTTCCTTTAGGAAGGAAACTTGTTCGATGCAAATGGGTCTATAGGACCAAGAGTGCTGCAAATGGGCAAATCACCAGACGAAAAGCAAGGCTAATAGCCAAAGGCTTCGAACAAGTGCATGGCATTGATTATGATGAGACCTTTGCTCCAGTAGCAAAGATGGATTCCATACGCCTTACACTTGCCATTGCAGCTGCCCAGGGGTGTGAAGTACATCAGACGGATGTGAAGAATGTCTTTCTTCACAGAGACCTATCTGAGGAGATCTACATGGAGCAGCCACATGGTTTCATTCAGGATTCATCTTTGGTCTGCAGACTGAAGAAATCTCTCTACGGCCTTAAGCAGGCCCCGAGAGCTTGGTATGCGAATATGGATTCTTTTCTCTTATCACAAAACTTTGAAAGATGTAAGTCTGATCCGAATGTTTACATGCTCAGGACACATGATTCTCTTCTTATCTTAGTTTTGTATGTGGATGATCTCCTAATCACTGGCAGCTCGGCTTCAGCCATTGCTATAGTCAAGAGGGCCTTGCATGATAGGTTCTTGATGACGTACATGGGTCCATTACACTTCTTTCTTGGTATTGAGATTAGCCATGATGCAACATGCATCAAACTCTCTCAGGCTAAGTATGCACGGGATGTCCTCAAGAGATTTCGCATGACTGACTGCAAGCCAGCACCGACTCCTTTTCTGTCTGAGGTCC